>CM055116.1:1150552033-1151023299 GCA_029206835.1 Rana muscosa
CTATGCACACTGTCTGGCACCACAGCCTGTAAAACTCTATGAGAGTATAAAAGCTGCTCTGGCAGGACAGAGCTAGATGGTTCATTGAATGGTACTTACGGTTAGGTCAGTGTGCACCCAGGGACAAATGCCTACAATGCAGATCCCTTGTGGTTTGGGCAATCATCCCTGGCTACATACAGCTCTAAACGTTAGTACCATTTGGTGCACCTTCCAGCTGCAGCAGCTTTCAACCTCTCATAGAGTTTTACCGGCTACCAGCATCAGAGCTGGACAGTCTGCCTGTGCCTTCTGCCCACATCAAACCTCCAGGATTCCATGCATGGAGGCTAACCACTTAGTGTGCATGAGGCCCTACAAGTGGTTGTACAGTCCAATGTTTTTTTTCTCTTACTAAAGCCTCGTACACACGGTCGGACTTCCATCTGACTTTTCCGTGGATTTTTGTCCGAACGGAGTTGGCCGGGCACACCCATAGCATACACACCACAGGACTTTTCTGCAAACTTTCCCAAAACTTTTTGCAACATCACGTGGTTTTTCTGCTCTTTTCTGCTCTTTACCGCCACCCTTTGGTCAACTTCTGCTATTGTTGGTTGATTTTAACATTAGTTGTTTTGTCCATCGGACAAAAGTCCTATGGTTTTCTGTACACACGATAGGACTTTGCTCCATCTGACTTTTGTTGGGCAAAAGTTTGTCCATTTGCAGACCCAACTTTTGTCCGATGAAAACAAAACCAAACGAAAAAAAGTTTGTCCGATGGAGCGTACACACGGTCGGATTGTTGGTCCAACTTGCTTAAAACGAAGTTTGTTGGGCAAAAGTTTGACCGTGCGTATGGGGCTTTAACTATTTAGACCCACCCAGTTTTATAATTCCACAACATAAAGGCTAATCCTAATTTTGTAGTCCCCAGGTAAGAACTGGAAGGACTAATTACTCTTTGAATTTCTGACATAATCAACAGACATTTTTTGTTTTTGGAATTTATTAAACATACATAGCAAAAAGACTTTCAATGGCTTATTTAATATTCAATAAAGGAAATAATAGATAAGTTCATTGTTGGGGTTTACATACCCTTTAAATATTATTTACTAGCATACAAAAATAAGGTTTCGGACTGATCATGTTATAGTTGAAATCTGGCTAAAGATAGTGCCAGGCAATATACAATATTCAGTTATAAAGATTCAGACCTGACCAAATCAAATCAGACCTGATGCCCTTAATTTCCTGCTTATAGCAATGTTCATCATCCCACAATACTCAGTCCTTCATTCTTGTGACGCTGAGATCATTTCAAGTATTTCCACATTGTCCCTTTAATATAACTGCTATATGCAATATTAACACCTAAAATGGGGTGTTCACTCTGTGAAAAGATTTGTGAATTAGGTGTTTAAATGACATGTGCACATTTTTGCTGTTTATATCACCTAAAACGTGTCCCTCTCTGATGAGTCAAGTGTTGTTATACACGGGATATGCTTGGAATTAAACTCGTCACTTGCAGAATGTGTTTCCACAGCTTAAAAATGAATTTATGGTAAGCAGCTGAAAATTAGGTTGCTTTTCCTTGCAAAGGTTTTGTCATACTTGGCTGTTCATTTTGTAGCCCAGGCACCTCTGCCATACACCACAGTTAGATCCTACAACTGCAATGAAGAAGCAGCTATAGACCTTGTTCAAGAGCACACCCAGTATGTATGTACAGTAAATGGTGGTAGCAGATTGGTGAGGTAAATCCTCTGCTCATTCTGCTGTCTCCTCATGTTAGCATGTTCACTGTAATTATATATGCATATCAGAACATTAAAGTATAACTAAAGGCAAAAAATGTTTTTCGTTTTGGATTAAGTGGAGAGGGAACACCTGTTAGTTTTTATTTCTCTCTGTGCCCCCGTTAATTCATCCTGTAGACATGTGCAATTCGTTTTGTTCCAACTTCATTTTTCATCGAAAATCGTTAATTTGGAAATATTCTAAATAATGAAAACCCATTTAACAAATTTTTCCCAAAATTCGTAAATTCGAAAATCTGAAATTTCGAAAATCCGTAAGGCCCCATGTACACGGGACGCTGTTAAACTCGCGTTCAGAGGCAGTTGGACACTTTTTTCAACTGCCCCTGAACTCATTCAATGTTATCCTATGTGACTGTAGTGGGGTGTTCCATTTAAGGGGAGTGTCTGAGTGGTAATTAGGCTCAGACACACTGATTGTTAGGGTTTATGGACCATTTCTGTTGATGAGAGATAGTGTTGGTGTACAGTTCCCTGTGGCCTACAGGTGGCGCTGTCGCCATGGGCCAGGATTGAACCACCAATGCAGGGCTGCGCCTTTTGTGTCCCCTCTCGGCAGTAGTACAGCGGGGCGGAGAACCTGCTGTGCCTGTCGGGAGAGGGTATAAAGGGGGCGGACATCTTCCGTTTGGGGTCCATGCCCAGGCACCTTCAGCCTGGGTGTGTGTGGTTCGTCCACGCCCAAGCACCTTCAGCCTGGGCGTGAGGAGGGTCGTCTCCGGGTGCCTTAGGCCCGGAGGTGGAGTTCCTGTTCCATCCCGGACACCTTCAGTCTGGGGTGAGGTACTATTTTGAAGGCCCGGGGCCCAGCAACTTTTGGCTGGGGTCCGCTAAGGATTGAGGACTCCCAGGGTGCCGCCTTGCGAGGGGACCCGTATCTGGGATTAGGAGGCCAGGGAGGTAACCCTTTCCGAAGACCCAGCGCAGAGTCGTGGTGACAGTGAGGGCCTCTGATAACTCTCCGGAGGGATGTTTTCTCCTTGACATGGGCCAAATACTTCAAGAAAGAAGCTCACGTTCAGGTCAGTGGCAGTGACCCTACTCTTCAAGTCAGTGGCAGTAACTTCATAGGGCAAGGCCCTATTCACCCGGTCAGTGACAGTGACCCTACTCTCCAAGTCAGTGGCAGTGACTTTATTCACCCGGTCTGTGGCAGAGACCAACCTCACGGTCTGTGGCCGAGATCGTGCGCCAAAGCTGTTTGAGAAACCTAAACAGTCTAAAGAGTTAAGCTACGTTTGTGCCTGGACCTCCTCCACACCTAAGCTGTCCTGTATCTTCGCTCCAACCTGTCTGCTTATAAAGAGGCTGTTTATTATCCTGTGTGAAATAAATGTTGAGTTGGACTTTCAGCTAGTGTGGACATTCACGTTCCTGGGGAAAACGAGGACTTGCATCTATCTAAGGTAGAGGTGAGATCATTCTTGGGTGGACTTTGACTCTGGCCACAGACAAGGCCCAAAACTAACACCGCTCAACCTCTTTACTCAGGAGGGTACGGGCTTGTGGTGCGGTGTGCCTCTCTCTGCCTGCGAGGAGCCTAATTTAATGCAGGCTGGGGAGAGGTGGGTGCGCTACATGACCATGTACACTGTCTCGTTTATTGCCGTTTATATGCAGTTGCATTTAACCACTATCCCGCCCGGTCTATAGCAAAATGACGGCCGGGCGGTAGTTGCGTTATCCTGACTGGGCGTCTATTGACATCCTGCAGGATAACAGCCGCCGCGCGCCTGTGGGGGTGCACGTTGCGTCGATCGGTGGTGCGGCGTGTCAGTCTGACACACCGCTACACCGATCTCGGTAAAGAGGAGGCTCTTTACCACATGATCAGCCGTGTCCAATCACGACTGATCACGATGTAATCAGGAAGAGCCGTTGATCGGCTCTTCCTCACTCGCGTCTGACAGACGCGAGTAGAGGAGAGCCGATCGGCGGCTTTCCTGACGGGGGGGTTCGCGCTGATTGTTCATCAGCGCATCCCCCCCTCGGATGCCCACACTGGACCACTAGGGAAGCCACCAGGACCACCAGGGAAGCCTTCAACATGTGGATGGCCAGGTACATCCCCCATGGCCATCCACATGTTCCAAAACATGCAAAATATGTGCCAATCAGTGTCCACAAATGGGCACTAACTGGCACCATAATACTACAGTAAAAAAACTGTGAATAAACAAATATTGATGCGCTAAACACCAACCTAATTAATGTGCACTGGTGAAGTGTTCAACCAACTCTCCATACTGAGAGCAAATAAACCTGCAGTGAAAATAATAATTATTGTGTAACCATCTGCACCATAGAGATTTAAACAGTACTTGCTCCTAGACCAGATTCCTCCTTAGACGCTCCGATTCCCAGGATAATTTCATATACATAAAAAAGGAAAAGGAATTTTTTTATGTATATGAAATTATCCTGGGAATCGGAGCGTCTAAGGAGGAATCTGGTCTAGGAGCAAGTACTGTTTAAATCTCTATGGTGCAGATGGTTTTTTGCATTACATTGATCAGTGATTCATATAGACTGGGGACATAAAGTGTACTACAGCCCACATTGGAATCCATGCTGTTTCTGGACATTATAAACAGCACTGTGTGGTTTGGGAAAATTGTATGGTTACACAATAATTATTATTTTCACTGCAGGTTTATTTGCTCTCAGCATGGAGAGTTGGTTGAACACTTCACCAGTGCACATTAATTAGGTTGGTGTTTAGCGCATCAATATTTGTTTATTCATTTACATGCTAAGACCACAGGAACTTTTTTATTGATTGCAGCTTTCACCATTTAGTTATCTTTTTATTGGATTTACACAATTTTTTTCATTAGCGCTTTAGTAATTCACCCATAAGTAAAAAAACAGTGATGCCCAGCAATGCCACCCACCAGTAATCAGTGCCACTCATCAGTGTACCTCAGTGCCATTTATCAGTGCCCATCCGTGCCATCAGTGCCCACCTATCAGTGCCCATATGTGCCACCTATCAGTGCCACCCATATGTACCTATCAGTGCCACCCATAAGTAGCCATTAGTGCCGCCTATGAGTGCCCATCAGTGCTGCCTATGAGTGCCCATCAGTGCCGCCTATGAGTGCCCATCAGTGCCGCATACCAGTGACGCCTATCAGTGCACATCAGTGCCGCCTATCAGTGCCCATCATCAGTGCCACCTCATTGGTGCCACCTCATCAGTGCCCATCAGTGCCGCCTTATCAGTGCCAGTCAGTGCAGCCATATCAGTGCCTGTCATTGAAGAAGAAACCGTATTTATTTACAAAAACAATTAACAGAAACAAATAAAAACTTTTTTTTTTTTTCAAAATTTTCGGTCTTTTTTTATTCGTTGCACAAAAAATAAAAATCGCAGAGGTGATCAAATACCACCAAAAGAAAGCTCTATTTGTGGGAACAAAATGATAAAAAATTTGTTTGGGTACAGTGTTGCATGGCCGCGCAATTGTCATTCAAATTGGGACAGCGCTGAAAGCTCAAAATTGGCTTGAGCAGGAAGGTGCGTAAGTGGTTGAAGTGGTTAACCTAGTTTTTCTGAAAACAAAAAATTAGTTCAGACGGCAAAGATTTCCATGTTTCAAACGCAAAACGCGGCTAAACGCGGTACCGGCGTTTTGCCACGATTTAGTTTATAAGCGTTTTTAAAGGTGACCTATTTTTTTACATTAGAAATCTCAAAAATGATGGCAAATTATGAAAAACCATAAAAAAAAACTGTAATTGCTTGCATTGCATTGTGGACAATCCACAACTTGTGGCAGGTGACGTGGCAAGTGGACAATCCACAACTTGTGGCAAGTGGACAATCCACAACTTGTGGCAGGTGACGTGGCAAGTGGACAATCCACAACTTGTGGCAGGTGACGTAACCAGGTGACGTGGCAGGTGACGTGGCAAGTGGACAATTTACAACTTGTGGCAAGTGGACAATCCACAACTTGTGGCAGGTGACGTGGCAAGTGGACAATCCACAACTTGTGACAGGTGACGTGGCCAGGTGACATGGCAGGTGACGTGGCCAGGTGACATGGCAATTGGACAATTCACAACTTGTTGTAGGTGATGTGGCCAGGTGACATGGCAGGTGACGTGACCAGTTGACGTGGCAAGTGGACAATTCACAACTTGTGGCAGGTGACGTGGCCAGGTGACATGGCAAGTGGACAATCCACAACTTGTGGCAGGTGACGTGGTCAGGTGACGTGGCAAGTGGACAATCCACAACTTGTGGCCAGGTGACGTGGTCAGGTGACATGGCAAGTGGACAATCCACAACGTGTGGCAGGTGATGTGGCAAGTGAACAATCCACAACTTGTGACAGGTGACATGGCCAGGTGATGTGGCAGGTGACGTGGCCAGGTGACGTGGCAAGTGGACAACCCACAACTTGTTTTAGGTAACATGGCCAGGTGACGTGGCAGTTGACGTGGCCAGGTGACGTGGCAAGTGGACAATTCACAACTTGTGGCAGGTGATGTGGCCAGGTGACATGGCAAGTGGAGAATCCACAACTTGTGGCAGGTGACATGGCCAGGTGATGTGGCAAGTTGACAATCCACAACTTGTGGCAGGTGATGTGGCCAGGTGACATGGCAAGTGGACAATCCACAACTTGTGCCAGGTGACGTGGCAAGTGGACAATTCACAACTTGTGACAGGTGACGTGGCCAGGTGACATGGCCAGGTGACATGGCAAGTGGACAATCCACAACTTGTGGCAGGTGATGTGGCAAGTGGACAATCCACAACTTGTGACAGGTGACATGGCCAGGTGATGTGGCAGGTGATGTGGCCAGGTGACGTGGCAAGTGGACAACCCACAACTTGTTTTAGGTAACATGGCCAGGTGACGTGGCAGTTGACGTGGCCAGGTGACGTGGCAAGTGGACAATTCACAACTTGTGGCAGGTGATGTGGCCAGGTGACATGGCAAGTGGAGAATCCACAACTTGTGGCAGGTGACATGGCCAGGTGATGTGGCAAGTGGACAATCCACAACTTGTGGCAGGTGATGTGGCCAGGTGACATGGCAAGTGGACAATCCACAACTTGTGCCAGGTGACGTGGCAAGTGGACAATTCACAACTTGTGGCAGGTGATGTGGCCAGGTGACATGGCAAGTGGACAATCCACAACTTGTGGCAGGTGACGTGGCCAGGTGATGTGGCAAGTGGACAATCCACAACTTTTGGCAGGTGACGTGGCCAGGTGACGTGGCAGGTGACGTGGCAAGTGTACAATTCACAACTTGTGGCAAGTGGACAATCCACAACTTGTGGCAGGTGACATGGCAAGTGGACAATCCACAACTTGTGGCACGTGATGTGGCCAGGTGACGTGGCGGGTGACGTGGCCAGGTGACATGGCAAGTAGACAATCCACAACTTGTGGCCAGGTGACAAGGCAGGTGACATGGCCAGGTGACGTGGCAAGTGGACAATCCACAACTTGTGGCAGGTGATGTGGCCAGGTGACGTGGACAGGTGACATGGAAGGCGGACAATCCACAACTTGTGGCAAGTGACATGGCCAGGTGACGTGGCCAGGTGAAGTGGCAAGTGGACAATCCACAACTTGTGGCAGGTGATGTGGCCAGGTGACGTGGCAAGTGGACAATTCACAACTTGTGGCAGGTGACGAGGCCAGGTGACGTGGCAGGTGATGTGGCCAGGTGACGTGGCAAGTGGACAATCCACAACTTGTGGCAGGTGACGTGGCCAGGTGACATGGCAGGTGACATGGCAAGTGGAGAATTCACAACTTGTGGCAGGTGACGTGGACAGGTGGACAATCCACAACTTGTGGCAGGTGACGTGGACAGGTGGACAATCCACAACTTGTGGCAGGTGACGTGGCAAGTGGACAATCAACAGCTTGTGGCACAGGTGATGTGGCAAGTGACACACTAAATACAAGTACACTGCTGCTCTCTCAGCTGCTGCTACTCACTTTGGTCTCACAAAATGGCTGAAATGGTTAAATAATACTGTTTTTTGAGCTTAGGGAGGGTCTTATGATGTTTCTTAACTAAACGCTTATAGACGCAAACGCCGTAAAAAGCCGCTAAACGCGGCTGCAAGCGCGGAAAAACTGGCATTTCAAAACGCCGGTTTCATGTTTTAAAAAAATTAGTTCAGCAGAGTTTGCACCAGCGTCCCGTGTACATGGGGCCTAAATCCGAAAATAAGAATGAAAATTCAAAAGAACGAAAATCCGACAATTCGAAAACCCGAAAATTTAAAAATACAAATTAATAATTAACAAACTAATAATAATAACTATTACTAACTATTAAATTAGTTGAATTTGTCTGTAAGTCGGAACAGATATATGTTTTAAGTGTAGCTCCAGCCCCAATTTTTTTTTTTACGTTTTTTGGATAGCATAGGGAAGGGTTAATATGTTTGTTTTGCTATCTGTGCCTCTGTTCAGAGGATTTCACCTCACTTTCTGTCTTTATGACAATTGCATTTTGAAAATTTGGGGTTTTTGTGGAAACAAAGATTTGTGATAAAGCTTCAGTGGAGACACCTTTATGAATTTCTCTTCCTAGAAGTAGATTTCCCCTCACTTCCTGTTGTCTCCCTCCGTTTGTAAGTAGGAGTCGTTTGTACTTTGTAAGTCGGATGTTTGTAACCCGGGGAACACCTGTATTTCCTTTCAAATTTGGCTGGTGGTGAACGTAACAAATACAAATTTATGCGAAGTTACGAATTATCTAAAATAACGAATGCTGCATCTAAACGAATGAAACGTAACAAATTAATAATAATAAATAATAATAATAATAAAAACGTTACGTTCACAGATGGCCAAATTTGAAAGAAAATTCCAATACCTATAATTTAATAGTTAGTTATTATTAGTTAGTTAGTTATTATTTTGGATTTTCAAAATTTTTATCAGAACGAATGACCCAAAAAACAGGGGAAAAAAAAATGAAATGAAAACAAACACATTTTTTGGGAGTGCACATGTCTATTGTCCTGTTTACCATTATCATTGAAAGTAGAAGTGACAAAAAATCCCACAAAATCCCACATTTGGGGGGGGGGGAATCTTCCATTGGAATCTTCCAATGGGGACACTAGTTCTGGTGACCTGGGGGTCCCTAAGGTATTCTCTTAATTTTCAAGGATTTCCTCTTACTTCCTGTTTGGCTATAGGACAGGAAGTGAAGGGAAATCTCTGCAATGGAACAGATAAAAAATCTGACTTACTTTCCTTACTCTTTCCAAAATGAAAGTTGTGCCTATAGAGTTCTACTTAAAGGGGTTGCTCCGCCGGAAAAAAAAAAAATTAAAAGCCAGCAGCTACAGCTACAGCAGCTGCTGGCTTTTAATATTTGGACACTTACCTGTCCTGGAGTCCAGCGACGTCCGCAGCAGAGGACGAGCGACCGCTCGTCGCTCTGCTGCTCCCTCCGCCATCCTCGCTGAGGGAACCAGGAAGTGAAGCCCTGCGGCTTCATGCCCAGTTCCCTACGGTGCATGCGCGAGTCGCGCTGCGCCGTTCTGATTGGTGCTCCTGTGTTCTGGGAGCCGAGTGTCTCCCAGAACACCAAGGGAAGTCTGCGGGAAGTGACGTAACTCCCGCAGATTCCCGGAGACAGGACTCCCGGATGTGGGTGAAAATACCTGTCTTAGACAGGTATCTTCACCCCCCTCCCCCCTGAAAGGTGTCAATTGTGACACCGGAGGGGGGGAGGGTTCCAAATAGCAAAAGTTGCTATTTAGGGTGGAGCTCCACTTTAAGGGCATCACATTAAAGCGGAGCTAAACTTACCTTTTCTTCAATGGTCCCCGTCTCTCGCTGGCATCTTCTTCTGGGTGCCAGTGTTCAGCCGTCTTCATTGGCCCACGTGGAATGACATCACTCTTGCTCATGTGCAGGAGTCTGTAATCCTGGCACACAGGGAGAGGAGAGAGGGAGAGCAAGGATTTTCAGGTGGCAGAGTCAGTACAGGAATCACAGTCTGCAGACAGTAAGATACCATGAGATTTATAGTCATTAGAAATTGAAAGTAAAAAGCAATCTTGGAAGCTGTGGAAGGAGATGACCAGCAGGCAGGCAGCAATCACCACATGAAGAGATATTTTAAGTAAGTGTAGCCGGGGTCTAAAATATAGGGGGAGTGCAAGGGCGGTAGTATGACCCAATGCACCCTGATTGCTAGAGAATTGGGGACTATTTACAGTCTTGGAGGACTCTGGTGGTGTGAGGTTCCCTGTGGCCTACAGGTGGCATTGTCGCCCTAGGCCGGGGTTGAACCCACACCGCAAGACTGTGCCTTTTTGTCCTTTCCTGGCGCTTGTACGGCGGGGCGGGGAACCCGCTGTGACGCAAAGGGAGAGGAGATAAAAGGGGCGGACGCCCTTACCATGGGGTTCAGAGTTCGGAGTCGGAGGACACGGCCGCACTCAGGCACCCTCAACAAGCTTTTATTGGATTGTCAAAAATAATTATTGTTTGTATTATGACATCCTGGACAACAGTGGAGTGGGCCTACCTCATCTTGCACTGTACTACACTACAGTGTTTGCTGTGCAGGATCATTGACTCATGCTTTTATGCCCAGTCTAAGCTTTGGGTAAATATTGAACAACATACCTCTCCCCTACCTCTTGCTTTCATCCCCTGGATACAACCACCATACCTCCCTCCACTTCAGACCTTCCATCCGCTAATATCCTTTCTTCTCTATGTCTGGGACTCTACAGTCAGAAAATACAAAATCTCAATTCACGTTGGCCCTTTTACTCCGATCATGAGAAATCTGGAGTTTCCGCCTGGTAAGCAGTGCACCAGTTTTTTTTTATGATTGATGGCACCTGTGCCTTCCCCAATCAAATAGGCTATCTGCCCTACTGGTCTCAAACCCCTAGTAGCAATTTTCCCCCAGCCCCTTCCCAATCAGGTAGATAGCTCCATTAGTTACAACTTAAAGCGGAAAACCCTATATTTAAACTTCCCCCTTATGCATCCGTCCTCCTTTCCTGTAAAAGTATAGGGCAGTGTTTTTTTTATTTACCTTTTTTTTTTATAAAGAGCTTGCCCCTCCATGCACATCATTTTCCTAGGTGAACGATGTGCACAGAACTCGCTGGCCCTTCCGGGGCAGCATGACACATCTCATGGGAGGCTTTTAGACTTTCATTGAGTGAGAAGGAGGGGGCAGGCCTAGCAGCGCATCATCACAAGGCCCCCATCAGCTAATCCAGGAAGAGTCGGCGGACCTTTCAATGATGTCAGAAGTAAGGTGGAATGGGACAGAGCAGAGTCTGTTGACAGAAGGCTGTCCGCAGGACAAAGCTGGATTGGGGGGCTGGGTGAGTATCCAAACTGTGCAGATATCACCTGGAGGTAAGCAGGGGAATAGAAAATAAATGATATGGGAGTATGCTGAAGGTCTTTAAAGCAGAGTTCCACTCGTTTTTCTGTTTATTAGAAGTCAGCAGCTACAAAAAGTGTAGCTGCTGACTGTTAATAAACACACACTCACCTGACCCACTGTCAGGCGATGCGGCCGCCCCGAAGCCTCGCTTTTCTCCCTCTCCTCTCTGCGGTGCCGGCATTGCAGGTGTGGACACCCGGCTGTGACAGCTTGCGGCTTTACAGCCGGGTGTGCGCTGCACATGCGCTAGTGCGCTGCGCATCTTGAATGGCCAGGCAATCTTCTGGGACCTGTGACGTGTCCCAGAAGATTGCAGGGAGGGAGGAGGAGTCACCTAGGTGGCACGAGCGCAAGTGGGAGCTGGGTACCTGTTAAAACTAGGTACCCCCCAATGACATAACATCCCTTAAAGCGGGAGTTACACTTTTGGGTGGAACTCCACTTTAAGCAATTTCATTCCCATCTCACTAACTCCAGACAATTATATAGAACCTTATCTCATTCAAATGTCTGTGCCTCAACAGTTCTAATTGTCCACTTATTCATCCCTTCTATATCAGAAACTGGGAGGGAGAACTTCATCTTAAGGCATTCTATCTTAAGGGGTCATTGGGACAAATCATATTTTCTGACCTTTAAATTGAGTATTGCCAGCCAAACTCAAGAAAGAAATTATAAACTTAAAACTAGATAGTACAGAAGTCCCACCTCGCTACATAAAACAATACCTACATAAAAATGGTACCATCAGTCCCAGACTAGAGGTGTGAGAAAGAAGGTGATACTCCACTCTTTGTATGGTGGTCCTGCTCGTGTATTTGGCTCTTCTGAAAATGTATATTCTGGCAATGTCATTTGATTATAGGTACGACTTGGCCGGAGACCCCCAAAGTTGCCCTTCTATCTATTATACCTGGATAAATTACAAAGATTAAAAAAGGACTGCTTCAATTCTTTCTATCTGCAGATCTTTAGACACTGGAGAATGTCCTCTCTTTCTACTATCAAGGAATGGGTAGCAGAACTTAACCATATTATGAAAACGGAGAAGCTCACAGCCAGCCTCCAAAAATAACACTTGAAATTTATATATTTTTCTGTTTGATTAAGCTATCTAGCTCATCTAAAATTCAATACCATCTCTGACTTTCACTCAGAGTAATTTCTACATATTGAGATATGTGCAATAAACCCCCAGCCGGGGTTCCATCCATTTCATTTACCCCTTCCTAATTCTTCCCATCCTTTTTGTCCCCTCTCTTTCCCTTGGCCTATCTTTCCTTTTTTTTTCTTGCTTTCCTTTTTTTATCTTTGTTCCCCTCAGACCTTCTAATTCTTGTGTTATAACTTCTGCTTGTGGGAGGTACAAGTGACCCTACGTAAGGGAATCTCTGCAGGTGTTTTCAAACCATGTTTGGGAATACACTGCATGACTAAATACATGGGAATCTTCACATTATTTACAGCTATTGTACAGTGTTTTTTGGGTTGTATTGTATATGCTTAATGTGATGCACATTTTATGTAACGTTCTGACCTCATCTTGAGGTACCTTCCATACAGCCTAAAAACCCAATAAAATCTGTGATAGTAAAGCAAAAAAATAAAAATCTATTTTTTTCAGCAAATAAGCAAAAAGGCTTTAGAACAAGCCTTTAGTGACCTCTGCAGCTGCAGACAGTGTGGAGCAATTCATTCTCAAACTTCACACAAGAAGCTGTGAAGTCTTTCAAAATAGGTCTCATCATTCTCTTGTCTATCCTCTTCCTGTGCAACTGTTTTGTGAGATTTGAAGGCTGACAAGCTACAAACTCACTCCTTGGATGTAAGAGGGATGAGTTGGGCAGCCAAAATTAAATTGAAATTGCTTCCTGTCACACTATTTGTGTATCAACTGCTCTACAATGCCTGTAGCTACAGTGAGGGGTTTTAATGCTTATTTACTGCTTAAAAGTCAATAGCTGGGCACAGTTTTACTTTCACACTACTGGCTGTATTATACAGGTTGTGTCACACAACTTTGGTGTTGCTGTCTCCCACCTTTTTAGGCTGCCAGAAAGTTACAGTGCCAAGAAGTAACCTCTGGTGGAGTGGAGATGAAGAAAATGCTTCTGCTTGCTTTAAAGAAGAACTTTAAAGAAGGCTGTGCCCGCACTGCATGGGTTAACTGCTCATTTTTGTCTAGGGGTGAGGAGATCTGGGATATACTTACCTAATGTGATGATCCTCTGCTCTTGCCCCCCCCCCCCACAGTCTAGCGGTCTTGTGCATTGACTGTTCCTGATGTCATCATGCCCATAGACCTGCTCTGGACATGAGGAAGGCAGGAACAGTCCACTGCTGGACGAGAGGGAGCACTGTTTTCCGTAGGATCGAAGGATCAGGTAAGTATAGCCTTTCTGTGCGCCCCTGGACGAAACGAGCAGCTAAACCACGCAGTGCAGTCACAGTCCCACTGCATGGGAATTTTTTTTTTTTCTGGAGTACTCCTCCTAGCCTAGTCTCCCTGCTTTTACTGAAGCTCGATGCTTTTTGGTAATAAAAGATGCAGTTTTTTTTAAATAACACATTCCCTGTATACTATGACATTATTATTAAGGCACACATCCTAAATAAATGAGTTACTATAAGGATTTATTTAAACCTAAAATTCATGCAGGCCAAACTGCACTGGCTGTGCAATTGGAAAGACAATCTCTGATTAACTTTAGGGGCTGAAGGCATCCAACTGTGTTGCTTAACTTGAAAATCAGTTCCAAAAATAAGTATCTGTTTAATTATTTCCATATTCATTTTCTTCCCCACTCATTCCTGAAATGCTTATTTTTTTATGTATTACATTTTTGATCCATATTAAATATAAATAATTTCTAGGTTAAGCTTTTGTGTCCCTTGACAGTCATATAATTGCATTCAATCAGCTTTTGAATAAGATTACGTCTTTTAATTCTGAGAAGACATATTTAATATTATGGAATCTGCAGTTAAAATTTCATGTTAGGTATTATTACCCCCAAAAATTTTATAACTCAGCACCATAGGCGGCATATAATCCCTCCAAACACATAATGTATTCTTTTACAGTAGTTTTTTTTTTCCATTTATGGGATGTTCTTTAGATTATAGTTTAAAGAATCCCCTTTATGTGTTACAGAACGAGCAAGGAAACATATTATTTTGATCACCAGAAAGATTTTTCAAAATGATCAATTATTGAATCAAATTTTTTAAAAACAAATAGCACAAGCACCAGAACAGCTGATAATTAGTGATGAGCCGAACACCCCCGAGTTCGGTTCGCACCAGAACCCGCGAACGGACCTAAAGTTCGCACGAATTTTAGAACCCTATTAAATACAATGGATGCGAACGTTTGAAATCTAAAGTGCTAATTATAACGACTATTATGCATGTTATTGTCCTAAAAAGGGTTTGGGAACCCGGGTTCTGCACCAGCGGACATGTATCAATGCAAAAAGAAGTTTTAAAAACGGCCGTTTTTCGGGAGCAGTCATTTTAATGATGCATGAAGTGAAAAAAAAAAAGTCAAATATTCCTTTAAATATCGTACCTGGGGGGTGTCTAAAGTATGCCTGTGAAGTGCCACGTGTTTCCCGTGTTTAGAACTGTCCCTGCACAAAATTACATTTCTAAAGGAAAAAAAGCCATTTAAAACTGCTTGCGGCTTTAATGTAATGTCTGGTCCCGGTAAAATGGATAAAAATCTTTAAGAAAAATGGCATAGCTACCCCATCACACCCCCCCCCCTACCCCAGCCCATTACCAGCCCCTTTGGGTCTTGTATGGACATTAGGGGAACCCCGCACACAAAATAAAAAAGGCCCTATATACTCTGAACAGCCGTATACAGGCGGTGCATACAAGACAGGGACTGTAGGTTTGTTCTTATGTAGAATCTGTTTGTAATTTTGAACAGGTACATTGTTTAAGTGTAGCTCCAGCCAAAAAATCTATTTTTAAGCTTTTTGGAAAACATAGGGAAGGGTTATCACCCCTGTAACATTTGTTTTGCTGTCTCTGCAGTGTGCACCTGTTCAGAACAGTTCACCTCACTTTCCGTCCTAATGACAAATGTTTTTTGAAAATTTGGGGTTTTTATTGAAACAAGAATTGGTGATAAAGCATCAGTGGAGAGGAGACACTTTTTTTCCCATATTAACGCTTACAGGAGAGAATTTGCCTTCCTAGCGGTAGATTTCCTCTCACTTCCTGTTGTATCCTTCCGTTTGCAAGGAGGAGTCGTTTGTAAGTTGGATGTTTGAAAGTAGGGGCCTGCCGTATATACTCAGCTGAAATTTGCCCCTTACATGTTGGTGTTGCCACAACACTGTGAGCCCTCACAGTTACTCTTGGTGGGCGCATGAATGGGACCTGCTGTGAATTATTAGATCAAGAATTGTAATTGCATGCCCCTGTTGAACAGGGGCTGAAAAATTGGGCCTTTGGTGGTGGTGGTGGTGGTGTTGACACAACACTGTAAGGTGTCACAGTTACTCTTGGTGGGCGCAGGAATGGGCCCTGCTGTGAATTATTAGATCAAGAATTGTAATTACATGCCCCTGTTAAACAGGGGCTGAAAAATTGGGCCTTAGCCACTGGTGCTGGTGCCACGACACTGCAACCTCTCCCAGATACTCTAGTTGGAGTGCAGGAATGAGCCCTGCTGCAAAGCATTGCATAAATTTTTTTAATTGCATGCCCCTGTTAAACAGGGGCTGAAAAATTGGGCCTTAGCCACTGGTGGCGGCACCCAGAAACAAAAATGTTCTTCCAAGCTATCATCATCAATCGGATCATTGAGGAGGAGGAGAATAGTCAGTCAACATAACAGGACAGTCTCACAGCATCAGCATCAGTCTTAAAGGGATGTGGCATTTGAAAATGAATTAGTCTGTTATATCAGCTTCAGGTGTTTGGTAGCTGGTGGTGATCCAAGACTGGTTCATCTTTATGAAGGTCAGTCGATCAACCGAGTCGGTGGACAGGCGCACCCTGTGATCCGTGACAAATCCTCCAGCAGCACTGAATGTGCGTTCTGAAAGAACGCTGGATGCAGGACAGGCCAGTAGCTCAATTGCATACTGTGCAAGCTCTGGCCAGTGATCCATCCTCAAGACCCAGTAAGCCAGAGGATTTTCGGTGGGGAAGGTGTCCAAGTCTGACCTTGCTCCTAGGTATTCCTGCACCATGTATATCAGACGCTGGCGATGGTTGCTGGAACCGATCATACCTTGGGGCTGCGGACTAAAGAATTGTCTGAACGCATCGGTCAGACGGCCACCTTCCCCACCGCTCCTTCTTTGACTGACCGAAGCCTCAGCAACTCGTTGTCCAGGACCAGGAGTTTGTAACCTCCCAGTCTCTGGGAACGCGTTGCACAGACCTTTCTGCAAGGCCTCCCAGAGTTGTCTCATCCTCTGCTCCCTCTGCAACGGTAAGATAAGGTCCGCAACCTTACCCTTGTACCGTGGATCAAGGAGAGTGGCCAGCCAGTAATGGTCCCTCTCCTTGATCCAAAGAATACGAGGATCCTTCCGCAGACTTTGCATGATCAGGGAGGCCATGCAGCGTAGGTTAGCTGAGGCAAATCGGTCCGGAGTCCTCTGGGTCACTAAGGACGACATGATCCGCAGCCACCTCCTCCCAGCCACGTACAAGTCCACGGGTTTCTTGAGACTGTAAATCATCCCTAAAAGACTGCTGATGATGATGGTGAGTGCCAGGCTCCACCTCCATGCTGACACAATCCTCCTCCTCTTCCTGTGCGATGGGTGGGACAGAAGGAACACTGTCTGGGTAAAGGGGGCCTTGGGAGGCAAGGAAGTCCTCCTCTTCCTGCCTCTGTTCTGCCTCAAGTGCCCTGTCCATTATTCCACGCAGCGAATGTTCCAACAGGTGGACAAGAGATACAGTGTCACTAATGCATGCACTGTCACTGCTCACCATCCTCGTGGCCTCCTCAAATGGTGCCAGGACAGTGCATGCATCCCTGATCATGCCCCACTGGCGTGGTGAAAAAAAACCCGAGCTCCCCTGACCCTGTCCTGGTGCCGTAGTCGCACAGGTACTCATTGATGGCCCTCTGCTGCGTGTGCAGCCGCTGCAGCATGGCCAACGTTGAGTTCCACCTGGTGGGCATGTCACATATAAGGCGGTTCTTGGTCAGGTTCAACTCCTTTTGCAGCTCACTCAGGCGAGCACTGGCATTATAAGATCTGCGGTAATGCACACAGACTTTCCTGGCCTGCCTCAGGACATTCTGTAAGCCCGGGTACCTGCCCAAGAACCGCTGCACCACCAGGTTAAGGACGTGAGCCACACAGGGCACATGGGTCAGTTGTCCCTGTCGGAGGGCGGAGAGGAGGTTGGTGCCATTGTCGCAAACCACCATTCCTGGCTTAAGCTGGCGTGGCGTCAACCACCTCTCGGCTTGCCCCTGCAGAGCAGACAGGACCTCTGCCCCAGTGTGGCTCCTGTCCCCCAAACACACCAGCGCAAGCACGGCATGGCATCTTTTTGCCTGCGTACTTGCGTAGCCCCTTGAACGCCTACAGAGCACCGCTGGTTCCGAGGACAAAGCACAGGAAGAGGCCATGGAGGAAGAAGAAGAGGAGGGGTGGAGGAGAGAGGTGTGTCACAACCAGTAGTAGCATTTTGGAGGCGTGGTGGCGGAACAACCTCCAACACTACTGCACCTTGTCCTGCATCCTTCCCAGCTGCCAAAAGAGTGACCCAATGGGCCGTGAAAGAAAGGTAACGTCCCTGTCCATGCCTGCTGGACCATGAGTCAGCGGTAATATGCACCTTACCGCTGACCGCCCTGTCCAGCGAGGCCAAGACATTGCCTTCCACATGCCGGTAGAGAGCCGGAATCGCCTTCGCAAATCACTGAGAAAAAGTGGCGTTTGGGAACCTGCCACTGAGGAACCTCACATTGCACAAACTCACGGAAGGGGGCCGAGTCTACCAACTGAAAAGGCAGCAGTTGAAGCGCTAGCAATTTAGCCAAGCTAGCATTCAACCGCTGGGCATGTGGATGGCTGGGAGTGAACTTCTTTCGACGGTCCAGCAGCTGGGGCAGGGAAATTTGCCTGCTAGAATCGGACGTCGGTGTACTGCTAGCAGAGTGCCCGCAAGTACTTGGCTGTGACACACCTAATTCTACACCTTCATTCCTCTCAGTGCAGGTTTCAGAGAGGACTGAAGGTATAGTGGGGTTGGAGATCCCAGCTGATGCGGTGCAAGGAGAGGTCCGCCTTGTTCTTTGGTGTGGGTCTTTAAGGTAGGCTTGCCAACGAGCTGCATGGCAGGTCAACATATGTCTGGTCAAGCATGTGGTGCCCAAGCGAGTGATGTTTTGGCCACGCGATATACGCTTGAGACATATGTTGCAAACAGCAGCTGTGCGATCTGATGCACTCAACTCAAAAAAGGCCCACACCAAAGAACTTTTTGAATAACGGGCAGAGGCAGCGCCCTGCACAGGCGGAGCTCTGCGGTGTGATTCCGTCGGTGTGCTGCCCTTACGCTGGCCCCCCGAGGGCATCCTGCCTCGTTGGAGATGTGCCTTCTCCTCATCCTCCTCCTCCTCCTCCTCTCTCCTATTAGGCACCCACGTGGAGTCAGTGACCTCATCATCCCCTCCCTCCTCATCACTGGAGCCAATCTGGCAGTATGCTGCAGCTGCTGGAACATGACTGCCAGATTGGTGTCCTTCTTGAGCATCCCCTCTCTCTGCTCTCACGCTACTGCCTTTCTCTAGCTGGGTATCATCATCAGACCCTTCGAAACGCTGGGCATCCTCCTGGAGCATGTACCCAACACTGTGCTCAAACAGTTCGGGGGACTCCTCAGGAGGACATGGTTGGTCTAGGGAAGGAGTGACTGATGATGACATTGATACCAGGGAAGAGGACGCTTTGGCAGCTGCTTTGCCAGTACCCTGAGCCTGGGTGAGAGAGGATGAGGAGGATGAGGAGGGCTTGGTCATCCACTCTACCAAGTCTTTGGCATGATGCAGCTCAACACGTCCAGCTGCCGAAAAGAAGGACAAGCGTGTCCCATGGCCACGTGCTGATGGCGATGCACCGCGTCCACGACCAGCACTGTTGTCTCTAGACACAGAGCCTGCTTGCCCTCTTTTATTGGCTCCTGACTGTCTGCCTCTCCTTGTTTGCCTTCCAGACATTCTAATGGCCTGCAGGGAGATGGGAAAACCAGCAATAAGGCCTAGCTTCAGGAGTATATTTTGCAGGAATCACACTACGCCTGCTGTAAGTGCTGCAAATGCCTGTTGGTTTAACACACCAGGAAAACAAAGCAATACGGGCTAACTTCAGGTGTATAATGTGCAGGAGGCACACTCCGCCCGCTGTAAGTGCTGCAAATGCCTGTTGGTGTAACACACCAGGAAAACACAGCAATACGGGCTAACTTCAGGTGTATAATGTGCAGGAGGCACACTCCGCCCGCTGTAAGTGCTGCAAATGCCTGTTGGTGTAACACACCAGGAAAACACAGCAATACGGGCTAACTTCAGGTGTATAATGTGCAGGAGGCTTAGCAACAATGACACTGACACTGTCCCCTGCCTATCCTTCTCTCTCCCTGCACACAAGGTTTATCAAAGAATATGACACTGACACTCTCCCTGCCTATCCTTCTCTCTCCCTGCACACAAGGTTTAGCAAAGAATCTGACACTGACACTGTCCCCTGCCTATCCTTCTTTCTCCCTGCACACAAGGTTTAGCAAAGAATATGACACTGACACTCTCCCTGCCTATCCTTCTCTCTCCCTGCACACAAGAATAGCACAAAGAATATCACACTGTCCCTGCCTATCCTTCTCTTTCCCTGCGCCGGAACACACTACACAAGGCCGCCGCGCTGGCGGTATTTTTATAGTGTGGGCCGTGTGCTAAACCCCCTGAGCTATAATTGGCCACAGGCAACCTGCCTGTGGCCAATTATGGCTCTCCTAGCTGCCGGCGCTGTGATTGGCCAAGCATGCGGGGTCACAGTGCATGCTTGGCCAATCACAGCGCCAGGATTGCACTGCGATGGCGCAGTGTATTGTGGGCCGTTCGCGTCACTCGAATTTGGCGCGAACGGCCCAAATCGTTCGATGTTCGCCGAACGGTCGAACGGCCGATGTTCGAGTCGAACTTATGTTCGACTCGAACACCGAGCTCATCCCTACTGATAATGATAATAATACCTGTAGTACCTTTCATAGTGTGGCAGGGCTAGCCCGTGCCACTGTTTAACCACTTAAGCCCCGGACCATTTGGTAGCTAGAGGACCAGAGGTGATTTCAGAATTTTGCACTGCGCTGCTTTAACTGTAAATTGTGCGGACATGCAATGTTGTACCCAAACGAAATTTGCAACCTTTTCTTCCCACAAATAGAGCTTTCTTTTAATGGTATTTGATTGCCTCTGCGATTTTTATTTTTTGCGATATAAACGGAAATAGACCGAAAATTTTGAAAAAAAATGATATTTTCTTCTTTTTGTTATAAGAAAAATCGAATAAACTCAATTTTAGTCATACATTTAGGCCAAAATGTATTCAGCCACATGTCTTTAGTAAAAAAAAATGTCAATAAGCGTATATTTATTGGTTTGCACAAAAGTTATAGCGTCTACAAACTACGGTACATTTTCTGGAATTTACACAGCTTTTAATTTATGACTGCCTATCTCATTTCTTGAGGTGCTAAAATGGCAGGGCAGTACAAAACCCCCCCAAATGACCCCATTTTGGAAAGTAGACATCCCAAGGAAATTGCTGAGAGGCATGTTGAGCCCATTGAATATTTTTTTTTTTGTCTCAAGTGATTGAATAATGACTAAAAAAAAAAAAAAATTACAAAAAGTTGTCACTAAATGATATATTGCTCACACATGCCATGGTTATATGTGGAATTGCACCCCAAAATAAATTTTGCTGCTTCTCCTGAGTACGGGGATACCACATGTGTGGGACTTTTTGGGAGCCTAGCCGCGTACGGACCCCTGGAAACCAAGCACCGCCTTCAGGATTTCTAAGGGCGCAAATTTTTGATTTCACTCCTCACTACCTATCACAGTTTAGAAGGCCATAAAATGCCAAAATAGCACAAAACCCCCCCAAATTACCCAATTTTAGAAAGTAGACACCCCAAGGAAATTGCTGAGAGGCATGTTGAGCCCATTGAATATTTTTTTTTTGTCCCAAGTGATTGAATAATGAAAAAAAAAAAATTACAAAAAGTTGTCACTAAATGATATATTGCTCACACATGCCATGGTTATATGTGGAATTGCACCCCAAAATAAATTTTGCTGCTTCTCCTGAGTACGGGGATACCACATGTGTGGGACTTTTTGGGAGCCTAGCCGCGTACGGACCCCTGGAAACCAAGCACCGCCTTCAGGATTTCTAAGGGCGCAAATTTTTGATTTCACTCCTCACTACCTATCACAGTTTAGAAGGCCATAAAATGCCAAAATAGCACAAAACCCCCCCAAATTACCCCATTTTAGAAAGTAGACACCCCAAGGAAATTGCTGAGAGGCCTGTTGAGCCCATTGAATATTTTTTTTTGTCCCAAGTGATTGAATAATGAAAAAAAAAAATTACAAAAAGTTGTCACTAAATGATATATTGCTCACACATGCCATGGTTATATGTGGAATTACAGCCCAAAATACATTTTGCTGCTTCTCCTGAGTACGGGAATACCACATGTGTGGGACTTTTTAGGAGCCTAGCCGCGTACGGGACCCCGAAAACCAAGCACCGCCTTCAGGATTTCTAGGCACAAATTTTTGATTTCACTCCTCACTACCTATCACAGTTTCGAAGGCCATAAAATGCCAAAATAGCACAAAACCCCCCCAAATGACCCCATTTTGGAAAGTAGACACCCCAAGCTATTTGCTGAGAGGCATGGTGAGTATTTTACAGCTCTCATTTGTTTTTGAAAATGAAGAAAGCTAATTTTTTTTTTTTTTTTTTCAATTTTCAAAACTTTGTGACAAAAAGCGAGATCTGCAAAATACTCACAATACCTCTCAGCAAATAGCTTGGGGTGTCTACTTTCCAAAATGGTGTCATTTGGGGGGGGGGTTGTGCCATCTGGGCATTCCATGGCCTCCGAAACTGTGATAGGCAGTGAGAAGTGAAATCAAAAATTTACACCCTTAGAAAGCCTGAAGGCGGTGCTTGGTTTTTGGGGTCCCGTACGTGGCTAGGCTCCCAAAAAGTCTCACACATGTGGTATCACCGTACTCAGGAGAAGCAGCAGAATGTATTTTGGGGTGTAATTCCACATATGCCCATGGCATGTTTGAGCAATATATTATTTAGTGACAACTTTGTGCAAAAAATAAATAAATAATAAATTGTCTTTTTTTCGCAACTTGTGTCAACATATAAAATATTCCATGGACTCAACATGCCTCTCAGTATATAGCTTGGGGTGTCTACTTTCCAAAATAGGGTCATTTGGGGGGGTTTTGAACTGTTCTGGCATTTTATACACAACATTAGGAAGCTTACATCCACTCTTCTAACCACTTGAAGACAAAGCCCTTTTTGACACTTTTTGTTTACATGAAAACATTTTTTTTTTTTGCAAGAAAATTATGTTGAACCCCCAAACATTATATATATTTTTAAAGCAAAGGCCCTACAGATTAAAATGGTGGGTGTTGCATTTTTTTTTTCTACACAGTATTTGCGCAGCGAATTTTCAAACGCATTTTTTGGGGAAAAAATACACTTTTTTTAATTTTAATGCACTAAAGCACACTATATTGCCCAAATGTTTGATGAAATAAAAAAGATGATCTTAGGCCGAGTACATAGATACCAAACACGACATGCTTTAAAATTTCGCACAAACGCGCATTGGCGACAAACTACATACATTTTTAAAAGCCTTTAAAAGCCTTTACAGGTTACCCCGTTAGATTTACAGAGGAGGTCTACTGCTAAAATTACTGCCCTCGATCTGACCTTCGTGGTGATACCTCACATGCATGGTGCAATTGCTGTTTACATATGACGCCAGACCGACGCTTGCGTTCGCCATTGGGCAAGAGCAGGGCAGGACAGAGGTGCTTTTTTTTTTTCTTTTTTATTATTAATTTTTCTTTTTTCTTTTATTTTTAAATTGTTCCTTCCATATTTTTTTTTATCATTTTTATTGTTATCTCAGGAAATGTAAATATCCCCTATGATAGCAATAGGTAGTGACAGGTACTCTTTTTTGAAAAAACTGGGGTCTTCTAGACCCTAGATCTTTCCTCTGCCCTCAAAGCATCTGACCACACAAAGATTGGTGTGATAAAATGCTTTCCCAATTTCCCAATGGCACTTTTTATATCCGGGGGGGCATTCCCTCCCACTGCTTTTAAAAGCAGTCCAGAGGCTAATTAGCCACTAGGATTGCTTTTACATGAAAGCCGGCCGCTGGCTGAAAAGAATGATACCAAGATGATACCTAAACCCACAGGCATCATTCTGGTATAAACATTCAAAGTCCAGCAACATACCAGTACGTTGCTGGTCCTTGTTGGACATGTATTGTAATCTTTTTTTTTATGCAGCCAGTTGGCTGAACGAAAAAAGAGATTGATCGGTGGGTATGCCCACCATTAGAATACCGCCCTTCATCCACCCATTTATATATGCCGAAGCATGGGGGCATCCTCCCGCAAAAAAGTTATGCCGCACACACATGGTCGGACTTTTCCACGGGCAAGCCTCCGTCGGAATTTCGACCGTATGTACGCGGCATTAGGAGCAAAATCGCTCCTCCGCTCCTGCTGCCCCAATGCTTCGGCATATATGCTTTTTTTTTTTTAACTGTGGTGGTGAAATCACCTCCTACAGCACTGGAGTCGCAGGGATCAGGCCTGTCTCTGCGAACGCTGCAGTTATGTGTGTTGTGTTTTGTAAGTGACAGTGATCGATCGATACTGCACTTGGGTGGCCTGGGCTGGACGGAGGGGCAAAACGCAGGTGCTAGCAGGTATCTGGGCTGATCCCCCTAACACTGCGTTTTTGGGAACCCTAAACTGCTGGGGATGCTAGTATAGATCTGATCAGATCAGATATTGATCTGATCAGATACTATACCACTAAGGGGGGGTGTATGCTTCACGCGTGGGTGTTAGCGTTACTGGCACTAACCTGACGCTGCCTGGGGTGTGACGCAGACCCTCTCTGACGCTAAAACCTAATTGATATCACCCGCCGGGCGATCAGGGGGTTAAACCTTTATTGGGTTATATATACGGTGGGTGCCCTGACATTATAAAAAGCAAACTAACTAACCAGCGTCACCCGTAACACTTATATGGTCATCACTGGTGAAAGGGTTAACTAGGGGCAATTAGGGGGTTAAAACCTTTATTAGATAATATATGGGGGTACCTGACGCTATAAAAACCTGCAGCGAACCTAAAAAAAATTACTGGCTACCGATCTGCATCACCGACGCTAAGACAGCGATCAGAAAAATGATCGCTTAGCGACAGTGGTGATAGGGGGTGAAAGGGTTACCTGGGGGGCAATCAAGGGGGTTAAACCTTTATTAGATAATTTATGGGGGTACCCGACGCTATAAAAACCTGCGGCGAACCTAAAAAAAATTACTGGCTACCGATCTGCATCTCCGACACTAAGACAGCGATCAGAAAAACGATCGCTTAGCGACAGTGGTGATAGGGGGTGAAAGGGTTACCTGGGGGGCGATCAAGGGGGTTAAACCTTTATTAGATAATTTATGGGGGTACCTGACGCTATAAAAACCTGCGGCGAACCTAAAAAAAATTACTGGCTACCGATCTGCATCACCGACACTAAGACAGCGATCAGAAAAATGATTGCTTAGCGACAGTGGTGATAGGGGGTGAAAGGGTTACCTGGGGGGCAATCAAGGGGGTTAAACCTTTATTCGATAATTTATGGGGGTACCTGACGCTATAAAACCCTGCGGCGAACCTAAAAAAAATTACTGGCTACCGATCTGCATCACCGACGCTAAGACAGCGATCAGAAAAATGATCGCTTAGCGACAGTCGTGATAGGGGGTGAAAGGGTTACATGGGGGGCGATTAAGGGGGTTAAACCTTTATTAGATAATTTATGGGGGTACCCGACGCTATAAAAACCTGCGGCGAACCTAAAAAAAATAACTGGCTACCGATCTGCATCACCGACGCTAAGACAGCGATCAGAAAAATGATTGCTTAGTGACAGTGGTGATAGGGGGTAAAAGGGTTACCTGGGGGGCGATCAAGGGGGTTAAACCTTTATTAGATAATTTATGGGGGTACCCGACGCTATAAAAACCTGCGACGAACCTAAAAAAAAATTACTGGCTACCGATCTGCATCACCGACGCTAAGACAGCGATCATAAAAATGATCGCTTAGCGACGGCGGTGCTAGGGGGTGAAAGGGTTATCTGGGTGGTGATCAGGGGGTTAAACCTTTATTAGGGGGGGTTAGGGGGCTACACTGGACCTAAAACTAAATGTAGTGACACTTTTACAGTCACAAATGTCACTGATTGCAGTGATCAGTAAATAAATGGTCACTGCAATCAGTGACACTGTGTCTGGGGGCTGGGGGGTGATCTGGGGGGGCCTGGGGGGGCGATTTGTGTGCCTATGTGTCCTGGTGTCAGTGTGCTGTTTGTGCACTAACCTGTGTGTCTTCTCTTGTACGGCGCTCGGTATATGTGAGCGCCGCATGAGAGATGACATCACTTCCTCCGGCTTCCTCTGCCTGTGTAAACATTACACAGCAGAGGGAGCATTTCCATTCTCCGGGAGCGATCGTGGGGGGGTGGCCGGAATCGAATGGCCGCCCCCTCATGTCGGATCGCTCCCCAAGGAATACCGACCGCTCACTGTATAGGAGGGGGGTCCGATCGGACCCCCCAACTGTACAAAGGCAATCACGTACACTGTACGTGATTGTGCCTGTCGGTGCCATTCTGCCGACGTACATATACAGTGAGCGGTCGTTAAGTGGTTAATATGAGGGTCTAGGCCAGATTTTCTAGGAAGCAGGCACACTAATGATGCAGGTGTGTTCTGCATTCATCCTAGATCCCTTTCACATTGAGGCACTTTGCAGGCACTATAAGGCTAAAAATAGCCCCTGCAAAGCGCCCTAAAAGAGCCCCTCCTCACACTCCAGTGTGAAAGCCCGAAGGCTTTCACACTTTAGCGGTGCGCTGGCAGGACGCTAAAAAAAGTCCTTCTAGCAGCATCTTTGGAGCAGTGAAGGAGCGGTGTGTATACCGCTCCTCCACCACAACTGCCCTTTGAAATCAATGGGCAGCGCTGCAGGGGCGCTTTGCGGGTGGATTTAACACTTTTTTGCCCGCTAGCGGGGGGTTAAAAGTGCTCCGCTATCGGCCGAATACCCACGCAAAAACGACTGTAAAGCGACGCTACAAATAGCGGCGCTTTACCGCCGACGCCCCCACCGCCCCAGTGTGAAAGCGGCCTTAGAGGCAGGGTTAGAGCTCAGAGCCCCACCCTCTCAAGTGGGTCAGTGTGTGAAGGTAGCAGTGAGAGGTGCATGTTTGCACCATACTGTCCAGGTCAGGACAGACAGAGGCAAGAGCCTGTGAGAGATATGGCAGCTGGGAGCTGCAGTGTAAGAAGCCAAGCTGACAGAGGTACAGTGTTTTGTGCACGAGCACTGGGAAGCATGTTAGATGGGCTGGAGGACCTAGGCATGAGGCCTGAGCCGCAGGGCTGATAAAGAGAGCCACAAGGCTGAATATTGTTTGTTTGACATATTGATGGTGAGAACCCATGTGTAGGAAAACGTTTATTTGTGGACTTTTTGCTTTCTATTAAATAAAAGTTGCTAAAAAAAGCCCTGAAAAGTACTTCTGATGTGGAGTAAACTCACAGTTTTGCACTACCAATGAGCTGAAAAAAAACCCAAATTTTTACAATAGCAATACTCAGACTGGGAGAATGAGGGTCAATACATATGCCAACATTGAACATGCTGGCTAAAGGAGAGAGCATAATGATGACTTATCAGTGTGGTGTTTTTTCTTTATTGTCCAATCAGCAGGTTGTTGGTGTGTTCATGAAATTAAAGTGACACTGTCACCTTGCCCAAGCTATGCAAAATAAATAACAAACATGTTATACTTACCTCCTCTGTGCAAGGGTTTTGCACAGAGTGGCCCTGCCCTCCTTTTCTGGGGTCCCCCTGCAGCACTCCTGGCCCCTCTTCATTGGAGAGCCGCTTTCCATGCTTGCGGGTGCGCTCCCGAGTCATGCTGCTACGTCTACTGACACAGACAGCAGGACTCGGCCCTATCCCTGGCTCCCATGTCACTGGATTTGCTTAACAGCAGCAGGAGCCAATGGCTCCTGCTGCTATTAATCTATCCAATGAGGACCCGAGACAGCGGCTGGAGCATAGAATGCATTGAGGTGAAAAATCATGAGACTTTAGAACTCCTTTAATAAGTAATCATTAATAAAGACACAATTAACACAATACATAATGTTTTGTTCACTCTTAGTAGCACCTGAAAAGTCCCAATTATTTAGCATTTCTTGTACTATTTAATATTTATGGGATGTGGTGCACAATGATGGTATAGGCCATTTCACAATTACTGTTGATTAGCAGTTCTAGCTTCAACTGGATTTCCTAAACTGAATACTTGGAGCCAATGAACTAGCATTTTGGGAAGGAGGTCATCTTTTGCTGCAACTGTATTTCTAACAGTACAGATTTCCTCTAAGCAATAATATGATTGTATGGGACCTGGGTAAGGTATGAAATGACTGGTATGCTGCTCTGTGCATTACAGATAAAGAAAGCAAGACTGCAATAATTATTTGTGTTTCACGTTTTCTTTTACAGAATGTCCATATGGTACCTACGGAATGGAATGCAGAGGAACCTGCAATTGTCCATCTGGAATTTGTGATCGTGTGACAGGAAAGTGTCTGAAATTTCCATTCTTCCAATTTACAGGAGCCAAATCACCTAATAAACTAAGACTTAATCCTGGTAAGATTCCTTTAAAATATTCCGGATACTATTTATGTTATCATGGAATAAAATATGGTCCTTATGTTCCTAAAAAGGGCCCCGTGACACAAAGACACTATCTATAGATAACCCTTTCCAACAGGTGATTATATTTACAGAGACACACACTCAAGCTCTCCCCCAAAATAAGAGCCCTCAATAAATGAAGGGACATGTGAACTCCCCCCCAGGTGACAGGGGTTGGCCCTAAGTGGACGATCAAAAATCCTGAACAATGTCACATGGGGAAGCCCATGAGATCATCCCTCAGTCTAAGCTGTCAGTGGGGAGGACCAATAAATATAATGTGATTTTGCTCTGTTTGGGCAAAGTGACAGTGCGGTTGATTTACTAAAGGCAAATATACTGTGTACTTTAAGTGCACTAAAAGTGCAGGTGCTCTAGATCTGAGGGGAAGCTCTGCTGATTTCTATTATCCAATCATGTGCAAGCAAAAATTCTTTTTTTTTTTTTTACTGCATGTTCCCCTCAGAACTAGAGCAACTGCACTTGCAATGCACAGACTATTTACCTTTTGTAAATCAACCCCAGTGTCTCCTTAAAGCAAAATGTAAATGGATCCAAAAGTAGTTCCTGGACTTTAAAATCATTATTCCGGCAGATCACAAATTATTAAGAGATTTAAATAATGGCTAGATTGTTCTGAATAAAATTGTAAACCTTAAGAGTGGTGCTTATAAACTGAGAGTGGAGTAGACTAAGGCCCCTTTCACACTGAGGCGTATTTCAGGCGTTTTAGCGCTAAAAATAGCGCATAAATAACACCTGAAATAATCCTGCCTCAGCATTCTCAATGTGAAAGCCCGAGGGCTTTCACACTGAGGTGATGCGCTGGCGGGAGGAAAAAAAAATCTCCTGCAAGCCGCAACTTTGGAGCGGTGAAGGAGCGGTGTGTATATCGCTCCTTTACCGCTCCTTCCCATTGAAATCAATGGGACACCGCGGCAATACCGCCCGCAAACCGCTGCTGTCGCGGTCTTAACCCTTTCTCGGCCGCTAGCGGACGAATATTGTGGCAAATCCGATGGTATAGCGGGACTAAAAATAACGCCGCTATACCGCCAGCGCACCCCCCACCCCTGTGTGAAAGGGGCCTGAAGGATGATTAAAGGCAAACAGTAGAAAGGGTTTGCACCCAGAGACCTCATGTGTTTCAGTCCACAGCTCTCATTTTGTCTCTTTAGGCCTAGTATGGGGTCATACTCAAGGCTTTAAGTGTTTCACATAATGGGGGGGATTTACTAAAATTGGTGCACACAGAATCTGGTGCATCTGTACATAGTAACCATTCAGTTTCCAGGTTTTATTGTCAAAGTTAATTGAACAAGCTGAAGTTACAATCTGATTGGTTACTATGCACAGCTGCATCAGATTTTTTTGTGCACCAGTTTTTGTAAATTTCCCACAATGTCTTACTACAAGTCAGATATGTGTTGCAATACAACATTTGGACCTATTTTGGAGAATTAGCTATATATCAATAATGTACCTCTACCTCACAAGATATGTGTGCCCCTTGTGGCATCTGCTTTGTTGCTGAAAAATGCTAGTTTCATACACTTCTTGACGTGCTGAATATCCCCTGCTGAAATTGACAGTCAGGACCAGAGAACAGTGAGTTGCTCACTCTGCAACCTCTCCATTCATAAAGCATCTTGCATTCTTTTCAAAAAATATAAGGCCTTCTGTGATTGGCCCCTTGTTTAATTCCCAAATTAAACCAAATGAGAGAGGGTTATGTCTAAAAATGTCTCCTAATGTTATATTAACCACTTCTCTACTGTGCACGAAAACCCCCTTCCTGCCCAAGCCATTTTTCAGCTTTCAGCGCTGTCACACTTTGAATGACAATTGCGCGGTCATGCGTCATGGCTCCCAAACGAAATTTGCGTCCTTTTTTTCCCACAAATAGAGCTTTCTTTTGGTGGTATTTGATCACCTCTGCGGTTTTTATTTTTTGCGCTATAAACAAAAGAAGAGCGTCCAGTTTGTAAAAAAAAACACTATTTTTTAATTTTTGCTATAATAAATACCCATTTTTTTTTTTTAAATAAAATTTTCCTCAGTTTAGGCCGATACGTATTCTTCTACATATTTTTGGTAAAAAAAAAAATCGCAATAAGCGCGTATTGATTGGTTTGCGCAAAAGTTATAGCGTGTACAAAATAGGGGATAGATTTATAGCATTTTTATTTTTTTATTTTTTTATTAGTAATGGCGGCGATCTGCGATTTTTTATTGTGACTGCGATATTGCGGCGGACACATCGGACACTTTTGACACATTTTTGGGACCATTCACGTTTATACAGCGATCCCTGCTATAAAAATGCATTGATTACTGTATAAATGTGATTGGCAGGGAAGGGGTTAACCACTAGGGGGGGGAAGGGGTTAAATATGTTCCCTCAATGTGTTCTTACTGTGGGGGGAGGGGACTGACTGGGGGAGGTGACCGATGGTTGTCCCTATGTACAAGGGACACAGCATCGGTCCCCTCTCCCTCACAGGACGTGGATCTCTGTGTTTACACACAGAGACCCACTTTCCTGCTCGTTTCCCGGGCAATCGCGGGTGCCCGGCGGCAATCGCGGCCGCCGGGCATGCGCACCGGGGCCTCGTGAACGCGGCGGGCGCGCGCGCGCCGCTGGCTTCAAGCGCGCGCTTCCTAGCTCGTTTTAAAGGGAGGACGTCATATGACGTCCTCCCAGAACGAGAGTATCCTCCGCCCGCCGTCAATTGACAGTGGGCGAGGGACAAGTGGTTAAACTTTGCACATATAACAACTATACAATAGTAAAGTTAGAGTGGTTCATTTTTATAAGTCTGCTCCTAACCTTTGCTGGAGTGAGCTGTCACCATGCTGTTGTTTCTATTGGTTTAGCCAACTAACTCTGTATTTCTTAATAACATAGCACCAAATGTGCCACAATTAATCAGATGTGTCTATTCAAGTCCAGTATTTGCTGCAGTGTAGTCAGCCCAAGCTGAATGTATAGTTTAGTTTTATTGGGTCTCTCCTGGGCTCTGGGTATTGTTTGCTTCTGCTCGCTGCTATAGAGTGTCCCTGGTAATAGTGTAGTTGTTAGATATTGAATTTATTACTATTTTAAGTGATAAAAGTTTCTGTACTCTTTATTGAAACATGTTAAATTTGAAGATTGCTGAGGACAGACAAAAGGACATTTGCTGTGTATGTAATAGCTATTCCAAGGAACTATGTCAGGATAATGGGTGGAGTTATGTTACTTAATATACACAAGTGGGTGTTACTTCTGTAGGACAGTTAATGCTACCTTCTTTGGAACGATTCTAAATGTAAATAATGCTGACATAACATAATTAAACTGTATAAGAACCAAGGGTTTTGAACATAAGCTAGGAATGTTGGGCGATGGGGCCTGAAGGAAGATACTATGGAAGGTCAGGCGACCCTGCTCGAAGATATACCATCTTACGATCTGACACCTCATTTCCTCCTTTTGAAGCTACGAACTTACCATGTGTTACCAGCTGTCATGATGTAAGCATTGTCTTTTGCTTGTCTTTCTGAAGAATAAAATAACCTTTTTGAAGATAACCTGGCTCTATTGAATCTGGAACAAAACGCCTTGGTAGGGGACACTAAATGTTTTTACAAGTGTCCCATGCTCCAACATTATGGCGAGCCTCCAGCTGTTCTTTTTCCTCACTACTTGACAACAGGAGGGAGTCAGATGAAGAGATGAGACGAAAACATTGTCAAGTCTTGGGAAAAAAACAACCAAAGAACTTAGAGAGAAAAGGACGTTTGTGTTCCATCACACATGGACAGAAGGTCAGAGAAACTGAGCCAGCTAAAGGCGAGAAGAATTGCAGCCGTGGAATAAAGCCAATTATTGATCTTGACTTCAAAACACAAACAAAAGGTGAGTTTCTGTCTGTTTTCTCACCTACAGATCGCTTGTAAACTTGCAAGCAGAAGAAAAAAAACAAAAACAAAGACTCAGCTTACAAGGTTGATTGACAAGGCCTTATGGACAGTGTTTCAAGATATTGTAGGAAATCCAGAGAGGACTTTCAGGTTGTGATGAAAAGCGTAAACGTTTATGTACGTGAAGATTTCTGCCAAAGAAGTTCTTACACAAGGTGAGAAAATGTCTCACAGAACAAGTTCTTGAAATGGGAACTAAGACTTCACGTTAAAAAAGGCCACCATTGTAGATACAACAGGCAGATGTACTCTTTGGGTGAGCTAATATGAAAAGTCGGATTTTTGATGTTTTGGACGGTCCAAGGATGAAGGCAAACACTTACACATCTCATTCCTTCAGCAAACACAGAAGGAGAAAGACATTTTTTCAATACACACGCATCTTTACATTGTGTTTACTTACCGTATATACTCGAGTATAAGCCGACCTGAATATAAGCCGAGGCACCTAATTTTACCACAAAAAAATGGGAAAACGTATTGACTCGAGTATAAGCCTAGGGTGTCCATCTGCATGCCTCACTGTGCCTCACTGTGTCCATGTGCATGCCTCACTGTGTCCATGCCTCACTGTGTCCATGCCTCACTGTGCCCATGCCCCACTGTGTCCATACCTCACTGTGTCCATGCCTCACTGTGCCCATGCCTCACTGTGTCCATGACTAGACTGACATTTAACATGGTAGTCTATGGAAGGGGTGCCCGGCTTTGAAAAATCTGTGCTCCCCGGCCGTAGGTCCCCCAGACGAAAAACTTTGCACACTTATAGAGGAGAAATGAGGCTACATGTGTGCCAAGTTTCGGGTCCAGGGGACCTATGACCCGCCGGTACCGGTTCCCCAAATTCACCAGAGAAATTACCGTTTAACATGGGAGTCTATGGAAGGGGTGCCCGGGTTTGAAAAATCGGTGCTCCCCGGCCGTAGGTCCTCCGGACATAAAACTTTGCACACTTATAGAGAAAAGGTGGGGCTACATGTGTGCCAAAAGTGGGGTCCAGGGGACCTACGGCCGGCCGGTACCGGGTCCCCAAAGTTAGGGAGATTAGACGCAAAAAGGTGACTCGAGTATAAGCCGAGGGGGGCATTTTCAGCACAAAAAATGTACTGAAAAACTCGGCTTATACTCGAGTATATACGGTAGGCCTATTTACAGCCTACAGAAACATTACATTTACACGAGTCAAGGAACAAGGCAAAAGCTACAAGAAAACTATTCTTCAAAGTAAAATATAAGGACAAATTCTTCCAAGAAAGAGCAACGAATAAAAGCAACGAACAAAGACAAAACAAATGAAAAGAAACGAACAACAAAGCTAAAGGACATTATTCATCTCTTGTTTTTTTAAGTGTACACAGGACAATCATTCTAAACAAGGGGTAAATATGTTTGTTTATTTAAGTGAGTGGATAACATGGGATGGTTAACAATACATCTCAAAGCACAGAAGTAGGGATGGGCCCGGTGCTCGATTCGAACCCATGTTCGAATCGAGCATCGGGCGTTCGCTCGCTCGTCGAGCCCAGAACTATTTGGGCCGTTCGCATCACATTCGTGTGATGCGAGCGGCCCCGCAATGCATTGCGGCCGGCGCGGCCGGCGCAGTGCATTGCTGGCTGATGATTGGCCAAGCATGCACTGTGACCCCGCATGCTTGGCCAATCACAGCGCCCGAAACTCGGAGAGCAATAATTGGCTACAGGCAGGACGGCTGTAGCCAATTACAGCTCAGGGGCTTTAGTACACGCCCCACCATTTAAAAGGCCGCCACGCCATCGGCCCCGGTCACATGAGTTCCGGCTTTAGGAGAGATTAGTCTGCTGATTCTGTCTTTGCTTGATACTGAAAGATTTGCTCTTCTTTGCTAAACCATTGGCTATTTCTTTGCTAAACCATTGCTACCTAAGTCATTGATCGTTCATTGCTGCTGATTGCACAGTTAGTGTGTTATTAGCTGCTGCTGGGGATTAGTCTGGTGCGTGCTTACTGTTAGTACAGTATTGCAGTAGTACCAACCGCAGTGCTGTTAGCACAGCATTGCACCCCAACAGCACCCATAGGACTTCTAGTGTGTTAGTGGCAGCAAACAGAGCTCCTATATTTTCTTCTCAGCAGCACCCATAGGACTTCTAGTGTGTTAGTGGCATCACACAGAGCTCCTATATTTTCTTCTCAGCAGCACCCATAGGACTTCTAGTGTGTTAGTGGCAGCAAACAGAGCTCCTATATTTTCTTCTCAGCAGCACCCATAGGACTTCTAGTGTGTTAGTGGCAGCAAACAGAGCTCCTATATTTTCTTCTCAGCAGCACCCATAGGACTTCTAGTGTGTTAGTGGCATCACACAGAGCTCCTATATTTTCTTCTCAGCAGCACCCATAGGACTTCTAGTGTGTTAGTGGCATCACACAGAGCTCCTATATTTTCTTCTCAGCAGCACCCATAGGACTTCTAGTGTGTTAGTGGCATCACACAGAGCTCCTATATTTTCTTCTCAGCAGCACCCATAGGACTTCTAGTGTGTTAGTGGCAGCAAACAGAGCTCCTATATTTTCTTCTCAGCAGCACCCATAGGACTTCTAGTGTGTTAGTGGCAGCAAACAGAGCTCCTATATTTTCTTCTCAGCAGCACCCATAGGACTTCTAGTGTGTTAGTGGCAGCAAACAGAGCTCCTATATTTTCTTCTCAGCAGCACCCATAGGACTTCTAATGTGTTAGTGGCATCACACAGAGCTCCTATATTTTCTTCTCAGCAGCACCCATAGGACTTCTAGTGTGTTAGTGGCAGCAAACAGAGCTCCTATATTTTCTTCTCAGCAGCACCCATAGGACTTCTAATGTGTTAGTGGCATCACACAGAGTTCCTATATTTTCATCTCAGCAGCACCCATAGGACTTCTAGTGTGTTAGTGGCATCACACAGAGCTCCTATATTTTCTTCTCAGCAGCACCCATAGGACTTCTAGTGTGTTAGTGGCAGCAAACAGAGCTCCTATATTTTCTTCTCAGCAGCACCCATAGGACTTCTAGTGTGTTAGTGGCAGCAAACAGAGCTCCTATATTTTCTTCTCAGCAGCACCCATAGGACTTCTAGTGTGTTAGTGGCATCACACAGAGCTCCTATATTTTCTTCTCAGCAGCACCCATAGGACTTCTAGTGTGTTAGTGGCAGCAAACAGAGCTCCTATATTTTCTTCTCAGCAGCACCCATAGGACTTCTAGTGTGTTAGTGGCAGCAAACAGAGCTCCTATATTTTCTTCTCAGCAGCACCCATAGGACTTCTAGTGTGTTAGTGGCAGCAAACAGAGCTCCTATATTTTCTTCTCAGCAGCACCCATAGGACTTCTAGTGTGTTAGTGGCAGCAAACAGAGCTCCTATATTTTCTTCTCAGCAGCACCCATAGGACTTCTAGTGTGTTAGTGGCAGCAAACAGAGCTCCTATATTTTCTTCTCAGCAGCACCCATAGGACTTCTAGTGTGTTAGTGGCATCACACAGAGCTCCTATATTTTCTTCTCAGCAGCACCCATAGGACTTCTAGTGTGTTAGTGGCAGCAAACAGAGCTCCTATATTTTCTTCTCAGCAGCACCCATAGGACTTCTAGTGTGTTAGTGGCAGCAAACAGAGCTCCTATATTTTCTTCTCAGCAGCACCCATAGGACTTCTAGTGTGTTAGTGGCAGCAAACAGAGCTCCTATATTTTCTTCTCAGCAGCACCCATAGGACTTCTAGTGTGTTAGTGGCATCACACAGAGCTCCTATATTTTCTTCTCAGCAGCACCCATAGGACTTCTAGTGTGTTAGTGGCAGCAAACAGAGCTCCTATATTTTCTTCTCAGCAGCACCCATAGGACTTCTAGTGTGTTAGTGGCATCACACAGAGCTCCTATATTTTCTTCTCAGCAGCACCCATAGGACTTCTAGTGTGTTAGTGGCAGCAAACAGAGCTCCTATATTTTCTTCTCAGCAGCACCCATAGGACTTCTAGTGTGTTAGTGGCAGCAAACAGAGCTCCTATATTTTCTTCTCAGCAGCACCCATAGGACTTCTAGTGTGTTAGTGGCAGCAAACAGAGCTCCTATATTTTCTTCTCAGCAGCACCCATAGGACTTCTAGTGTGTTAGTGGCATCACACAGAGCTCCTATATTTTCTTCTCAGCAGCACCCATAGGACTTCTAGTGTGTTAGTGGCAGCAAACAGAGCTCCTATATTTTCTTCTCAGCAGCACCCATAGGACTTCTAGTGTGTTAGTGGCAGCAAACAGAGCTCCTATATTTTCTTCTCAGCAGCACACATAGTACCTATAGTGTGTTAGTGTCAGCACCCATAGGACCTACAGTGTGTTGTGAGCACACATAGGAGTTCTATTTTTTATACTATATACACTACCGACTACAATGGCTGGAAGACCGCCAAGGAGAGGCAGAGCGTGCCGAGGCAAGAACACAGGGCAGGCAGGCTCTGTTTCTAGAGACAACAGTGCTGGCCGTGGACGTGGTCGTGCATCGTCATCAGCACGTGGCCATGGGACACGCTTGTCTTTGTTTTCGGCAGCTGGACATGTGGAGCCGCATCATGCCGAAGGCTTGGTAGAATGGATGACCAAGCCCTCCTCATCCTCCTCATCCTCTCTCACCCAGGCTCAGGGTACTGGCAGAGCAGCTGCCAACGCGTACTCAATGGCATCATCAGCCACCCCTTCCCTAGACCCACCATGTCCTCCTGAGGAGTCCCCCGAACTGTTTGAGCACAGTGTTGGGTACATGCTCCAGGAGGATGCCCAACGATTCGAAGGCTCGGATGATGATACCCAGCTTGAGGAAGTCAGTAGTGTGCGCGCAGAGAGAGGGGATGCTGAAGGACAGCAATCTGGCAGTAGTGTTCCACCAGCTGCAGCTTACTGCCAGGTTTGCTCTAGTGGTGAAGAGGGAGGGGATGATGAGGTCACTGACTCCACGTGGGTGCCTGAAGGGAGAGAGGAGGAGGAGGAGGAGGATGCAGCGTCACATGTCCAACGAGGCAGGATGCCCCCTGGAGGCCAGCTAGAGGCCAGCACAGCAACTGTACCACACCGCAGAGCTCCGCCTGTGCAGGGCGCTGCCTCTGCACGTTATCACAAAAGTTCTTTGGTGTGGGCCTTTTTTGAGACGAGTGCATCAGATCGCACCACTGCTATTTGCAATATTTGTCTCAAGCGTATCTCGCGTGGCCAAAACATCAGCCGCTTGGGCACCACAAGCATGAGCAGACATATGTCGACCTGCCATGCAGCTCGTTGGCAAGCACACATAAAAGACCCACACCAAAGAACAAAGCGGACCTCTCCTTGCTCCTCATCAGCTGGGATCTCCATCCCCACTATATCTTCAGTCCTCTCTGAAAGCTGCTCTGAGAGGACTGAAGGTGTAGAATTAGGTGTGTCACAACCAAGTACTTGCAGTACACCGACGTCCGATTGTAGCAGGCAAATTTCCCTGCCCCAGCTGCTGGACCGTCGAAAGAAGTATACTCCCAGCCATCCACATGCCCAGCGGTTGAATGCTAGCTTGGCTAAATTGCTAGCACTTCAACTGCTGCCTTTTCAGTTGATAGACTCGGCCCCCTTCCGTGAGTTTGTTCAATGTGCGGTTCCTCAGTGGCAGGTTCCCAAACGCCACTTTTTCTCACGGAAGGCGATTCCGTCTCTCTACTGGCATGTGGAAGGCAATGTCCATGCCTCGCTGGACAGGGCGGTCAGCGGTAAGGTGCATATTACCGCTGACTCATGGTCCAGCAGGCATGGACAGGGACGTTATCTTTCTTTCACGGCCCATTGGGTCACTCTATTGGTAGCTGGGAGGGATGCAGGACAAGGTGCAGTAGTGTTGGAGGTTGTTCCGCCACCACGCCTCCAAAATGCTACTACTGGTTGTGACACACCTCTCTCCTCCACCCCCTCCTCTTCTTCTTCCTCCATGTCCTCTTCGAGTGCTCTGTCCTCGGAACCAGCGGTGCTCCGTAGGCGTACAAGGGGCTACGCGAGTACGCAGGCAAAAAGATGCCATGCCGTGCTTGCGCTGGTGTGTTTGGGGGACAGGAGCCACACTGGGCCAGAGGTTCTGGCAGCTCTGCAGGGGCAGGCCGAGAGGTGGTTGACGCCACGCCAGCTTAAGCCAGGAATGGTCGTTTCTGATAATGGCACCAACCTCCTCTCCGCCCTGCGACAGGGGCAGCTCACCCATGTGCCCTGTATGGCTCACGTCCTCAACCTGGTGGTGCAGCGGTTCTTGGGCAGGTTCCCAGGCTTACAGGATGTCCTGAGGCAGGCCAGGAAAGTCTGTGTGCATTTCCGCCGATCTTATAATGCCAGTGCTCGGCTGACTGAGCTGCAAAAGGAGCTGAACCTGCCCAAGAACCGCCTAATATGTGACATGCCCACCAGGTGGAACTCAACGTTGGCCATGCTGCAGCGACTGCACACGCAGCAGAGGGCCATCAATGAGTACCTTTGCGACTACGGCACCAGGACAGGGTCAGGGGAGCTTGGCTTTTTTTCCCCACGCCAGTGGAGCATGATCAGGGATGCATGCACTGTCCTCTCACCATTTGAGGAGGCCACGAGGATGGTGAGCAGTGACAGTGCATGCATCAGTGACACTGTACCTCTTGTCCACCTGTTGGAGCATACGCTGCGTGGGATAATGGACAGGGCACTTGAGGCAGAACAGAGGCAGGAAGAGGAGGACTTCCTTGTCTCTCAAGGCCCCCTTTATCCAGACAATGTTCCTTCTGTCCCACCCATCACACAGGAAGAGGAGGAGGAGGAGGAGGAGGATTGTGTGAGCATGGAGGTGGAGCCTGGCACTCAGCATCAGCAGCAGCAGTCTTTTAGGGATGATGTACAGTCCCAACAAACCAGTGGACTTGTACGTGGCTGGGAGGAGGTGGCTGGCGATCATGTCATCCTCAGTGACCCAGAAGACTCCGGACCGAATGCCTCAGCTAACCTACGCTGCATGGCCTCCCTGATCCTGCAAAGCCTGCGGAAGGATCCTCGTGTTCTTCGGATCAAGGAGAGTGACCATTACTGGCTGGCCACTCTCCTTGATCCACGGTACAAGGGTAAGGTTGCGGACCTTATCTTGCCGTCGCAGAGGGAGCAGAGGATGAGACATCTCAGGGAGGCCTTGCAGAAAGGTCTGTGCAACGCGTTCCCAGAAACTGGGAGGTTACAAACTCCTGGTCCTGGACGACAAGTTGCTGAGGCTTCGGTCAGTAGCAGAAGGAGCGGTGGGGAAGGTGGACGTCTGACCGATGCGTTCAGACAATTTTTTAGTCCGCAGCCCCAAGGTATGATCGGTTCCAGCAACCATCGCCAGCGTCTGATATACATGGTGCAGGAATACCTAGGGGCAAGGTCAGACTTGGACACCTTTCCCACCGAAAATCCTCTGGCTTACTGGGTCCTGAGGATGGATCACTGGCCAGAGCTTGCACAGTATGCAATTGAGCTACTGGCCTGTCCTGCATCCAGCGTTCTTTCCGAACGCACATTCAGTGCTGCTGGAGGATTTGTCACCGATCATAGGGTGCGCCTGTCCACCGACTCGGTTGATCGACTGACCTTCATAAAAATGAATCAGTCTTGGATCACCACCAGCTACCAGACACCTGAAGCGGATATAACGGAATAATTTATAATGTCACATCCCTTCAAGACTGCCTATGCTGATGCTGAGTGACTGTCCTGTTATGTTCACTGACTATCCTCTTCCTCCTCCTCAATGATCCATGCCACCACACCAGTGCCTAAGGCACAATTTTTCAGCCCCTGTATAACAGGGGCGTGTAATTACAATTTTTTAAAAAGATGCTTCGCAACAGGTGTGACTGCTGTGCTCAGAGTACAGTATCTGTGAGGGGTTGCAGTGTTGTGGCACCAGCACCAGTGCCTAAGGCACAATTTTTCAGCCCCTGTTGGGGCGTGTAATTACAATTTTTAGGCAATGCTTTGCAACAGGTCTCATTGCTGTGCTCAGAGTACAGTATCTGTGAGGGGTTGCAGTGTTGTGGCACCAGCACCAGTGCCTAAGGCACAATTTTTCAGCCCCTGTATAACAGGGGCGTGTAATTAAATTTTTTTAAAAAGATGCTTCGCAACAGGTGTGACTGCTGTGCTCAGAGTACAGTATCTGTGAGGGGTTGCAGTGTTGTGGCACCAGCACCAGTGCCTAAGGCACAATTTTTCAGCCCCTGTTGGGGCGTGTAATTACAATTTTTAGGCAATGCTTTGCAACAGGTCTCATTGCTGTGCTCAGAGTACAGTATCTGTGAGGGGTTGCAGTGTTGTGGCACCAGCACCAGTGCCTAAGGCACAATTTTTCAGCCCCTGTATAACAGGGGCGTGTAATTACAATTTTTTAAAAAGATGCTTCGCAACAGGTGTGACTGCTGTGCTCCAAGTACAGTATCTGTGAGGGGTTGCAGTGTTGTGGCACCAGCACCAATGCCTAAGGCACAATTTTTCAGCCCCTGTTTAACAGGGGCGTGTAATTACAAATCTTGATCTAATAGTTCACAGCAGGGCCCATTCCTGCGCCCACCAAGAGTAACTATGAGGGCCTACAGTCTTGTGGCAACACCGTCCACCACCACCACCACCACCAAAGGCCCAATTTTTCTGCCCTGTTCAACAGGTGCATGCAATTACAAATCTTGATCTAATAACTCACAGCAGGGCCCATTCCTGCACCCACCAAGAGTAACTGTGAGGGCTTACAGTCTTGTGGCAACACCGTCCACCACCACCACCACCACCACCAAAGGCCCAATTTTTCTGCCCGGTTCAACAGGTGCATGCAAGTACAAATCTTGATCTATTAACTCACAGCAGGGCCCATTCCTGTGCCCACCAGTCTTGTGGCTACACCAACATCTAATAGGGCAAATTTCTGCAGAGTATATACGGCAGGCCCCTACTTTCAAACATCCAACTTACAAACGACTCCTACTTGCAAACGGCAAGAGAAAACAGGAAGTGAGAGGAAATCTACCCCTAGGAAGGAAAATTCTATCCTGTTAGATTTAATTTGGGAAAAAGGTATCTCCTCTCTACTGATGCTTTATCACCAATCCTTGTTTCAATTAAAACCCCACTTTTCCAAAAACATTTGTCATTGGGACGGAAAGTGAGGTGACATGTTCTGAACAGATGTGCAAAGACAGCAAATGTTACAGGGGTGATAACCCCTCCCTATGTTCTCCAAAAAGCTTAAAAATTGATTTTTTTGGGATGTAGCTACACTTCATAATGTACCTGTTCAGATTCTACTTAAGAACAAACCTACAGTCCATGTCTTGTTTGCACCACCTATATACTGCTGTTCAGAGTATATAGGGTTGTAGGTATAGGGTTTTATTTTGGGTGCGGGGTCCCCCTTAGTATCCATACAAGACCCAAAGGGGCTGGGGTGGGGGGGGGGTGATGGGGTAGCCATGCCATTTTTCTCAAGGATTTTCAGCCATATGGCGGCCAGGACAAGACATGACATTAAAGCCGCAAGTGGTTTTAAATGGCTTCTTTTTTTCCTTTACAAATGTCATTTTGTGCAAGGACAGTTCTAAACACGGGAAACACATGCCACTTCACAGGCATACTTTAGACACCCCCCAGGTACCATATTTAAAGGAAAATTTCACTTTTTTTTTTTCACTTTATGCATCATTAAAATGACTGCTCCCGAAAAAACTTTAGTTTTTAAAATTTCTTTTTGCATTGATATATGTCCCCTGGGGCAGGACCCGGGTCCCCAAACCTGTTTTATAACATTAACATGCATATTGGCCGTTGTAATTAGCAATTTTGATTTCGAACGTTCGCGTCCATTATAACGAATAGGGTTCGAAAATTCGCGCGAACTTTCGGTCCGTTCGAAGGTTCTGGTGCGAACCGAACCCGGGGGTGTTCGGCTCATCCCTACTCAGAAGTATGTTCCTTTACTATCGGGAATTTATATATTTCATACATATATGGAATACAGGCATGTAGCAGTAGTAGAGTAATTAATTAATTAATACCAGAGTGTAGAAGAAGTTCTTTGATAAGGAAACTAAGTTTAATGCTGCATGAAAATGTTTATGAATATTTAAGCCCTAAAAAACAGGAAATGTGTTATTACAAAATGTGGTCATTCAAAGCACAAGCAAGGGGCAGAACTAAGTTTTAAGAAAAACTATTGATTAACCACTTCAATACCATGCACTTATGCACCTTCCCGCCCAGACCAATTTTCAGCTTTCAGTACTCTCACACTTTGAATGACAATTACTTAGTCATGCTACACTGTATCCAAACAATTTTTTTATCATTTTCTTCTCACAAATAGAGCTTTCTTTTGGTGGTATTTAATCGCCACTGGGTTTTTTATTTTTTGCGATATAAGCAAAAAAACAGCATTTTTTTTTAAAAAAAAACACTTTTTTTTAGTTTCTATTGTAAAATTTTGCAAATAAGTAATTTTTCTTCATAAATTTGTGCCAAAATGTATACGGCTACATATCTTTGGTAAAATGAACCCAAATTAGTGTATATTATTTGGTCTTTGTGAAAGTTATAGAGTCTACAAACTATGGTGGCAATCACTGAAAATTTATCACATCTGATCACGCCTGATGTACTGAAGGGATATCTCATTTCTTGAGACACTAACAAGCGAGGAAAGTACAAATACCCCAAAATTACCCCTTTTTGGAAAGTAGACAGTCCAAGGTATTTACTAAGAGGCGTGGTGAGTTTTTTGAAGTTGTATTTTTTTCCCACAATTCTTGGGAAAATTACATTTTTTTTTTTTTTATTTTTTTTTACACAAACTGGTCATATTAACAGTTTTTTTCTCTCACACAGCATATGCATAATTGCAACTACACCCCAAAATACATTCTGCTACTCCTCCTGAGTGTAGCGATACCACATGTGTGAGACTTTTACACAGCCTGGCCATATACAGAGGCCCAACATTGAAGTAGCACTTTCAGGCGTTCTACAAGCATAAATCGCACATATCCTTTCTCAACCACCTATTACACTTTTGAAGGCCCTGGAGCACCAGGACAATGGAATTTTCCACAAAATGACCCCATTTTGGAAAGCACACACCCCAACGTATAATCTATGAAGCATTATGAGTCTTTTGAACGGTTCATTTTTTTCCAGAAAGTTTTGGAAAATGTGGAGAAAAAATGAAAATGCATTTTTTTTACACAAAGTTGTCCATTTATAAGATATTTCTAACGCATAGCATATACATAGCAAAAATTACACCCCAAAATGCATTCTGCTACTCCTCCTGAGTATAGCGATACCACATGTGTGAGACTTTTACACAGCCTGGCCATATACAGAGGCCCAACATTGAAGTAGCACTTTCAGGCGTTCTACAAGCATAAATCGCACATATCCTTTCTCAACCACCTATTACACTTTTGAAGGCCCTGGAGCACCAGGACAATGGAATTTTCCACAAAATGACCCCATTTTGGAAAGCACACACCCCAACGTATAATCTATGAAGCATTATGAGTCTTTTGAACGGTTCATTTTTTTCCAGAAGGTTTTGGAAAATGTGGAGAAAAAATGAAAATGCATTTTTTTTACACAAAGTTGTCAATTTATAAGATATTTCTAACACATAATATGTACATAGCAAAAATTACACCCAAAAATGCATTCTGCTACTCCTCCTGAGTATGGCGATACCACATGTTTGAGACTTTTACACAGCCTGGCCACATACAGAGGCCCAACATCCAAGTAGCACCTCCAGGCATTCTAGCAGCATTAATTGCACATATCATTTTCTGACTACCGATCACATTTTTGAAGGCCCTTCATATATCTAACACATAGCAGGTACATACCAAATAACAAAAGATTACCTGTGGTTTTAGAAGTGCAGTGGTCCACAGAGAGCATCGGTCCAGGCAGCATGCAGGGATGAGGTCAGCGACAGCAAAAGCAATCATCCAGGCAGCAGGCAGGAATACTGTCCATAGTTCGCACAGGCAGAGATACTGTCAGCACAGCCAGAGCACAGCCAAAGCACAGGTCCAGGTAGCAGGCAGAGGTGTCCTATCCTATCCTATCGATGATATCTTCGATATATTGGAGGTAGTGGAGTCGGTGATTTTGAGTTGCTTTTTGGTAGCAGACAAACGAATTAAAAAGGGCCATGTGAAACAGGTGAAACGCAACTTTTTTGTGCCAATAATGGGACTTTCTGGTTGATAAGTAGGGCTGTAGCATCTGGTCATTTAAATCCACCCCCCCCCCATGTACAAATTGTAGTCGTGGACACATTCAGGCTTTACAATGGAGCCGCGTCTTCTTGGGATCTCCGCCATGGTGTCATTGTGGATCGTAGAGAGGATGTGGACATCTTTCTTGTCCCTCCACTTCATGGCCAACACCTCCTCGTTCCTCATGGATGCCGATTCTCCAGGTCGCAATTTTTTTGTCAATAAATTTTGTGGGAATCCCTTCCGTTATTTTTGAAGGTACCGCAGGCCGGGGTTTGTTTACTGTAAAGGTGGCGAAAAAGGGGCAGGCTGGTATAATAATTATCAACATATAAATGGTAACCTTTTCCGAACAGGGGGTATGCCAACTCCCAGACAATTTTCCCACTGGTTCCAATATATGTGGGGCAATCACGGGGCTGGAGCTGGGAGTCTTTGCCTTCGTAGATCCTGAATTTTCAGACGTATCCAGTGGCTCAATCACATAATTTATTTAATTTTAACCCATACCTGGCTCTCTTGCTTGGTATGTACTGCTTGAACTGCAGTCGGCCGGTGAAATGTACGAGGGACTCGTCCACACAAATTTTTTGGTCTGGGATGAAAACGTCTTCAAATCGCTGGGAAAAGGCATTGATTAGGGGGCGTATCTTGTACAATTTGTCGTAGTTGGGATGATCTCGGGGAGGGCACTGTGAATTGTCATTGAAGTGGAGAAAGCGCATAATCATGTCGTATCTTTTCCTGGACATGACAGCGGAATATATGGGCATGTGTTGGATGGGGCGTTTGGACCAATATGAATGGACTTCGTTCTTTTTTGTAAGCCCCATATTGAACATAAGGCCCAAAAATAATTTAAATTCCTCCAATGTTAGACGCCGCCACTGGAACATGCGGGCGTAGGAAGAATTGGGGTTGGCAGCAATAAATTGGGATGCATACAGATTCGTTTGATCCACTATATTCTGCAGCAAATCTTGTGGGAAAAATAAACAAAAATAATCAAATTTAGAAAAATTTGTAGTGTCGGGCTGCACACCTGGCTGTGCGGTGAAAGGGGGGATGATAGCGGATCCTGAGTTGGCAGGCAACCATAAGGGGTTTGCCAGGGCATCGGGAAGGTAGGATTGGGGCTGGATTCTTCGGGTTGGGCGTGCATTTCCATTGCTTGTACTGGGCTCCTCTTCCTGGGGTATGGCGCTGCTGGTGGTGGGCAGTTCTCCTGATCTTGGTGCTGATCTTGGTGCTGATCTTGGTGCCGATCGCATTCTTTTGGGAGGGACGGTTTCCTCCGGGGACTCGGACTCTGAGCCACTATCCTCCACTGGCTCGTATTCCGAACCAGAATCGGATAATGGGAGCTCCCCGCTGCTCTCATCATCCGACATGGCAAGAATGGCATATGCCTCCTCAGGTGTGTAAACCCTTTGGGACATTATGGCAGTGCTTATTGGTGGGCCTGTGTAATGGTACTGCTGGTGGTAGTGGTGGCGGTCTGTGTGGTAGTACCGATGGAGGTATTAGTGGTGGGCCTGTGTGGTGGTACCGATGGCGGTATGGGTGGTGGTGGTACCAATGGCGGTACAGGTGGTGGTGGTACCGATGGCGGTACGGGTGGTGGCGGTGGCACCGGTGGCGGTACGGGTGGTGGTGGTAGCGATGGCGGTATGGGTGGTGGTGGTACCGATGGCGGTACAGGTGGTGGTGGTATGGGTGGTGATGGTACCGATGGCAGTACAGGTGGTGGTACAGGTGGTGGTGGCACTACCGACGGTGGTACGGGTGGTGGTACTGGTGGTGGTACCGATGGCGGCACTAGTGGTGATACTGGTAGCGGGCCTGTGTGGCAGTATAGATGCTGGGCCTGGTGGCGGTACTGGTGGTGGTACTGGTACCGATGGCGCTACTGGTAGCCTGTGTGGCAGTGCCAATGGCGGTACCGATGGAGGTGGGCCTGTGACAGATGATTGACAGATGGGCTGATTGATTGATTGACAGATGGGTTGATTGATTGACAGGTGGGGTGATTGATTGACAGGTGGGGTGATTGATTGACAGGTGGGGTGATTGATTGACAGGTGGGCTGATTGATTGACAGATGGGCTGATTGACAGATGGGCTGATTGACAGATGGGCTGATTGGCTGGGCTGTGTGACAGGTCCTCTTTATGGGGGGGGCGTGTTGTGCACTGTAAATTTATGTAGACAAACTACACTGAGCTAACTTACTGATCTCTTCTCTCTCCTCACAGATCGGTGTGTGAGGAGAGAGCAGGGATCAGGTAGTAACTCCTGTGGAGTTTGTTTACATTTGTGACCGGCTGTGATTGGACACAGCCGGTCACGTGGTAAACAGCCAATTCATTGGCTGTTTACTCTGATCGGGGACACGCTGTGTCCAAGGGACACTCGCCTTCCCCGATCCCCGCTCTGCAAGCCTGTGGCGGCGCGCACGGAGCGCGCCGCCGAGTTTGTTTTGACAGGTGATCGGCTGTGACTTTGACACAGCCGATCACATGGTAAACAGCCAATGAAATTGGCTGTTTACCGTGATCGGGGTAGCGCTGTGTCCGAGGGACACATGCCGTCCCCGATCACCGCGCTGCGCGCCCCCGCGGGCGCGCGCAAGGCAATATCCTGCAGGACGTCATATGACGTCCAGTATCGATATTGCAACCACTTCCCGGACGTCAATTCGCTATTGACTGGGCGGGAAGTGGTTAAGATAATGGAAAACATGGTATTTAGTGTTCAACAAAAATACTACAGTTTTGGTTGCAGGAAATAATAAGTTAAGGATTGAGCAATTTTTACAAAAGATTCCAAACTAGGATTTGGTTATTAAAAGAAAAGTAGTAGATTGTTCTAATTTACTTAAGGCTACCCAGGAAAAATATTAAGATATGAAAGTTTTGTTTAATCTAAAAACTATCAAAAATTGTAAAAAAAACTATTGTTAAAAGTTTTTGTAATTGAGTATTTCTGATAAAAGTAAAGACTTTGGTTGAGGGAGGAATTTTTCTCGGGGAAATGGCCAATCACAGTTCATGGGCAGGAACCAATCTGTGAGTTTCACGAGATTGTCCTCTAAACAATTTTTTGTCATTACTATAATCAGGAACATCATATAACCTAGTGTACATGATTTTTAGCAGATGTACAAACCAAATATGTTTAAAAAAATGGTAAAAAAGGTTAAAAATTAAAAAAACGATAAAATTTAATTGTTACCGGATTGTACTGTGAAGGGGAGATGCAATTCATGGTAGCTAAGACCGACATGTAACAGATCTTACTCTGAAAAGTGTGACATATAAAAGGAATGTACTGTCAACAGAGAAATGCAGATCGAGTTACACAGCCTAGTCAGACATGCCATCGTCATGACAGTTTTTCACTTCGATGATCAATACACATATTTGTGTTAAAACTTCCAGAAACTGGAAGAGGGTTCATGGATGAGGAAAATGTATTATTACTTACCAAAGTAATTGTTTTGGAAGAAACATATGAGTTTTGCACCATTTGTTTAAGGTGTTATTTCAAGACAAACAGGAGCTGTTAATACAGACAGCTCTGATTAACCGTTATTTATGGACAACTGGGTGTTAAAAAGAAAGGTCAGTTGAAGTAAGATATAAATACATTGAGACTTAAAATAATGCAGTGTGATAAAGCCACAGTAGTATAAGCAAATCATGCAAAAGTTATTTTATCAACTTTTAATGAACATTTATTGGGAAGGAATCTCTTGTGCTTCTATAGAAAGGCGCCATATATTGGCACAATGGAACTTTCTGTATATTTGTTTGCACTGAAAGATGATAAAGACTGCCATGTGTTTTTGTTTAGCAGTCAGAGTGACGGAACACGTGTGGTTCATTCAATCATACTGTATGAGAAACATGATTGGTTCTAAAAAAATGTACTTCAACATGATCAAGTTTATTTCAGAAATATAATATTTAGGAAAGCCCAACCTAAAATAATGTTTTTTGCAAAATTAAAGCAGTTATAAGTGAAGTTTTAGTAAAAGAAAAATACAATAATCTGGTAAGATTATTACTTTTACAAAATTTATTTAGGTCACAGGACAAAGAGGGGGGCGATGAAATTTTGTCTTAGTTAGAATTAGTACAGACTGATGATGGAGATAAAATTCATTGTAAAAATAATTGATTCCAACAATAATGGATAGAGTTATTTTTAAATGAAAATATTTATTTTTGCATATCCAGGTACCCGACTGACTGACTAATTGATTAATTGATTTTTGTTTAGGCTAATGAAAGAAATTCTGAACTACTCAATTTAGAGCACTTTGTCATCAAACTTCTGAATATTGTTTTATTTGTTTATAGAACAATTCAAAAGGAAAGAGTAACCTGATACTACAAAGTATTGAGAGATTTGTCAATCTATGTAGATTGATTATATTATTTTTTCACTTGCTAAAGGAGGATACAAGGATATTTTTTCCTTTAGATTAATATCTCTTTTGATAAATTAATTGAGGTAATTCTAGGAAAAAATAAATATTTTTAACATAAGCTAAGTTGTTGTGAACGTATGTCATATTCCATTGGGGTTGGATTTCAAACTATGGAATCAGATAATGAGTTTTTATTTTATAGGACAGGTAGTGAAGGACAAGTATGCAATTTTAGTTATTAAATAAAGCTTTTATGTTTCTTATCTTTAATGCTCAGGTATTGTAGAAAGTATGAATAGTATTACAAAGTCTAAATAGGGTAAGATGATTCAAGAAAAGGTAAAGATTAGGTCACTTATTTACCTGTTATATTTTCAGTTTAAAAACTTTATAATTTTCTAAACATAGGGTTTGTTAATTTTTATGAGTTAATGACAGGATGAAGAATGTCTGTTCTTCTATGTCTTTTGAAATTAGCATACTAAGTTATTTACAATCTGTTGTATAGGAAAAAAGTAAAGGTATAGGAATTTCAGAAGTTTGTTCACAAAACATGGCTAGGCCTTTGCTAAATTTAAATAGAAATGATGTTTTGAATGAGATTTTTACTTCTCATGAGTATGTTTAGTGATTTATTCCAATAGCTAAAGTTATGATTAAGAATTATAGATCTGAAGGTACCAGGGATGCCAATAGAGTTGCAAACTGAGATATCAATTGGGAAGTTTATTTTATTATTTTTAAGGTAATAGGGATTATAATTATTTTTGTTTCAAAATAATTGGTAAAAATAAAAAAATAATGGGTAAAAATAAGAATAAAATGAGTAAACACAGAAAGGATTATGAGTCTAAAATAGTTTATATTCATTAATGAAATGTATTCTATTCTGTGGATTTTTATTTATTTTTTGGATTTTTTCCATGACCATGACACAAGCACAACTAAATTTCTGTTTGTTACTACTTCTTGTTTTTTCAAAATTATGTATTTAATATGTTCTCAAGGACTATCATTTTTGGATGAACTTCAATGATATATGGTCTTGCAAAAAAAGCGACATATTGATCAGTCGATCATTATGTGAGGGGGAGTTAAGATGTAATTTTAATATAGGAATGTTTTGAAATACAGAAAAAATAGTTGACTCTATGTTGACATGGAAATTTGATACTTTCTCCTACACAATCTTTGTTAGTTTAGTAGATCATTGAAAGATTGATATCACAGTAATAACTAATAGTAATGATACTAGCTTAGTTTACATATGGTTGATATTTTTGGGTTTTTAAATCTTTTATAGAAACACATATTAATTCACATAGAATTATTATTTTTTATTCATTTTTATAGAACACATAACTTGGAAAAGTTGGATGGATAGTTTGTTATTACAAGAATGTACAATAAAGTGTACATTTGAAGTATTAATATAGTTAGAGTACATACAGGCTTGTGTGGAAGAAAAGGATTTAATGTGTCTAAACAGAGTTACAGTTGAATTAAATAATATGAAATGTTGAAAAAAAAAAGAAAATGGAAAGAGTTGCTTGTTGGTCATGGATAGATAAATAGATAAATAGATGAATAGAAAAATAAATAGAAAGATAAATAGAAAGATAAATAGAATATATAAAAATATAACAATCAAATAATGGGAAAGTTATGTTTTTATGTATCCACAGATTACGTATTATGTTTATAATTGTTCAGTGTCAAGGATAATGTATAAAAACTTATATTGTAGAAATTATTTGGTTATTGAAATTTCAAAGAATGGAAGAAATGTTATTTATTAATTAATAATTTATATTACAAAACAATATAATTTAATATCAAAGATAATAATTTCTTCTTTATGTTAAAATAGCTATATGATATGGTTAAAGTTATAAGAAGTAAAATCTATGAAGGTAAAGGAAGAAAAATTTAATATTACATAGTTTAGATGGAGAATAAATAAAAATTAATAAATAATATAATAATTTATAGTTTGATGGAATGAAATAGTTAAATATTTCACAGGAATATCTCAGAGTTTTGGAAAAAGCTTATGTACAATATCTGAAACACTAAATTGTATGAATGTTAATTGTATTGTATGTATTGGAAAAAAAGAGGATCAGAAACATTTATTATTTAAGATGAATGCACTTATTTTGTTTGTTAATAATAGTGCATTGAGGAGGAATTGTTAGATATTGAATTTATTACTATTTTAAGTGATAAAAGTTTCTGTACTCTTTATTGAAACATGTTAAATTTGAAGATTGCTGAGGACAGACAAAAGGACATTTGCTGTGTATGTAATAGCTATTCTAAGGAACTATGTCAGGATAATGGGTGGAGTTATGTTACTTAATATACACAAGTGGGTGTTACTTCTGTAGGACAGTTAATGCTACCTTCTTTGGAACGATTCTAAATGTAAATAATGCTGACATAACATAATTAAACTGTATAAGAACCAAGGGTTTTGAACATGAGTTAGGAATGTCGGGCGATGGGGCCTGAAGGAAGATACTATGGAAGGTCAGGCGACCCTGCTCGAAGATATACCATCTTACGATCTGACACCTCATTTCCTCCTTTTGAAGCTACGAACTTACCATGTGTTACCAGCTGTCATTATGTAAGCATTGTCTTTTGCTTGTCTTTCTGAAGAATAAAAGAACCTTTTTGAAGATAACCTGGCTCTATTGAATCTGGAACAAAACGCCTTGGTAGGGGACACTAAATGTTTTTACAAGTGTCCCATACTCCAACAGTAATGTAGGGTGACCAGACATCCCCGGTTTCTGGGGACAGTCCCTGGATTGAGGACACTGTCCCCGGACCAAGTCTGTCCCCGGTTTTGTCCCCAGATTGGTCTTGAACAGGGGCTGGGGCAATTTCAAAGACAGTCAGTGCAGAATAAAAAAAAAAATCTGAATTGCACACCCCTGCTCCTACTAGCTTTGGGGGATTATTTTTTTTTCCATTATCTGTGCCCCTTTCTGATGATCATGTGCTGGTCGGAGCGGAGGGAATATTTCTTCAGTTTCGAGTTCATGCCCATTCAGCTTCGCTTGCATGTTCTTCTGCCTTGGCTTAAGTCCCGGCCAGCCGCCTGCCTGTTTATCTCCATGCCTTCCCTGGCAGAGTGGTCTTCCTCTGCTCCCCACCCAGTAGTAGTCGGGGCCCGAAAAATGAGACTTGACAGGCTGTGAGGCAGGCGGTGGCAGCGATGGGCAGAGAGTCGCTGATTGCTGCCATTACTAGTAAAAAAAAAAATGTCCCTGGATATCATTTTAAAAATCTGGTCACCTTAGTGTAGTGGTAATAGTGGTAATAGTGTAAAAGGCTGCAATAATCAGAGTTATGAATATTTATTTCCCCCTGGCTAACTACTAGGAGTTTTATGGCCAGTGGTGCAGGCTAAGAGAGGGTATAAATATCCATGGATCCTGTCTTTCCCCAGCCTCCTGCCCAGGGGAGGGATGTAGATGGCTGTCTGATCTGCTTAGGCTTACTGATTAAGGAAAGTGACCATGTCCTTGGATATATGCCTAGGTTTGAATACAATACCCAGTATGCTGAACATTGGGAATGAAGTACATGGATAAACTTCAGCGTAATTGAGAAACCTGAGAAGCTAGGTGAAGCTTGGCCCTCTAAGTGAACCAACAAGTGTCTTACATTCAGAAGCTGATTTCACAGAATGTTGGTTTGGCTTGAAGGTTGTTTCTCTGTAAAGACTGTAAGAAATGTTTCTCCATGATCTGGAGTCTGACACCTCTATACATGTCCTGTGTCCTAAACCTCTCTCCCAGTAGTCTTAAGTTAGAGTCAATAAACTCCATTCCTTGATTTGAAAAGTGACTGGCACCCATCTGTTCACATTGCTCTACTATTGCTAAGGACTAGACCCTGGGTTAAAATTCTAGCCCATCCTGCATTTGACATACCCCAAATGCTTTGAGGGTCAAGAGGGTCCTACATTTGCACCAGAAAATCAAGATAGATGAATGAGTGGAGAGTGCACAGGATACAATTTCATGGTGCTGCAAAAGCAAATCCAAATTATAGGCAAATATAAACCAAAAACTTTAGTTTAGTTATATATCGATTCAAAATGTGTTTTTTTTTTTTTTTAATTGCTATTACCTTATATAAAAATCCCATAACACAATTTTCAAAAGAAACCCGAGATGAGAATAGGATTTCTAACTTATGTCAAGGCTTGACTCTGTATTGGGAAACATTTAGGTAGCTTATAGGAGAGAAGGAGAACAGAATGAGGACCTCATGATTGTCGCGATAGTACAGTGATAAGATGTGGTAAGATGAGAACATTTCACCTAAATTAGCTATATTTTTAGCTGTTGGACAGGAGTTGTAATTTATGTTTCAATTATTTTTTTATTGGGATTTTTACAAACAATGTACAAAATATATGTGCATGCAATTGCTCAAAGACCAATGATTAAAGTGTTACATAACCCAGGACCCTGAATTCACTATATCGGGTCTCCCACATTACACAGAACATGGAAATGCAATCATTTTAGAAAATATTAACTGCTAAATACCTTTTCTCATTAGCAGTATATAGCAGTCTTGTGACTTCTATCAGTGCCTAGTTAACGCTTGCAGGAGAAGTTTTCATACTGCACTGGCTGACCTATCAGGATGCAGGACCCCTGACCCTCTGTCTGGACAGTGATGATTGGCCCTGTGCTGATCACATGCACTCACACACAAAAAAAAAACTCTCTAGCAATACATACCAAACTGAGCATGTGCAACCTGGCTTCAGTAACCCTGTCTTATTCTGACATGTTTTGGAGACAGTGCAAGAAAGGGAGGATTTGTGCAAACAGGATCAAACAGCCTTTTTACACAATGCAGAGGATTACCCCTTAGGTTCCACAGTGAGTATAACAAACATACCTTACTGCATATACAGACTGATTTTACTGTTGTGGGTTTAGCAGCAACACTTTAACTAAATTATAAAGAATACATGTACAGCAATATTGAACATTATGGGAGCTAGTAAACAGAAGAAAAAAGAAAAACATCATAAGCATAAACTGCGAGTTAGCCAATAAGGCAGTCCATGAATATAGAATACAAAGACCCTTATCATATATAGGAAGCATCATAAGTTTAGATAAGGACCCTATATGCCCTCTTCAAGTAAGATAAGGCACAAAACCATAGGACATTTTTTAGTTAAAGTGGATGTAAACCTGATTCATGAAATTTGACCTGGGCACACCTATCTGTTGTGTTTTCTTATCTCTCTCCAAAGCACTAAGTCCCATGTGTTTCTGCTGCTCTGTTGTTCTGTGATCAGCATGATAACTTCTGACTAGGGATATGCTTCGTGTTCGAGTGAAACCCATGTTCGACTTGAATATCGGCTGTTCGGTGAATTGCGAACATTATGGGCCGTTCGTGCCAAATTCGAGTGGCGCGTCACGGCCCATAATTCACTGCGGCATCGCAGTGCATTGCTGGCTGATGATTGGCCAAACATGCACTATGACCCACATGCTTGGCCAATCACAGCGCGGAAAAAACAGAGAGCCGTAATTGGCCAAAGCCAGGGTGGCTTTGGCCAATTATGGCTCAGGGGGTTTAGTACACGCCCCGCACAATATAAGGCTTGGTGGCCTTGTGTAGTGTGTTAGAGTTGTTAAAAGAGAGAGATATCAGAGAGAGACAGTGTCATTTATATTGAATTAGATAGAGCAGGCAGGCGAGTCAGTTAGCTGCAATTACAGTGTGTAGAGGATATATATGCATCCTAGGTGTTGTATATATATTTATACACTGTATTCAGTTTAGCTAGATCCGTTCATGTTATTCTCTATACTGTGACAGGCAGGCAGGTGATTGTGCTAGCTGCAGTCAGTGTTTCACTTAGGGTACTGTGTGCTTTGCATAGCGTTCACCTAAGGCTTACCTGAATACAGTTACTGACTATTATAGTGGTGTTCTCATAATAAAACCACAGGCAGAGAGCTGCAAGTATTTTCAGTGTACTTTGTCCTCTGCACAGCTTTCACCTAAAACTAACTGAAAACAATTGCTGCTTTTCCCATACTAATACCAAAGCAGGCAGTTGATTCTGATAGGTGCATTATCAGTACATGTATATATATATATATATATCCCACCTTTGTGCAGCTACATCTCACTGCAGGCCATTAGTATGTCTGGAAGGCAAACAAGGAGAGGCAGACAGTCACGAGGCAATAAAAGAGGGCAAGCAGGCTCTGTGTCTAGAGGCAACAGTGCTGGTCGTGGACACGGTGCATTCTCATCAGCACGTGGCCGTGGGTCATGCTTGTCCTTCTTTTTGGCAGCTGGCCATGTTGTGTTGAGCCGCAACATGCCCAAGACTTGGTAGAGTGGATGACCAAGCCGTCCTCCTCCTCCTCATTCTCTCTCACCCAGGCTCAGGGTACTTTGTCTGGCAAAGCAGCTGCCAAAGCGGCCTCTTCCCTCGGCTCAATGGCATCAGTTACTCCTTCCCTAGCCCCACCATGTCCTCTTGAGGAGTCCCCCGAATTGTTTGAGAACAGTGTTGGGTACATGCTCCAGGAGGATTCCCAGCATTTTGCAAGGCAGTAACGTGAGCCTAGAGAGAGGGGGACAAGGACAGCTATCTGGCAGTCATGTTCCCCCAGCTGCAGCATACTGCCAGATTTGCTCCAGTGATGAGGAGGGAAGGGATGATGAGGTCACTGACTCCACGTGGATGCCTGATAGGAGAGAGGAGGAGGAGAAACACATCTCCAACGAGGCAGGATGCCCTCCAGGGGCCAGCTTAAGGTCAGTACACCGACTGCATCACACCGCAGAGCTCCGCAGGTGCAGGGCGCTGATGTCTCTGCGCGTTATTCCAAAAGTTCTTTGGTGTGGGCCTTTTTTCAGACGTGTGCAGCAGATTGCACCATTGTCATTTGCAACATATGTCTGAAGCGTATCTCGCGTGGCCAAAACATCAGCCGCTTGGGCACCACGTGCTTGACCAGACATATGTCGACCTGCCATGCAGTTCATTGGCAAGCTTACCTAAAAGACCCACACCAAAGAACAAAGCAGACCTCTCCTTGCTCCTCATCAGCTGGGATCTCCATCCCCACTATACCTTCAGTCCTTTCTAAAACCTGCACTGAGAGGAATGAAGGTGTAGAATTAGATGTGTCACAGCCAAGTACTTGCGGGCAATCTAGTATCGGTACACCCACGTCCGATTGTACCAGGCAAATTTCCCTGCCCCAGCTGCTGCACCGCCGAAAGAAGTTCGCTCCCAGCCATCCACATGCCCAGCGGTTGAATGCTAGCTTGGCTAAATTGCTAGCACTTCAACTGCTGCCTTTTCAGTTGGTAGACTCTGCCCCCTTCCGTGAGTTTGCGGAATCTGCAGTTCCTCAGTGGCAGGTTCCCAAACGCCACTTTACTGGCATGTGGAAGGCAATGTCTTGGCCTCGCTGGACAGGGTGGTCAGCGGTAAGGTGCATATTACCGCTGACTCATGGTCCAGCAGGCATGGACAGGGACGTTACGTTTCTTTCACGGCCCATTGGGTCACTCTTTTGGCAGCTGGGAAGGATGCAGGACAAGGTGCAGTAGTGTTGGAGGTTGTTCCGCCGCCACGCCTCCAAAATGCTACTACTGGTGATTTTGACACACCTCTCTCCTCCACCCCCTCCTCTTCTTCTTCCTCCATGGCCTCTACCTGTGCTTTGTCCTCGGAACCAGCGGTGCTCCGTAGGCGTTCAAGTGGCTACGCAAGTACGCAGGCAAAAAGATGCCATGCGGTGCTTGAGCTGGTGTGCTTGCGGACAGGAGCCACACTGGGGCAGAGATTCTGTCAGCTCTGCAGGGGCAGGCTCAGAGGTGGTTGACGCCACGCCAGCTTAAGCCAGGAAAGGTGGTTTCTGACAATGGCACCAACCTCCTCTCCGCCCTCCGACAGGGACAACTGACCCATGTGCCCTGTTTGCCCTGTTTGGCTCATGTCCTTAACTTGGTGGTGCAGCGGTTCTTGGGCAGGTACCCGGGCTTACAGGAGGTCCTGAAGCAGGCCAGGAAACTCTGTGGGCATTTCCGCCGGTCATATAATACCAGTGCTCGGCTGGCTGACCTGCAAAAGGATTACAACCTGCCCAAGAACCGCCTAATCTGTGACATGCCCACCAGGTGGAACTCTATGTTGGCCATGCTGCAGCGGGCCATCAATGAGTATCTGTTGCAATATGGCACCAGGACAGTGTCAGGGGAGCTTGGATTTTTTTCCCCACGCCAGTGGGCCATGATCAGGGATGCATGTGCTGTCCTGGCACCATTTGAGGAGGCCACGAGGATGGTGAGCAGTGACAGTGCATGCATCAGTGACACTGTCCCTCTAGTCCACCTGTTGGAGCACACGCTGCGTGGAATAATGGACAGGGCACTTGAGGCAGAACAGAGGCAGGAAGAGGAGGACTTCCTTACCTCTCAAGGCCCCCTTTATCCAGACAGTGTTCCTGCTGGCCCTCCTATCACACAGGAAGAGGAGGAAGAGGATTGTGTCAGCATGTAGGTGGAGACTAGCACTCATCATCAGCAGCAGTCTTCAAGGGATCAATTACAGTCCCAAGACACCCATGGACTTGTACGTGGCTGTGAGGAGGTGGCTGCGGATCATGTGCCCTGTTTGGCTCACGTCCTTAACTTGGTGGTGCAGCGGTTCTTGGGCAGGTACCCGGGCTTACAGGAGGTCCTGAAGCAGGCCAGGAAACCCTGTGGGCATTTCTGCCGGTCATATAATGCCAGTGCTCGGCTGGCTGACCTGCAAAAGGATTACAACCTGCCCAAGAACCGCCTAATCTGTGACATGCCCACCAGGTGGAACTCTACGTTGGCCATGCTGCAGTGGCTGCACACACAGCAGAGGGCCATCAATGAGTATCTGTTGCAATATGGCACCAGGACAGTGTCAGGGGAGCTTGGATTTTTTTCCCCATGCCAGTGGGCCATGATCAGGGATGCATGCGCTGTCCTGGCACCATTTGAGGAGGCCACAAGGATGGTGAGCAGTGACAGTGCATGCATCAGTGACACTGTCCCTCTAGTCCACCTGTTGGAGCACACGCTGCGTGGAATAATGGACAGGGCACTTGAGGCAGAACAGAGGCAGGAAGAGGAGGACTTCCTTACCTCTCAAGGCCCCCTTTATCCAGACAGTGTTCCTGCTGGCCCGCCTATCACACAGGAAGAGGAGGAAGAGGATTGTGTCAGCATGGAGGTGGAGACTAGCACTCAGCATCAGCAGCAGTCTTCAAGAGATCAATTACAGTCCCAAGACACCTGTGGACTTGTACGTGGCTGGGAGGAGGTGGCTGCGGATCATGTCGTCCTCAGTGACCCAGAGGACTCCGCACCGAATGCCTCAGCAAACCTACGCTGCATGGCCTCCCTGATCCTGCAAAGCCTGCGGAAGGATCCTCGTATTCGTGCGATCAAGGAGAGGGATCATTACTGTCTGGCAACCCTCCTTGATCCACGTTACAAGGGTAAGGTTGCGGACCTTATCTTGCCGTCGCACAGGGAGCAGAGGATAAAGCATCTTCGGGAGGCCTTGCAGAAAGGTCTGTGCAACGCGTTCCCAGAGACTGGGAGGTTACAAATTTCTGGTCCTGGACAACGTGTTGCTGAGGCTTCGGTCAGTCAAAGAAGGAGTGGTGGAGAAGGTGGCCGTCTGACCGATGCGTTCAGACAATTTTTTAGTACGCAGCCCCAAGGTATGATCGCTTCCAGCAACCATCGCCAGCGTCTGGTTTACATGGTGCAGGCATACCTAGGGGCAACATCAGACTTGGACACCTTTCCCACCGAAAATCCTCTGGGTTACTGGGTCTTGAGGATGGATCACTGGCCAGAGCTTGCACAGTATGCAATTGAGCTACTGGCCTGTATATTCAGTGCTGCTGGAGGCTTTGTAACCGATCACAGGGTGTGCCTGTCCACCGACTTGGTCGATCGACTGACCTTCATAAAAATGAATCAGTCTTGGATCACCACCAGCTACCAAGCACCTGATGCTGATGTAACTGAGTAATTTTTTTGGAAATGTCAGATCCCTTCAAGACTGCCTATGCTGATGCTGAGTGACTATCCTGTTATGCTGAGTGACTACCTTCTTCCTTCTCAATGATCATGCTGATAGCTTGAAAGAACATTTTTGTTTCTGGGCACCGCCACCTGTGGCTAAGGCCCAATTTTTCAGCCCCTGTTTAACAGGGGCGTGTATTTACAATTTTTAATGCAATACTTTGCAGCAGGGCTCATTGTTGCACTCCAAGTATAGTATCTGTGAGGGGTTGCAGTGTTGTGGCACCAGTGCCTAAGGCCCAATTTTTCTGCCCCTGTTCAACAGGGGCATGTAATTACAATTCTTGATGTAATATTTCACAGCTGGGCCCATGCCTGCGCCCACCAAGAGTAACTGTGAGGACTTACAGTTTTGTGGCAACACCACCACCACCACCAAAGGCCCAATTTTTCTGCCCTTGTTCAACAGGGGCATGTGATTACAATTCTTGATCTAATATTTCACAGCTGGGCCCATTCATGCGCCCCCCAAGTGTTTTGTCTCACCAGCACCGCCACCAAAGGCCCAATTTTTCCTACCACTGTTCAACAATGGCATGTAATTACAATTCTTGATATAATAGTTAACAGCAGGGCGTTCCAGCGCCCACCAAGAGTAACTGTGAGGGCTTACAGTGTTGTGGCAACACCAAGACTAGGGATGAGCTTCGTGTTCGAGTCGAACATACGTTCGACTCGAACATCGGCTGTTCGATCGTTCGACGAAGATCGAACGATTTGGGCCGTTCGCGCCAAATTCGAGTGACGCGAACGGCCCACAATGCACTACGCCATCGCAGTGTCATCCAGGCGCTGTGATTGGCCAAGCATGCACTGTGACCCCGCATGCTTGGCCAATCACAGCGCCGGCAGCGAGGAGAGCAATGATTGGCCACAGGCAGGATGCCTGTGGCCAATTATTGCTGAGGGTGTTTAGTACACGCCCCACACTATAAAAGGCCGCCAGCACGGCGGCCTAGTGTAGTGTGTTCCGGAGCAGGGAAAGACAAGCATAGGCAGGGACAGTGACATTTATTTCTTTCTTGCTTAACCTGGATTCCTTTAGTTTAGGGAAAGAGAAGGATAGGTAGGGAGAGTGTCAGTGTGTTTTACTGTGCGAGTCCTTGTTTCTAGGGACAAAGAAGGAAAGTGAGGGGAATTCTCCTTGTGCTATAGTGTGCTTTAAAAAAACATTTTTTCTAGGGACAGAAAACTCTAGGTAGGGAGAGTGTCAGTTTCTTTCACTGTGCGAGTCCTTGTTTCTAGGGACAAAGAAGGAAAGTGAGGGGAATTCTCCTTGTGCTATAGTGTGCTTTAAAAAAACATTTTTTCTAGGGACAGAAAACTCTAGGTAGGGAGAGTGTCAGTTCCTTTCACTGTGCGAGTCCTTGTTTCTAGGGACAAAGAAGGAAAGTGAGGGGAATTCTCCTTGTGCTATAGTGTGCTTTAAAAAAACATTTTTTCTAGGGACAGAAAACTCTAGGTAGGGAGAGTGTCAGTTTCTTTCACTGTGCGAGTCCTTGTTTCTAGGGACAAAGAAGGAAAGTGAGGGGAATTCTCCTTGTGCTATAGTGTGCTTTAAAAAAACATTTTTTCTAGGGACAGAAAACTCTAGGTAGGGAGAGTGTCAGTTTCTTTCACTGTGCGAGTCCTTGTTTCTAGGGACAAAGAAGGAAAGTGAGGGGAATTCTCCTTGTGCTATAGTGTGCTTTAAAAAAACATTTTTTCTAGGGACAGAAAACTCTAGGTAGGGAGAGTGTCAGTTTCTTTCACTGTGCGAGTCCTTGTTTCTAGGGACAAAGAAGGAAAGTGAGGGGAATTCTCCTTGTGCTATAGTGTGCTTTAAAAAAACTTTTTTTCTAGGGACAGAAAACTCTAGGTAGGGAGAGTGTCAGTTTCTTTCACTGTGCGAGTCCTTGTTTCTAGGGACAAAGAAGGAAAGTGAGGGGAATTCTCCTTGTGCTATAGTGTGCTTTAAAAAAACATTTTTTCTAGGGACAGAAAACTCTAGGTAGGGAGAGTGTCAGTTTCTTTCACTGTGCGAGTCCTTGTTTCTAGGGACAAAGAAGGAAAGTGAGGGGAATTCTCCTTGTGCTATAGTGTGCTTTAAAAAAACATTTTTTCTAGGGACAGAAAACTCTAGGTAGGGAGAGTGTCAGTTTCTTTCACTGTGCGAGTCCTTGTTTCTAGGGACAAAGAAGGAAAGTGAGGGGAATTCTCCTTGTGCTATAGTGTGCTTTAAAAAAACATTTTTTCTAGGGACAGAAAACTCTAGGTAGGGAGAGTGTCAGTTTCTTTCACTGTGCGAGTCCTTGTTTCTAGGGACAAAGAAGGAAAGTGAGGGGAATTCTCCTTGTGCTATAGTGTGCTTTAAAAAAACATTTTTTCTAGGGACAGAAAACTCTAGGTAGGGAGAGTGTCAGTTTCTTTCACTGTGCGAGTCCTTGTTTCTAGGGACAAAGAAGGAAAGTGAGGGGAATTCTCCTTGTGCTATAGTGTGCTTTAAAAAAACATTTTTTCTAGGGACAGAAAACTCTAGGTAGGGAGAGTGTCAGTTTCTTTCACTGTGCGAGTCCTTGTTTCTAGGGACAAAGAAGGAAAGTGAGGGGAATTCTCCTTGTGCTATAGTGTGCTTCCTCATCAACCATCTTTGAAATCCTTGTTTTTTGGACAGTCAGGGAAATTGTCGTTGTGCTATTCTGTGCAAAAGCAATCATCCTCAACCATATTTAGAAATCCTTAAGTAAAGGGACAGAGAAGGACACCTGAAGGTAGCCCTTATTGCTTTTTTCCCATCTCCCTGCAGGCCATCTATTAGAATGTCTGGAAGGCAAACAAGGAGAGGCAGACAGTCAGGAGGCAATAAAAGAGGGCAAGCAGGCTCTGTGTCTGGGGGCAACAGTGCTGGTCGTGGACGCGGTGCATTGTCATCAGCACATGGCCATGGGACACGCTTGTCCTTCTTTTCGGCAGCTGGACATGTTGAGCCACATCATGCCGAAGACTTGGTAGAGTGGATGACCAAGCCCTCCTCCTCCTCCTCATCCTCTCTCACCCAGGCTCAGGGTACTGGCAAAGCAGCTGCCAAAGCATCCTCTTCCCTGGTATCAATGTCAGACTCATCATCAGTCACTCCTTCCCTAGACCCACCATGTCCTCCTCCTGAGGAGTCCCCCGAACTGTTTGAGCACAGTGTTGGGTACATGCTCCAGGAGGATGCCCAGCGTTTCGAAGGGTCTGATGATGAAACCCAGCTACAGGAAGGCAGTAGCGTGAGAGCAGACAGAGGGGATGCTCAAGAAGGACACCAATCTGGCAGTCATGTTCCAGCAGCTGCAGCATACTGCCAGATTGGCTCCAGTGATGAGGAGGGAGGGGATGATGAGGTCACTGACTCCACGTGGGTGCCTAATAGGAGAGAGGAGGAGGAGGAGGATGAGGAGGAGGCACATCTCCAACGAGGCAGGATGCCCTTTGGTGGCCAGCGTAAGGGCAGTACACCGACGGAATCACACCGCAGAGCTCCGCCTGTGCAGGGCGCTGCCTCTGCCCGTCATTCAAAAAGTTCCTTGGTGTGGGCCTTTTTTGAGGCTAGTGCATCAGATCGCACAGCTGCTGTTTGCAACATATGTCTCAAGCGTATATCGCGTGGCCAAAACATCAGCCGCTTGGGTACCACATGCCTGACCAGACATATGTTGACCTGCCATGCAGCTCGTTGGCAAGCCTACCTCAAAGACCCACACCAAAGAACAAAGCGGACCTCTCCTTGCACCGCATCAGCTGGGATCTCCAACCCCACTATAACTTCAGTCCTCTCTGAAACATGCACTGAGAGGAATGAAGGTGTAGAATTAGGTGTGTCACAGCCAAGTACTTGCGGCCACTCTGCTAGCAGTACACCGACGTCCGATTCTAGCAGGCAAATTTCCCTGCCCCAGCTGCTGGACCGTCGAAAGAAGTTCACTCCCAGCCATCCACATGCCCAGCGGTTGAATGCTAGCTTGGCTAAATTGCTAGCGCTTCAACTGCTGCCTTTTCAGTTGGTAGACTCGGCCCCCTTCCGTGAGTTTGTGCAATGTGCGGTTCCTCAGTGGCAGGTTCCCAAACGCCACTTTTTCTCACGGAAGGCTATTCCGGCTCTCTACCGGCATGTGGAAGGCAATGTCTTGGCCTCGCTGGACAGGGCGGTCAGCGGTAAGGTGCATATTACCGCTGACTCATGGTCCAGCAGGCATGGACAGGGACGTTATCTTTCTTTCACGGCCCATTGGGTCACTCTTTTGGCAGCTGGGAAGGATGCAGGACAAGGTGCAGTAGTGTTGGAGGTTGTTCCACCGCCACGCCTCCAAAATGCTACTACTGGTTGTGACACACCTCTCTCCTCCACCCCCTCCTCTTCTTCTTCCTCCATGGCCTCTTCCTGTGGTTTGTCCTATGAACCAGCGGTGCTCCGTAGCCGTTCACGGGGCTACGCAAGTACGCAGGCAAAAAGATGCCATGCCGTGCTTGCGCTGGTGTGTTTGGGGGACAGAAGCCACACTGGGGCAGAGGTCCTGTCTGCTCTGCAGGGCCAGGCCGAGAGGTGGTTGACGCCACGCCAGCTTAAGCCAGGAATGGTGGTTTGCGACAATGGCACCAACCTCCTCTCCGCCCTCCGACAGGGACAACTGACCCATGTGCCCTGTGTGGCTCACGTCCTTAACCTGGTGGTGCAGCGGTTCTTGGGCAGGTACCCGGGCTTACAGGATGTCCTGAGGCAGGCCAGGAAAGTCTGTGTGCATTTCCGCAGATCTTATAATGCCAGTGCTCGCCTGGCTGAGCTGCAAAAGGAGTTGAACCTGCCCAAGAACCGCCTTATATGTGACATGCCCACCAGGTGGAACTCAACGTTGGCCATGCTGCAGCGGCTGCACACGCAGCAGAGGGCCATCAATGAGTACCTGTGCGACTACGGCACCAGGACAGGGTCAGGGGAGCTTGGTTTTTTTTCTCCACGCCAGTGGGGCATGATCAGGGATGCATGCACTGTCCTGGCACCATTTGAGGAGGCCATGAGGATGGTGAGCAGTGACAGTGCATGCATCAGTGACACTGTACCTCTTGTCCACCTGTTGGAGCACACGCTGCGTGGAATAATGGACAGGGCACTTGAGGCAGAACAGAGGCAGGAAGAGGAGGACTTCCTTGCCTCTCAAGGCCCCCTTTACCCAGACAGTGTTCCTTCTGTCCCACCCATCGCACAGGAAGAGGAGGAGGAGGAGGAGGAGGAGGAGGATTGTGTCAGCATGGAGGTGGAGGCTGGCACTCAGCATCATCAGCAGCAGTCTTTTAGGGATGATTTACAGTCCCAAGAAACCAGTGAACTTGTACGTGGCTGGGAGGAGGTGGCTGCGGATCATGTCGTCCTTAGTGACCCAGAGGACTCCGGAGCGAATGCCTCAGCAAACCTACGCTGCATGGCCTCCCTGATCCTGCAAAGTCTGCGGAAGGATCCTCGTATTCTTCGGATCAAGGAGAGGGACCATTACTGGCTGGCCACTCTCCTTGATCCACGGTACAAGGGTAAGGTTGCGGACCTTATGTTACCTTCACAGAGGGAGCAGAGGATGAGACAACTCCGGGAGGCCTTGCAGAAAGGTCTGTGCAACGCGTTCCCAGAGACTGGGAGGTTACAAACTCCTGGTCCTGGACAACGAGTTGCTGAGGCTTCGGCCAGTCAAAGAAGGAGCGGTGGGGAAGGTGGCCGTCTGACCGATGCGTTCAGACAATTCTTTAGTCCGCAGCCCCAAAGTATGATCGGTTCCAGCAACCATCGCCAGCGTCTGATAAACATGGTGCAGGAATATCTAGGGGCAAGGTCAGACTTGGACACCTTCCCCACCGAAAATCCTCTGGCATACTGGGTCTTGAGGATGGATCACTGGCCAGAGCTTGCACAGTATGCAATTGAGCTACTGGCCTGTCCTGCATCCAGCGTTCTTTCGGAACGCACATTCAGTGCTGCTGGAGGATTTGTCACGGATCACAGGGTGCGCCTGTCCACCGACTCGGTTGATCGACTGACTTTCATCAAGATGAACCAGTCTTGGATCACCACCAGCTACCACACACCTGATGCTGATATAACAGACTAATTGATTTTAACATGTCACATCCCTTCAAGACTGATGCTGATGCTGAGTGCCTGTGCTGTTATGTTGACTGGCTATCCTCCTCCTCCGAGTTCTCAATGATACGATTGATGATGATAGCTTGGAAGATCATTTTTGTTTATGGGTGCCGCCACCAGTGGCTAAGGCCCAATTTTTCAGCCCCTGTTTTACAGGGGCGTGTAATTACAATTTTTGAAGCAATACTTTGCCATAGGGCTCATTGCTGTGCTCCAAGTACAGTATCTGTGAGGGGTTGGAGTGTTGTGGCACCAGTGCCTAAGGCCCAATTTTTCAGCCCCTGTTTAAAAGGGGCGTGTCATTACAATTTTTGAAGCAATACTTTGCAACAGGGCTCATTGCTGTGCTCCAAGTACAGTATCTGTGAGGGGTTGTAGTGTTGTGCCACCAGTGCCTAAGGCCCAATTTTTCAGCCCCTGTTTAACAGGGGCGTGTCATTACAATTTTTGAAGCAATACTTTGCAACAGGGCTCATTGCTGTGCTCCAAGTACAGTATCTGTGAGGGGTTGTAGTGTTGTGCCACCAGTGCCTAAGGGCCAATTTTTCAGCCCCTGTTCAACAGGGGCATGCAATTACAATTCTTGATCTAATAATTCACAGCAGGGCCCATTGCTGCACCCACCAAGAGTAACTCTGAGGGCTTACAGTGTTGTGGCAACGCCACCACCACCACCACCACGAAAGGCCCAATTTTTCAGCCCCTGTTCAAAAGGGGCATGTAATTACAATTCTTGATCTAATAATTCACAGCAGGGCCCATTCCTGCACCCACCAAGAGTAACTCTGAGGGCTTACAGTGTTGTGGCAACACCACCACCACCACCACCACCACGAAAGGCCCAATTTTTCAGCCCCTGTTCAACAGGGGCATGCAATTACAATTCTTGATCTAATAATTCACAGCAGGGCCCATTGCTGCACCCACCAAGAGTAACTGTCAGGGCTTACAGTGTTGTGGCACCAGCACCACCATCAAAGGCCCAATTTTTACTACCACTGTTCAACAATTATATGTAATTAAAATTCCTGATATAATAGTTGACAGCAGGGCGTTCCAGCACCAACCAAGAGTAACTGTGAGTGCTTACAGTGTTGTGCCAACACCAACAACTAAGGGGCCTATTTCTGCAGAGTATATACGGCAGGTCCCTACTTTCAAACATCCAACTTACAAACGACTCCTACTTGCAAACGCAAGAAGACAACAGGAAGTGAGAGGAAATCTACCACTAGGAAGGAAAATTCTCTCCTGTAAGAATAAATATGGGAGAAAGGTGTCTCCTCTGTACTGATGCTTTATCAGCAATCCTTGTTTCAAGAAAAACACCACATTTCAAAAACAGTTGTCATTGGGACGGAAAGTGAGGTGAAATGTTCTGAACAGGGGCACAGACAGCAAAACAAATGTTACAGGGGTGATAACCCTTACCTATGTTTTCCAAAAAGTTTAAAAATAGATTTTTGGGCTGGAGCTACACTTCAACAATGTACCTGTTCAAAATTACAAACACATTCTACATAAGAACAAACCTACAGTCCCTGTCTTGTATGCACCGCCTGTATACGGCTGTTCAGAGTATATAGGGCCTTTTTTATTTTATGTGCGGGGTTCCCCTTAATATCCATACAAGACCCAAAGGGGCTGGTAATGGGCTGGGGTAGGGGGGGGGGTCATGGGGTAGCTATGCCATTTTTCTTAAAGATTTTCATCCATATTACCGGGACCAGACATTACATTAAAGCCGCAAGCAGTTTTAAATGGCTTTTTTTTCCCTTTAGAAGTGTCATTTTGTGCAGGGACAGTTCTAAACACGGGAAACACGTGGCACTTCACAGGCATACTTTAGACACCCCCCAGGTACGATATTTAAAGGAATATTTTACTTTTTTTTTTTCACTTTATGCATCATTAAAATGACTGCTCCCGAAAAACGACCGTTTTTAAAACTTCTTTTTGCATTGATACATGTCCCCTGGTGCAGAACCCGGGTTCTCAAACCCTTTTTAGGACAATAACATGCATAATAGTTGTTATAATTAGCACTTTAGAATTCGAACGTTCGCATACATTGTATTTAATAGGGTTCTAATGTTCGTACGAACTTTCGGTCCGTTCGCGGGTTCTGGTGCGAACCGAACCCGGGGGTGTTCGGCTCATCACTAACCAAGACCTAAGGGCCAAATTTCTGCAGAGTATATACGGCAGGACCCTACTTTCAAACATCCGACTTACCCATGCCATTTTTCTCAATGATTTGCATTCATATTGCCGGGACCAAACATTACATTAAAGCCGCAAGCAGTTTTAAATGACTTTTTTTCCTTTAGAAATTTCATTTTGTGCAGGGACAGTTCTAAACACGGGAAACACGTGCCACTTCACAGGCATACTTTAGACACCCCCCAGGTACGATATTTAAAGGAATATTTCACTTTTTTTTTTCACTTTAAGCATCATTAAAATCACTGCTCCCGAAAAAAAAGCCATTTTTTAAAACTTCTTTTTGCATTGATACATGTCCCCTGGGGCAGGACCCAGATCCCAAAACCATTTTTAGGACAATAACTTGCATATTAGCCGTTATAATTAGCACTTTTGATTTGGAACGTTCGAGTCCATTCTATTTAATAGGGTTCTAAAGTTTGCGCAAACTTTCGGTCCGTTCGCAGGTTCTGGTGCGAACCGAACCGGGGGGTGTTCGGCTCATCCCTACTTCTGACAAGTTCTCCGTTAACCGAGATAAAACCATGCTGAAATTTGTGTTGTGGGAGGTTGCTATAAATTAGCAGAGAGCTTGTCTTGTAACAGCAAAGCTCTGCACATTCCTTCCTTCCTTTGCCTATGTGGAGTGGGGGTGTGTGCCTTTCCTCCAATCAGCTGTCTTGGCTGTATGCCAAGAATTCACTCCCAGTGATGATCTTTAACACAATGTGCACTTCTAAAGAATATAACAAGTTGAAGACAGCTGATATACATGTAAAACCTATGTAGAGAGATTTCTTTCATCTCTGTGTATCATCGGAGGCTATTCACTTCACTTGGTATATGTGAGGGTTTATATCCACTTTAAGGTAGGTTAGGAGAGAGTATGTTAATAGTCATTGTGTATCAAGGAGTTGAAATTTAAACAGAAAACAATAATCTAAAAATCAAATGACTAAATCTGAGAAAGACTGTAATGACTGAGAGGCATATTTAAGCTGGAATATTCATTAAGCACCCACAGGTTAACCTGTTGTTTTTTTACATCTGTTTTTACACATCATTCATAAATAGATTCACCCTGCAGAGTAATCTTTTATCATCTGATTAATTGCTGGGTGAGATTACTGTGCATTTTTTACCCAAGCTCCAAAGTACAAACAACACTTTACTGCCTTTCTTTTTGCTTGTCTAAACTCATATTTTCCTGCCTGCTGTAATGCATTTGAAAGGCCTCCCAAAATCTTGCTGCATCTAAGCTGCTCACCCTTTCCTTTACTCTGTGGTTGGTTGGGTGGAAAGCCCAGGAGCTCTTTCTTGCTCTTTGTATACTCAACTCCAAACAATTGACTGCATACCAATGATGTCACAAGAGTCAGAGTTTAATGATGAATCGCAAAGCAATTGAATTAGGACCACCCCTCTAATGTGTTTCACCCAACCGGGGCTTAATCAGGGCCTAATTGCAGAGAAACATACATTAAACTTGTTGTGTTAAGAAGTCTATTCACTGTGGATGAGCTACCAAAGTTCTGCAACCCACTTAAACCAGACTTGCAATTTTTTTTAATGCAGTGCGCCAGAACGCAGAGATGGTTCACACTGCATTATGGTGTGCTGAAGCACAATTGTGTTGCATTGTGTTAGGTGCATTGGGGATGCATCCAGAATGAATGATACCTGCAACACATCCCACTTATGCATTTACGTGCATTGTGGTAATGTGTGGTAAAAGATGTGAAGAAGCCCTGAATTATTTTGTGTTCTGCAAATCAAATTTTATTATCAGGTAACATAAGAGCACACAGGAGATTCCACTTCTTCTGGTTTGTTTGAGGATGTGTGTCTTGATGTGCAAACTGAACAGCAGTCATAGATATTTGTAACAGCTAATAAAGATAATCATGATCCACCCCTGCAAGCACACACTTATGCCCCATACACACGATCATTTTTAATGTCATTTTTAAAACTGACGTTTTTCTTGTCATTTTTTTTCTTGTTTCCTCTCAAGCCTGTCTTGCGTACACACCATCATTTTAAAAAATGTTCAAGAAAAGCGCAGTGACGTACACCACGTACGACGGCACTATAAAGGGGAAGTTCCGTTCGAATGGCGCCACCCTTCATGTTAGTAAAGTTTGTTGAGAGACGATTCGCTCTTTTCAGTCTAGTGCTTTTCAGTCCGTTACAGCATGACGAATGTGCTATCTCCATTACGAACGCTAGTTTTACCAGAACGAGCGCTCTCGTCTCATACTTGATTCTGAGCATGCGCATTTTTTTTCACGTCGTTAAAGCATACACACTATCGTTTTTCACGTCGTTAAAAAAAACGACATGAAAAACGACGTGAAAAAAGAGAGCATGTTCGAAATTTTTAATGCCCGTTTTTCACGTCGTTAAAAATGCTCTGGAGCATACACACGATCATTTTTAATGGCCATTTTTTTTAATGGCATTTTTAACGGCATGAAAAATGATCGTGTGTATGGGGCATTAGGCCTCATGGATTCTGGACATTTTTTTCTGCTGCTCATAGGGGTGTTCAGCATTTTAAAATTCTGCCTCCAAATGCCCCTGCATGTTAGCCTATGTGTCCATGCTCTCAGAGGCAGAGAAGAAAACCCACAGCCAGTGCATCAAGGAGCAGCAGAGTTTTGGCAGAATACGCGCTTAATGCATCTATACACGTGTAAACCTGTCTAATGCACTCAAGCACTGTGCACATTTAGTGCTTGAGTGTTAATTCATTTCAATGGCCAATATAAAGTATTATTATGGCCAATGAAATTAATTAATGTCCAAGCGCCTGATGCGCCTAAACACGTTACACGAGTTTACAAGCCTCAAGCATTTTTTCTGCCAAAACTCTGCTGCCAGAAAGAAAGGAGTCTAGGAGAGCTAGCAAAACATCCTGTGTGCATGAGGTCTTCATGTGAATAGGTGAAATTGCAAAGGTTTACCAATACACTGGTGACTAAGCAATATCCATAGCTAACAATGCATTCATATCTAGTTAATATGATTTATTTTTAATGTTATCATGTAGCAAACTTTAAAAGCACATAGAAAACATTTTTTACATGTTCTTTCTTAAAACGGAACTCCACCCAAAAGGGGAAGTTCTACTTGTTGGCAAACTCCCCCCTCCCGCCCTCCACTGGCACATTTGGCACTTTTTGAGGGGGGAGCAAGTACCTGGTTTTGACAAATACTCGCTCCCACTTCCAGTCAGATACACCACGGCGATCTGAGCCAGAAGTTCGGCCCCCCCCTCATTCCCCCCCCCCCCCCCAGAGCCTTCTGAGACACATCACAGGTCCTAGAAGAATGCAGGACCATGCACAAAGCGCAGCGCGACTTTTGCAAATGCAGAAGGAAACCAGCTGTGAAGCCATGAGGCTTCACTGCCAGTTTTCCTTACTCATGATGCCGGCACCTGCACCCAAAGCAATTGAAGAAGACCTTGCTGGATCCCTGGACAGGTAAGTGTCCTTATATTAAAAGTCAGCAGCTTCAGTATTTGTACCTGCTGACTTTGAAATTTTTTTGGGGGGGAGCCTGGACCTCCTCTTTAAGCTGGATTCATATGAGAAAGGTGTGTATTAAGGCACATTACATTGCCATGTTGTGAGTTAAGAATTTCATTTTAATAGCAAGGCAATGCACCCAAAACTATCACAGAAAGCTATTTCTAAAATTCATTGCTAGAAAAACATCTGTGTGTAGGCAGGTCAGGTCACATTGAAAACAACTTTTCCCTGGCCAGCTCAATCACCACAGACAATAATTTAAAGGAGTTGATAACCCATGCCCTTTTCTGTAACAGAATATGCTCACAATAGCCATATTGTCAATGTATGTTGGGCTGTTAGGATGAGATGACCATTCTTTGTAGGAAAAGATAGATTTTCTTTTTAAATTTTCATTTAGTTATTTATTAACTTGGTACATTTCCCCTATGGCATGTCCTTTGTTTCATGATAGCTTACCTACTAGCCCTACAAACAGCCTGAATTGAATAGCAAGGTATATGCCCTATAGACTTCAGTTGGGGTAGCTGAAAAGTTAGCGAATGTCAAACTTTGGGCAAGATTAGCAAAGTTGTTCACATACCAAACGTAGGCAGATTTACTCATCCATAGTGTTGTATGGCCTCTGGCTGTAAAGATAAGGGATCCATTCACATGCTGGGCATAGGTAATGCCTAGTAAAAAAAAAATAAGAATATGGTACAAATTATCATTTTTTGTTTTTGTTTTGTTTTTTGCATGCTGGTCTTATTTCGAAAACCAATAGGTTACTAAAGTAATAAAAATTCTCGTACGACAAAATACAAATTCGGTAGTGATGTAATGTATTGTATTGTATTGTATTCTTTCATTTCTGAGCATGAGTGGTCTTGGTCACACAGTTTTTTTCCTACAATTACCATACTAATTACACAAAAATCGTTCGTTCTGTTATCCTACGAGAAACATTTTTGTCCTTGTCCCTTCATATATTTGCTCTCACAACATGTGTACTAATGATCAGATTATCTGATGATCACTTAGAAGGCAGTATTTTCCCTCAGATTTTCTGATCATGAGTACTGCGCTTTTGGCTCAGGAACTCTGAACCCAGCAGAGCACAAGCAACTAGCAAACCACACAGTTCTGTGCACACCAAGCTGTGACTACTTGTCAAGAGCCTCAGAAAGTCAGTTATGAGTAATCTGTTAAGTGTACAAACAATTATCAAATGTCTAAGAATTAAACACTAAAATTATTTCTTTATTTAATTTTAGATTCTGAAATGGCTTCTGGAGATGGAAACAGTGTCAAGCCAGAACTTGCCAAGGATAAGTCTTCTCGCTCGCCTGGAATAAAATGGCTAAACCCACGCTGATTTTAATTTATAATTGTTTATAAGAACTATCTTGTGGATTTGAGGCTGAAAAATGTGCAAGACAATGCAATGGAATACCACCAGAAGGGGCTGGATGTATCACTTATTTGGTGGTCAAGTGACACTGTTAATTTATAGGAATTAAAATGTTATTACAGACGGTGAAGGTCATTACAAGTCAGACATATATCTTTGTTCCGTGATGCAAAAATCTGTTCAGTCAAAATCCTTCTTGTAAATGTGTAGTTATATAAACTTTATTTTGGTCTGTTTTCAAAGGATTTATAAATGTTGGATATATCTGATTGCTTTCATGTGTATTTAAATAAATGCTTTGTATATTAGTCTCTGCTACCGTATACAGTACATTTTTTATAAAACTTAGAAGCCATAGTTTCTATACACTGCACTGATGATGGCCAAAATGCCGAAACAGCTGTATGTAGTTTGGAATGAATGGATCTGTAATATTAGGTTATATTTTCACTATATATCATCTGCCATTGGGGCTTAGAGGCATGATTTGCATAACCCTGCCAAGTGTCCGGAATTAGAGAAAAATCATTTTTTGGGGGGATATGTGATGGAATGAAATGTGAATACCTTCTGTTCTAAGAAGGTTCCACTGTTCTACACCCTAATTAAGTTGGAGGGTTCTTTGATACCTTTAGTCCCTTCTCACCACAGCCATAATGGCTATACTGTACCTAATATCAACCATAAATTGGTTTCAGACCCTAACCCAAGGTTTTAGCCAACAGATTGTTAAGAGTCTATTATTTAAATATGACTTCAATCTTTTCTCTTTATGCTAAAAAAATCTTTTGATGGATCTTACTTTGGTTAACTCTGTCAGTAAAGGTATAACTCAGTATCTGAGGATAAACAGCAGTCTGGTTAAGAGTAAAAAAAATGCATTCTATTGTAATGAATTGAAGGAAGTGGCAATACAGTGCTTCAAAAAAGTATTCATACCCCTTGAAATTTTCCATATTTTGTCATGTTACAACCAAAAATTTATTTTATTGGGATTCTATGTGATAGACCAACACAAAGTGGCACATAATTGTATAGTGGAAGGAAAATTATAAATGATTTTATTTATTTTTTACAAATAAATATCTGAAAAGTGTGCTGTGCATTTGTATTGAGCCCCTTTACTCTGATACCCCTAAGGCTACTTTCACACTGAGGCGCTGGATGCGCTGGCCGCTATACCATATTTTTGGCCCCCGATTTGCGGTTAAAATCCCCCCGCTAGCGGCCAAAAATGGGTTAAGAACGCCCTCAATAACGCCTCTTTGCGGCGTTTTGGAGGCGCTACCCCATTAATTTCAATGGGCAGGGGTATTTTTACCGCTCTTATCGCGCCTCAAAGATGCGGCTTGCAGGAGTTTTTTGACCCTCCTACAAGCGCAACGCTCCAGTGTGAAAGCCCTCGGGCTTTCACATTGGATACAATTAAGCGGCTTTTTTGGGACGCATTGCAGGCGCTATTTTTAGCGCAATAGCGCCTGAAAAGCGCCTCAGTGTGAAAGGGGCCTTACTAAACTCTAGAGGAAGTCACCTAATAAATAGAGTCCACCTGTGTGTAATTTAATCTCAGTATAAATGCAGCTGTTCTATGAAGCCCTCAGAGGTTTGTTAGAGAACCTTATTGAACAAACAGCATCATGAAGCCTAATGAAGACCAAGGAACACACCAGACGCGTCAGGGGTAAAGTTGTGGAGAAGTTTAAAGCAGGGTTAGGTTATAAAAAAATATCCCAAGCTTTGAACATCTCACAGAGCACTGTTCAATCCATCATCCAAGAATGGAAAGAGTAAAGCACAACTGCAAACCTACCAAGACATGGCCGTCTACCTAAACTGACAGGCCAGACAAGGAGAGCATTAATCAGATAAGCAACCAAGAGGCCCATGGTAAATCTGGAGGAGCCACAGGACAACTATTAGCCGTGCACTCTACAAATCTGGCCTTCATGGAAGAATTGCAAGAAGAAAACCATTGTTGAAAGAAAGCCATAAGAAGTCCTGTTTGCAGTTTGTGAGAAGCCATGTGGGGGACACAGCAAACATGTGGAAGAAGGTGCTCTGGTGGGATGAGACCAAAATGTAACTTTTTGGCCTAAAAGCAAAACACCATGTGTTGTGGAAAACTAACACTGCACATCACCCTGAATACACCATCCCTATCGTGAAACATGGTGGTGGTAGCATCATGTTGTGGGGATGCTCTTCTTCAGCAGTGACAGGGAAGCTGGTCAGAGTTGATGGGAAAATGGATACAGCCAAATACAGGGCAATCTTATGCCATGTACACACGATCGATTTTCTCGACGGTGAAAACACCGTCGAGAAAATAGACGGGAAAAACGAGGAACGGCTTGTTCCCCTACACTCGGCCGTTTTTCCCGTCATTTTTTCTCTTGGTCGAGAAAAACGACCGTGTGTAGGCTCCCTGGCAGTGTTTCCCTATGGGAAAACTGCGCGGAAAAAAATGCCGTGAATCACGATGAGAAAAATTAGAGCATGTTCTAATTTTTCTCGTCGTGATTAATGCCATTTTTCTCGTCGGGAAAAATGACCAAAAGCCCACACACGGCCGTTTTTCTCGTCAAAGAGAAAAAATGTAATTTTTCCCGACGAGAAAAATGGTCGTGTGTACGCGGCATTAGAAGTAAACCTGTTAGAGTCTGCAAAAGACTTGCGACTGGACGTTCACCTTCCAGCAGGACGACGATCCTAAACATACAACCAGAGCTACAATGGGAATGGTTTAGAGCAAATCATATTCATGTGTTAGAATGTCCCAGTCAAAGTCCAGACCTAAATCCAATTGAGAATCTGTGGCAGACTTGAAAACTGTTGTTCGCAGACGCTCTCCATCCAATCTGACAGACCTTGAGCTATTTTGGAAAGAAGAATGGACAGAAATTTTACTCTCTAGATATGCAAAGCTGGTAGAGACATCCCCAAAAAGACTTGCAGCTGTAATTGGAGCAAAAGGTGGTTATACAAAGTATTGACTCCGGGGGCTGAATACAAATGCACGTCACACTTTTCCCATATTTATTTGTAAAAAATTTGGAAAACCATTTATCATTTTCCTCCACTTAACATTTATGTGGCACTTTGTGTTGGTCTATCACATAAAATCCCAATAAAATACATTTACGATTTTGGTTGTAACATGACAAAATGTGGAAAGTTTCAAGGGGTGTGAATACTTTTTCAAGGCACTGTATGTGAATATAGAGACAGGAGGAATGTACATCTAATATAACTCTCCAAACAGAAATGTTACCTTGTGGTAGTAGTTTAAATCAATGATCACAACAGTTAGATGGCTCTATATGTGGTAAACTGAAAATCAGTGCTAAACAGAGGCACAAAACACAGCAACAACTATGATAATCAGTAGGGATGAGCCGAACACCCCCCGGTTCGGTTCGCACCAGAAACTGCGAACGGACCGAAAGTTTGCGCGAACTTTAGAACCCTATTAAATACAATGGAAAGGAACATTCAAAATCAAAAGTGCTAATTATAACGGCTAATATGCAAGTTATTGTCCAAAAAAAGGGTTTGGGGACCTGGGTCCTGCCCCATGGGACATGTATCAATGCAAAAAGAAGTTTTAAAAACAGACGTTTTTCCGGGAGCAGTGATTTTAATGATGCATAAATTGAAATATTCCTTTAACTGCTTGTCCACCGCCCACCGTCAAATGACGGCGGGCGGAAGACCCTATTGTTCTGGGCTGGGGGCCCGATGCACGTGCCCGGCGGCCGCGATGGCCGCCAGGCACCCGCGATTGCCCAGTAACTGAGCAGGATCGTGGATCTCTGTGTGTAAACACAGAGATCCACATCCTGTCAGGGAGAGGAGACCGATGGTGTGTCCCTTGTACATAGGGACAACCATCGGTCACCTCCCCCAGTCAGTCCCCTCCCCCCACAGTAAGAATCACTCCCAGGCAACACATTTAACCCCTTCCTCGCCCCCTAGTGTTAACCTTCCCTGCCAGTCATTTATACAGTAATCAATGCATTTTTATAGCAGGGATCGCTGTATAAATGTGAATGGTCCCAAAAATGTGTCAAAAGTGTCCGATGTGTCCGCCGCAATATCGCAGTCACGATAAAAATTGCAGATTGCCGCCATTACTAGTAAAAAAAATTTTTTTTATAAAAATGCTATAAATCTATCCCCTATTTTGTAGCTGCTATAACTTTTGCGCAAACCAATCAATATACGCTTATTGCAATATTTTTTTACCAAAAATATGTAGAAGAATACGTATCGGCCCAAACTGAGGAAAAAAATTGTTTAAAAAAAAATGGATATTTATTATAGCAAAAAGTCAAAAATATTGTGTTTTTTTCAAACTTGTCCCTCTTCTTTTGTTTATAGCGCAAGAAATAAAAACCGCAGATGTGATCAAATACCACCAAAAGAAAGCTCTATTTGTGGGAAACAAATTATAAAAATTTGATTTGGGTACAGTGTTGCATGACTGCGCAATTGTCATTCAAAGTGTGACAGCGCTGAAAGCTGAAAAATGGCTTGGGCAGGAGTGGGTGAAAGTACCCTGTAGGCAAGTGGTTAAATATCGTACCTGGGGGGTGTCTAAAGTATGCCTGTGAAGTGGTACGTGTTTCCCATGTTTAGAACTGTCCATGCACAAAATGACATTTCTAAGGAAAAGGAAAAAAAGTATTTTAAAACTGCTTGCGGCTTTAATGTAATGTCTGGTCCCGGCAATATGGATGAAAATCATTGAGAAAAATGGCATGGGTACCCCCCCAGCCCACTACCAGACCCCTTTGGTGCTTGTATGGATATTAAGGGGAACCCAGCACCCAAAGTAAAAAAAGGCCCTATATACTCTGAACAGCAGTATACAGGCGGTGCAAACAAGACAGGGACTGTAGGTTTGTTCTTAAGTAGAATCTGTTTGTAATTTGGAACAGGTACATTTTTTAAGTGTAGCTCCAGCCAAAAAATCTATTTTTAAGCTTTTTGGAAAACATAGGGAAGGGTTATCACCCCTGTAACATTTGTTTTGCTGTCTGTGCACCTGTTCAGAACATTTCACCTCACTTTCCATCCCAATGACAAATGTTTTTTAAAAAATTTGGGGTTTTTATTGAAACAAGGATTGGTGATAAAGCATCAGTGGAGAGGAGACACTTTTTTCCCATATTAACTCTTACATGAGAGAATTTCCCTTCCTAGGGGTAGATTTCCTCTCACTTCCTGTTGTCTCCTTCCGTTTGCAAGTAGGAGTCGTTTGTAAGTTGGATGTTTGAAAGTAGGGGCCTGCCGTATATACTCTGCAGAAATTTGGCCCTTAGGTCTTGGTGTTGCCACAACACTGTAAGCCCTCACAGTTACTCTTGGTGGGCGCTGGAATGCCCTGCTGTGAACTATTATATGAAGAATTGTAATTACATGCCATGGTTGAACAGTGGTAGGAAAAATTGGGCCTTTGTTGGTGGTGGTGGTGGTGTTGCCACAACACTGTAAGCCCTCACAGTTACTCTTGGTGGGCGCAGAAATGGGCCCTGCTGTGATATATTAGATCAAGAATTGTAATTACATGCCCCTGTTAAACAGGGGCATAAAAATTGGGCCTTAGGCACTGGTGCCACAACACTGCAACCACTCACAGATGCTGTACTTGGAGCGCAGCAATGAGCCCTGTTGCAAAGTATTGCATCAAAAATTGTATTTACACGCCCTTGTTAAACAGGGGCTGAAAAAGTAGGATTTTTAAAACAGCTTACCTGTAAAATCCTTTTCTTGGAGTACATCACGGGACACAGAGCAGCATAGTCATTTCTATGTGGGTTATATAGAATTACCTTCAGGTGCTGGCACTGGCAACTTCCAAAACAGGAAGTACCCTCCCCTATATAAGCCCCTCCCATCCGGGAGTACCTCAGTTTTGTAGCAAAGCAATACGTGTCCCCAAAAGAGGGGTGGGAGCTCTGTGTCCCGTGATGTACTCCAAGAAAAGGATTTTACAGGTAAGCTGTTTTAAAAATCCTACTTTCTTGTTCATACATCACGGGACACAGAGCAGCATAGTCATTACTATGTGGGACGTCCCAAAGCAATGCCACATGAGGGGGGGGATACACCATACATAAGCTGGGCGCCATCAGGCATGAGGATCTTTTGCGGCCTGCAACACACTGCGCCCAAAGGCGACATCCTCCTGACTTCTAACGTCCACCTGGTAGAACCTAGTAAACGTGTGTACTGAAGACCATGTTGCGGCCTTACAAATTTGCGCCAGGGAGGCCTGGTGATGCACTGCCCATGAAGTTCCAACTGCTCTCGTGGAGTGCGCCCTAACTTTGAACGGAGGCGGTCTACTTCTCAAGCCATAGGCTTGTATTATGACCTGTCGAATCCACTTGGCTAAAGTAGATTTTGATGCTGCCTGACCCTTTCTGGGGCCTTCCGGCAGAACAAACAAAGAATCCGTTCTGCGAATCTGAGCAGTGGCTTTTAGATAAGCTTTAACTGCTCTTACTACATCCAAAGAATGCAATAACTTTTCCTCTACCGAGCTTGGTTTGGGGAAAAAAGAAGGAAGAACCACATCCTGGTTCAAGTGAAACCTCGATACCACCTTAGGAAGAAAGGCTGGGTGAGGACGTAATACTACTCTGTCCTTATGGATAACCAGATATGGCTCTTTACAGGACATGGCGGCTAATTCCGACACTCTTCTAGCCGAGCATATGGCTACTAAAAATATCAATTTCCTGGTGAGTAGAACCAAGGAAATGTGCCGCAAAGGTTCAAATGGCTGCTTCTGCAGAACCGACAGAACCAAATTTAGATCCCATGGGCATATGGGAGCCTTAATCGGTGGAATAATACGAGTCACACCTTGCATAAAGGATTTGACAAGTGAATGCATAGCCAGGGGCCTTTGAAATAGTATTGACAAGGCCGAAACCTGGCCCTTGATAGTACTTAAGGCAAACTTCCTGTCTACAGCCCACTGCAGGAAGTCCAGAATTCTGCCTATAACGTACTTACGTGGATGCCATTTTCTGGCCTCCCACCAAGTGATGTACGCCTTCCAAACTCTATAGTAGATCTGCCTGGATACAGGCTTCCTGGCATTGATTATAGTTGATACCACAGAGTTAGAGAGACCTCTCTTCTTTAGGATGTGGGATTCAATAGCCAGGCCGTTAAACTTAGAGTTAGTAAGGAAGGGTGGTATATCGGTCCTTGCGAAAGCAGGTCCGGACGACGTGGAAGGGTCCAAGGACTCCCCACAGACATTTTGATGATCTCCGCGTACCAGGCCCTTCGGGGCCACGCTGGAGCCACCAGGATCACCGGCTTCTTCTCCAACCTGACTCTGCGAAGGAGTCGAGGCAACAATTGTAGCGGAGGGAATGCATATATCAGTCTGAACTGATCCCAAGGGAACACCAGAGCATCCGAGCCGCAAGCGAGGGGATCCCTTGTCCGGGAGACAAATCTGTCCACCTTTGCGTTGAATCTGGATGCTAGCAGATCTACATCCGGTGTTCCCCACCGCTGACATATTGCTCGGAAGACCTCGGGATGAAGGGACCATTCCCCTGGGCATAACTGTTGGTGACTCAGAAAGTCCGCCTTCCAATTCTCCACCCCTGGAATGAAGACAGCTGATATACATGGGACATGCTTTTCTGCCCATTCCAGGATGTGACTTACTTCCCTCTGGGCTGCACGACTCCTGGTGCCTCCCTGATGATTGATATATGCCACTGCTGTGGCATTGTCTGATTGAATTCTGACAGGGGACCCTTGGAGTCTGGATGTCCAGGCTACTAGAGCGTACCGGGCTGCTCGTATCTCTAAGAGATTGATGGGCAGGGTTTTTACTACATTTGACCATCTGCCCTGGAGAGACCATTGCTCCAGTACTGCCCCCCAGCCTATAAGGCTGGCATCTGTAGTGACCACCTTCCAAGATATCGGGCTGAAGGGTTTTCCCTTCTGGAGATTCTGGGGGATCAACCACCAGCAGAGACTCTTCCGAACGGAAGGGGACAAAGCCATCGGGAAGTCTAGAGCCTGAACTTTTCCGTTCCAGGCTGACAATATGGCCCTTTGTAAATTCCTTGAGTGGAATTGGGCGTATGGCACAGCTTCGAATGATGCAACCATCTTTCCTAGCAGCCTCATGCACAGGCGTATGGACGGCTGTCTTTTTGCACAAAGCAGACGGACCAAGGCCCTCAAAGAGGATACCTTGTCTAGAGGTAAGAAAATCTTCCTCTGGTCTGAATCCAGCTGTAGCCCTAGATATACCAGGTTTTTCACTGGCTGTAGGGCTGACTTGTCCAGGTTGATGACCCAACCGTGAGATTCTAGATACTTGATTGTATCGACAATTACCACTTCTAGCTTGGCAACTGAGTGGTCCATCAACAACAGGTCGTCTAGGTATGCCATTATCGTTACACCCCGTGTTCTTAGATCGGCCAACAGTGGGGCCAGAATTTTTGTGAACACTCGTGGTGCTGTGGCCAGACCGAATGGTAAGGCTCTGAACTGAAAATGGCACCCTTCTACTGCAAAGCGTAGGAATTTTTGATGACCTGGAAAGATGGGAACATGCAAGTAAGCATCTTTGATGTCGATCGAGGCTAACCATTCCTCCCCTTGTAGGGCAGCGGTGACCGATCGGATCGACTCCATCCGGAAAGACCGGACGTTTAGAAATTTGTTTAGACTCTTTAGGTCCAATATGGGTCTTATGTCCCCGTTTGGCTTCGGGACTGTGAAAAGGTTTGAGTAGAAACCCAACCCCCACTCTTCCATAGGAACCTCCATAATTACTCCTTGGAGCAATAGTTGTTCTAACGCCAATAGGAGAGACCCTCTTTTCAGAGGGTCTCTTGGCATGCCTGACCACATAAAATGGGACGGAGGAGACTCTTTTAACTCCAACTTGTATCCCAGAGTTACTGCGGAGAGCACCCATCTGTCTTTGATCGTCTCCCGCCAGGTCTCTGCGAACAACTGAAGTCTTCCCCCCACCCGTTTGAGTGGGGGCAGCCCTTCATAGGCTTGACTTGGAGGCTGGTTTAGTACCTCTTCGGATCCAGGGCTTTTTATTACCCTGTGGCTGTCCCTGATTTTTACCTCCTGAGTTTGACAGAGGAGGCCGTCGGAACTGCTTAGTAGCAGACGTCGCAGGGATAGGAGAGGTAGTCCTCTTAAAAGATGGACCCCTAGACCTCTTTTTACTCGGTAAGAGAGTACTTTTACCACTGGAAATCTTCTGGATATACTTATCCAGGTCTTCGCCAAAAAGGCGTTCCCCATGAAATGGGAAGCTAACTAAGAGCTTCTTACAGGGAGCTTCAGCAGACCAGTTTTTGAGCCACAGAAGCCTACGCATATGTACCAAAGACAGCGTGAGGCGGGAGGCCTGATGGATAGAATCCTTGATGGCGTCAACCGCAAAGCATAATGCTCTAGGCAGATCAGCCAGAGCCTGGGCTTGCTGGTCTGGCAAATCCCTCAGGACCATTTTCATTTGATCCTTGAAAGCTTGGCAGACCCCAATAGCTGCCACTGCTGGCTGTGTAACAGCCCCTGCTGTGGAAAAAGCAGATTTTAATAAAGATTCCAATTTTTTATCCACTGGATCTTTGAACATTTGAACATTATCTACTGGACATGTTAGTGATTTGTTCACAGAAGAGATGGCTGCATCCACCGTAGGAACATTCCATCTCTGGGTGAACTTTCCCTCCATGGGATAGATCACCGGAAACCTTTTAGGCGGAACAAATAGTTTATCAGGATGTTCCCAGTCCTGGTATATAAGTCCTTCCAATAATGGATGTATTGGAAAGGAGCAATTAACCTGGGGAGCTTTTAGCGACCCCAATGAGGAGACAGCAGTAGTTGATGGTTCAACAAGAGGCATTTTAAATGCAGATCGAACCATGTCAGTTAGGGTCTGGACCCACAATCTTTCAGTCTGTGATGCTGAAAATGGTTCATCTACTGTCGATTCCTCAAAAATAGAGCTAACCTCCTCCTGATCCCCTTCAGGTAGGTCGGTCCCTTCCTGGGACTGTTGCTCTGCCAACAGGCACTCTAATGGAGGTGATGGAGATCTGGCGCGCTTTCTTTCCTGTAGAGAAGAAGCGATCAATGCAGCCAATCTCTGCTCCAATCCCTCCAGAGTTGAGGAAAAAACCTCCTCTGTTATATATGCAGGAGCAGGTGGACTGAGGACAGCCGCAGTACCTGGCACTCCCGGGGGTTCCTTATGGGTATTAACCTCTGATTTCTCAGGGGAGGAGGGTGCAGATGACTGCTCCAGATCCTCAGAGCCCGATGGAGACCCCCTACACTTCCTGAGAGGTATATCTCGGAGTTTTTTAGGCGGCATATTCCTTAGTTCAAAGCTGAGGTATTCCAGCCGCAATACACCCCTTACTGAAATAGTCTAATGCAATTTGCTGCTATGTACATCAGTGGGTGTCTACTAATGCGTCTTTCTGGGGATGCCTGTATCAACCGCCCGCTGTAAGCCCCTATACCATGCTACCAGCTCCTTTTCATGCTCTGTGTCCATAGCAAGCAGCGTGGACTGAGTCCTTTTATCTTGCTGGGACGCCCGCACATGCGCAGAAGCGCTGGGCGCACAGAGCGCGTCATCCGCCAGGCTCCGCCCCCTTTTTTGAAGCTAAACCTTATAAAAGGAAAGCATGTGTGCGCGCGCGCGCGTGCACGTGTGCGCTCTTGGCGCCATGTAGGGAGAGGAGCCAGGGTCCCTGTTTCACCAGGACTCAGGGATGGAAGGAAACTACTTGGCAGCATGACAGAGGAATGCAGCTTCCCTGATAGAGAGCTCACTCATCTGCCTGGACTTTCACCATGGAAGGAATAGTCCCAAGAAAAAAGACGTTCCACAGCGGCCTCTAGTGGACAAACACAGGTACCGCACCTTTGTCTTTTTTTTTTTTTTTTTAAAACCTCCTTTATGAAAAAACATTTCCAGGTTCACAGTTTTTTTTAAATTTCCCTTATGAAAAAACATTTCTAGGATTTCTTAGGCATATACAGCTATTAGCGGGAATACCCTTTAGGTAACAGGCAGAAAGACATATTAGGCTTGGGGGTCCCCTCAATAGAACCAAGTTCCTGAGGGGCCCCCACTTACCTTTTCCCCGCCGCAGGACTTTGTTTGGTCCACAGAAGCCCAAACTTCACCTCTCACGGCAGGCATTGTACTAGACCTTCAGGGACCGGGTTCCCAAGGATTCCACTCGCCTGGACCTGTATAGCACCCTGCACAGATAGCCTCTTGGTTTTGGGTATGACCAGAGCTCTGGATCCCAGGGTCCAGCCCTCCTAAGAGAGGCATTACAGGCAAAACCCTGCTCTTCTCTGCAAGGCCCGGGTACCGACCGTTTAGCTATGAAGCTTTTTTTGGTCGGATCCGGAATAGCTTGCTAAGGCCCAGAGAACCTGTACACAAGCCCAGAGGAATACATGTTAACCTTGGCCAACACCTTAGACACTGGCAAAAAACTGAGGTACTCCCGGATGGGAGGAGCTTATATAGGGGAGGGTACTTCCTGTTTTGGAAGTTGCCAGTGCCAGCACCTGAAGGTAATTCTATATAACCCACATAGAAATGACTATGCTGCTCTGTGTCCCGTGATGTATGAACAAGAAATTGGGCCTTAGGCACTTGTGCTGGTGCCACAATACTGCAACCCCTCACAGATACTGTAGTTGGAGCACAGCAATGAGCCCTGCTGCAAAGCATTGCATCAAAAATTGTAAATACACGCCCCTGTTAAACAGGGGCTGAAAAATTGGGCCTTAGCCACTGGTGGCGGTGCCCAGAACCAAAAATGTTCTTTTAAGCTATCAGCATGATTATTGAGGAGGAAAAGGATAGTCACTCAGCCTAACAGGATAGTCACTCAGCATCAGCATAGGCAGTCTTGAAGGGATCTGACATTTCCAAAAAAATTATTCGATTACATTAGCATCAGGTGCTTGGTAGCTGGTGGTGATCCAAGACTGATTCATTTTTATGAAGGTCAGTCGATCGACCGAGTCGGTGGACAGGCGCACCCTGTGATCGATTACAAAGCCTCCAGCAGCACTGAATGTGCGTTCCGAAAGAACGCTGGATGCAGGACAGGCCAGTAGCTCAATTGCATACTGTGCAAGCTCTGGCCAGTGATCCATCCTCAAGACCCAGTAACCCAGAGGATTTTCGGTGGGAAAGGTGTCCAAGTCTGATCTTGCCCCTAGGTATTCCTGCAACATGTAAACCAGACGCTGGCGATGGTTGCTGGAAGCGATCATACCTTGGGGCTGCGTACTAAAAAATTGTCTGAACGCATCGGTCAGACGGCCACCTTCTCCACCGCTCCTTCTTTGACTGACCGGAGCCTCAGCAACACGTTGTCCAGGACCAGGAATTTGTAACCTCCCAGTCTCTGGGAACGCGTTGCACAGACCTTTCTGCAAGGCCTCCCGAAGATGCTTCATCCTCTGCGACGGGAAGATAAGGTCCGCAACCTTACCCTTGTAACGTGGATCAAGGAGGGTTGCCAGCCAGTAATGATTCCTCTCCTTGATCGCACGAATACGAGGATCCTTCTGCAGGCTTTGCAGGATCAGGGAGGCCATGCAGCGTAGGTTTGCTGAGGCATTCGGTGCAGAGTCTTCTGGGTCACTGAGGACTAGTGATGAGCCGAACACCCCCGGGTTCGGGTCGCACAAGAACCCGCGAACGGACCGAAAGTTCGCACGAACTTTAGAACCCTATTAAATACAATGGATGCGAACGTTCGAAATCTAAAGTGCTAATTATAATGACTATTATGCATGTTATTGCCCTAAAAAGGGTTTGGGAACCCGGGTTCTGCACCAGGGGACATGTATCAATCCAAATAAAAGTTTTAAAAACTGCCGTTTTTCGGGAGCAGTCATTTTAATGATGCATAAAGTGAAAACAAAAAGTCAAATATTCCTTTAAATATCGTACCTGAGAGGTGTCTAAAGTATGCCTGTGAAGTGCCACGTGTTTCCCGTGTTTAGAACTGTCCCTGCACAAAATTACATTTCTAAAGGAAAAAAAGCCATTTAAAACTGCTTGCGGCTTTAATGTAATGTCTGGTCCCGGTAATATGGATGAAAATCTTTAAGAAAAATGGCATAGCTACCCCATCACAGCCCCCCCCCTACCCCAGCCCATTACCAGCCCCTTTGGGTCTTGTATGGATATTAAGGGGAACCCCGCACACAAAATAAAAAAGTCCCTATATACTCTGAACAGCCGTATACAGGCGGTGCATACAAGACAGGGACTGTAGGTTTGATCTTATGTAGAATCTGTTTGTAATTTTGAACAGGTACATTGTTTAAGTGTAGCTCCAGCCAAAAAATATATTTTTAAGCTTTTTGGAAAACATAGGGAAGGGTTATCACCCCTGTAACATTTGTTTTACTGTCTGTGCAGTGTGCACCTGTTCAGAACAGTTCACCTCACTTTCCGTCCTAATGACAAATGTTTTTTGAAAATTTGGGGTTTTTATTGAAACAAGAATTGGTGATAAAGCATCAGTGGAGAGGAGACACTTTTTTCCCATATTAACTCTTACAGGAGAGAATATGCCTTCCTAGGGGTAGATTTCCTCTCACTTCCTGTTGTATCCTTCCGTTTGCAAGGAGGAGTCGTTTTTAAGTTGGATGTTTGAAATTAGGGGCCTGCCGTATATACTCAGCTGAAATTTGCCCCTTACATGTTGATGTTGCCACAACACTGTGAGCCCTCACAGTTACTCTTGGTGGGCGCATGAATGGGCCCTGCTGTGAATTATTAGATCAAGAATTGTAATTACATGCCCCTGTTAAACAGGGGCAGAAAAATTGGGCCTTAGGCACTGGTGCCACAACACTGCAACCCCTCACAGATACTGTACTTGGAGCACAGCAATGAGCCCTGTTGCAAAGTATTGCATCAAAAATTTTAATTACACGCCCCTGTTAAACAGGGGCTGAAAAATTGGGCCTTAGCCACTGGTGCTGGTGCCACGACACTGCAACCTCTCCCAGATACTCTAGTTGGAGTGCAGGAATGAGCCCTGCTGCAAAGCATTGCATAAAAAATTGTAATTACATGCCCCTGTTAAACAGGGGCTGAAAAATTGGGCCTTAGCACCCAGAAACAAAAATGTTCTTCCAAGCTATCATCATCAATCGGATCATTGAGGAGGAGGAGGATAGTCACTCAACATAACAGGACAGTCTCTCAGCATCAGCATCAGTCTTGAAGGGATGTGACATTTGAAAATAAATTAGTCTGTTATATCAGCTTCAGGTGTTTGGTAGCTGGTGGTGATCCAAGACTGGTTCATCTTTATGAAAGGTCAGTCGATCAACCGAGTCGAAAGACAGGCGTACCCTGTGATCCGTGACAAATCCTCCAGCAGCACTGAATGTGCGTTCTGAAAGAACGCTGGATGCAGGACAGGCCAGTAGCTCAATTGCATACTGTGCAAGCTCTGGCCAGTGATCCATCCTCAAGACCCAGTAAGCCAGAGGATTTTCGGTGGGGAAGGTGTCCAAGTCTGACCTTGCCCCTAGGTATTCCTGCACCATGTATATCAGACGCTGGCGATGGTTGCTGGAACCGATCATACCTTGGGGCTGCGGACTAAAGAATTGTCTGAACGCAACGGTCAGACGGCCACCTTCCCCACCGCTCCTTCTTTGACTGACCGAAGCCTCAGCAACTCGTTGTCCAGGACCAGGAGTTTGTAACCTCCCAGTCTCTGGGAACGCGTTGCACAGACCTTTCTGCAAGGCCTCCCGGAGTTGTCTCATCCTCTGCTCCCTCTGCGACGGTAAGATAAGGTCCGCAACCTTACCCTTGTACCATGGATCAAGGAGAGTGGCCAGCCAGTAATGGTCCCTCTCCTTGATTCGAAGAATACGAGGATCCTTCCGCAGACTTTGCAGGATCAGGGAGGCCATGCAGCGTAGGTTAGCTGAGGCATTCGGTCCGGAGTCCTCTGGGTCACTAAGGACGACATGATCCGCAGCCACCTCCTCCCAGCCACGTACAAGTCCACTGGTTTCTTGGGACTGTAAATCATCCCTAAAAGACTGCTGCTGATGATGCTGAGTGCCAGGCTCCACCTCCATGCTGACACAATCCTCCTCCTCCTCCTCCTGTGCGATGGGTGGGACAGAAGTAACACTGTCTGGGTAAAGGGGGCCTTGAGAGGCAAGGAAGTCCTCCTCTTCCTGCCTCTGTTCTGCCTCAAGTGCCCTGTCCATTATTCCACGCAGCGTATGTTCCAACAGGTGGACAAGAGGTACAGTGTCACTGATACATGCACTGTCACTGCTCACCATCCTCGTGGCCTCCTCAAATGGTGCCAGGACAGTGCATGCATCCCTGAACATGCCCCACTGGCGTGGTGAAAAAAACCCGAGCTCCCCTGACCCTGTCCTGGTGCCGTAGTCGCACAGGTACTCATTGATGGCCCTCTCCTGCGTGTGCAGCCACTGCAGCATGGATAACGTTGAGTTCCACCTGGTGGGCATGTCACATATAAGGCGGTTCTTGGGCAGGTTCAACTCCTTTTGCAGCTCAGCCAGGCGAGCACTGGCATTATAAGATCTGCGGAAATGCACACAGACTTTCCTGGCCTGCCTCAGGACATCCTGTAAGCCCGGGTACCTGCCCAAGAACCGCTGCACCACCAGGTTAAGGACGTGAGCCACACAGGGCACATGGGTCAGTTGTCCCTGTCGGAGGGCGGAGAGGAGGTTGGTGCCATTGTCGCAAACCACCATTCCTGGCTTAAGCTGGCGTGGCGTCAACCACCTCTCGGCATGCCCCTGCAGAGCAGACAGAACCTCTGCCCCAGTGTGGCTCCTGTCCTCCAAACACACCAGTGCAAGCACGGCATGGCATCTTTTTGCCTGCGTACTTGCGTAGCCCCTTGAACGCCTACGGAGCACCGCTGGTTCCGAGGACAAAGCACAGGAAGAGGCCATGGAGGAAGAAGAAGAGGAGGGGGTGGAGGAGAGAGGTGTGTCACAACCAGTAGTAGCATTTTGGAGGCGTGGCGGCGGAACAACCTCCAACACTACTGCACCTTGTCCTGCATCCTTCCCAGCTGCCAAAAGAGTGACCCAATGGGCCGTGAAAGAAAGGTAACGTCCCTGTCCATGCCTGCTGGACCATGAGTCAGCGGTAAAATGCACCTTACCGCTGACCGCCCTGTCCAGCGAGGTCAAGACATTGCCTTCCACATGCCGGTAGAGAGCCGGAATCGCCTTCCGTGAGAAAAAGTGGCGTTTGGGAACCTGTCACTGAGGAACCGCACATTGCACAAACTCACGGAAGGGGGACGAGTCTACCAACTGAAAAGGCAGCAGTTGAAGCGCTAGCAATTTAGCCAAGCTAGCATTTAACCGCTGGGCATGTGGATGGCTGAGAGTGAACTTCTTTTGACGGTCCAGCAGCTGGGGCAGGGAAATTTGCCTGCTAGAATCGGACGTCAGTGTACTGCTAGCAGAGTGCCCGCAAGTACTTGGCTGTGACACACCAAATTCTACACCTTCATTCCTTTCAGTGCAGGTTTCAGAGAGGACTGAAGGTATAGTGGGGTTGGAGATCCCAGCTGATGCGGTGCAAGGAGAGGTCTGATTTGTTCTTTGGTGTGGGTCTTTAAGGTAGGCTTGCCAACGAGCTGCATGGCAGGTCAACATATGTCTGGTCAAGCATGTGGTGCCCAAGCGGGTGATGTTTTGGGCACACGATATACGCTTGAGACATATGTTGCAAACAGCAGCTGTGCGATCTGATGCACTCGACTCAAAAAAGGCCCACACCAAAGAACTTTTTGAATAACGGACAGAGGCAGCGCCCTGCACAGGCGGAGCTCTGCGGTGTGATTCTGTCGGTGTGCTGCCCTTACGCTGGCCCCCCAAGGGCATTCTGCCTCGTTGGAGATGTGCCTCCTCCTCATCCTCCTCCTCTCTCCTATTAGGCACCCACGTGGAGTCAGTGACCTCATCATCCCCTCCCTCCTCATCACTGGAGCCAATCTGGCAGTATGCTGCAGCTGCTGGAACATGACTGCCAGATTGGTGTCCTTCTTGAGCATCCCCTCTCTCTGCTCTCACGCTACTGCCTTCCTCTAGCTGGGTATCATCGTCAGACCCTTCGAAACGCTGGGCATCCTCCTGGAGCGTGTACCCAACACTGTGCTCAAACAGTACGGGGGATTCCTCAGGAGGACATGGTTGGTCTAGGGAAGGAGTGACTGATGATGACATTGATACCAGGGAAGAGGACGCTTTGGCAGCTGCTTTGCCAGTACCCTGAGCCTGGGTGAGAAAGGATGAGGAGGATGAGGAGGGCTTGGTCATCCACTCTACCAAGTCTTCGGCATGATGCGGCTCAACACGTCCAGCTGCCGAAAAGAAGGACAAGCGTGTCCCATGGCCACGTGCTGATGGCGATGCACCGCGTCCACGACCAGCACTGTTGTCTCTAGACACAGAGCCTGCTTGCCCTCTTTTATTGGCTCCTGACTGTCTGCCTCTCCTTGTTTGCCTTCCAGACATTCTAATGGCCTGCAGGGAGATGGGAAAACCAGCAATAAGGCCTAGCTTCAGGAGTATATTTTGCAGGAATCACACTACGCCTGCTGTAGGTGCTGCAAATGCCTGTTAGTGTAACACACCAGGGAAACGCAGCAATACAGGCTAACTTCAGGTGTAATATGATCAGGAGGCACACTCTGCCCGCTGTAAGTGCTGCAAATGCCTGTTGGTGTAACACACCAGGAAAAAGCAGCAATACAGGCTAACTTCAGGTGTAATATGATCAGGAGGCACACTCCGCCCGCTGTAAGTGCTGCAAATGCCTGTTGGTGTAACACACCAGGAAAAAGCAGCAATCGAGGCTAACTTCAGGTGTAATATGATCAGGAGGCACACTCCGCCCGCTGTAAGTGCTGCAAATGCCTGTTGGTGTAACACACCAGGAAAACACAGCAATACGGGCTAACTTCAGGTGTATAATGTGCAGGAGGCTTAGCAACAATGACACTGACACTGTCCCCTGCCTATCCTTCTCTCTCCCTGCACACAAGGTTTATCAAAGTATATGACACTGACACTCTCCCTGCCTATCCTTCTCTCTCCCTGCACACAAGGTTTAGCAAAGAATATGACACTGACACTGTCCCCTGCCTATCCTTCTCTCTCCCTGCACACAAGGTTTATCAAAGTATATGACACTGACACTCTCCCTGCCTATCCTTCTCTCTCCCTGAAAACAAGGTTTAGCAAAGAATGTGACACTGACACTGTCCCCTGCCTATCCTTCTCTCTCCCTGCACACAAGGTTTAGTAAAGAATATGACACTGACACTCTCCCTGCCTATCCTTCTCTCTCCCTACACACAAGTTTGAGGTACAAAGAGCACTGACACTGTCCCTGCCTATGTAACTCTTTCCCTGCGCCGGAACACACTACACAAGGCCGCCGCGCTGGCGGCCTTTTATAGTGTGGGGCGTGTGCTAAACCCCCTGAGCTATAATTGGCCACAGGCAACCTGCCTGTGGCCAATTATGGCTCTCCTAGCTGCGGCGCTGTGATTGGCCAAACATGCGGGGTCACAGTGCATGCTTGGCCAATCACAGCGCCGGGATTGCACTGCGATGGCGCAGTGTATTGTGGGCCGTTCGCGTCACTCGAATTTGGCGCGTTCGGCCCAAATCGTTCGATGTTCGCCGAACGGTCGAACAGCCGATGTTCGAGTCGAACTTATGTTCAACTCGAACACCGAGCTCATCCCTACTGAGGACGACATGATCCGCAGCCACCTCCTCCCAGCCATGTACAAGTCCACGGGTGTCTTGGGACTAAAATTGATCCCTTGAAGACTGCTGCTGATGATGAGTGCTAGGCTCCACTTTCACGCCGACACAATAATCCTCCTCCTCCTCCTCCTCCTCCTCTTCCTGTGTGATAGCCGGGCCAGCAGGAACACTGTCTGGATAAAGGGGGCCTTGAGAGGTAAGGAAGTCCTCCTCTTCCTGCCTCTGTTCTGCCTCAAGTGCCCTGTTTATTATTCCACGCAGCGTGTGCTCCAACAGGTGGACTAGAGGGACAGTGTCACTGATGCATGCACTGTCACTGCTTACCATCCTCGTGGCCTCCTCAAATGGTGCCAGGACAGTGTATGCATCCCTGTTCATGGCCCACTGGCGTGGTGAAAAAATCCAAGCTCCCCTGACACTGTCCTGGTGCCATATTGCAACAGATACTCATTGATGGCCCGCTGCAGCATGGCCAACATAGAGTTCCACCTGGTGGGCATGTCACAAATTAGGCAGTTCTTGGGGAGGTTGTAATCCTTTTGCAGGTCAGCCAGCCGAGCACTGGCATTATATGAACGGCAGAAATGCCCACAGAGTTTCCTGGCCTGCTTCAGGACCTCCTGTAAGCCCGGGTACCTGCCCAAGAACCGCTGAACCACCAAGTTAAGGACGTGAGCCAAACAGGGCAAACAGGGCACATGGGTCAGTTGTCCCTGTCAGAGGGCGGAGAGGAGGTTGGTGCCATTGTCGGAAACCACCTTTCCTGGCTTAAGCTGGCATGGCGTCAACCACCTCTGAGCCTGCCCCTGCAGAGCTGACAGAATCTCTGCCCCAGTGTGGCTCCTGTCCCCCAAGCACACCAGCTCAAGCACCGCATGCCTGTGTACTTGCGTAGCCCCTTGAACGCCTATGGAGCACCGTTGGTTCCGAGGACAAAGCACAGGTAGAGGCCATGGAGGAAGAAGAAGAGGAGGGGGTGGAGGAGAGAGGTGTGTCAGAATCACCAGTAGTAACATTTTGGAGGCGTGGTGGCGGAACAACCTCCAACACTACTGCACCTTGTCCTGCATCCTTCCCAGCTGCCAGCAGAGTCACCCAATGCGCGGTGAAAGATAGGTAACGTCCCTGTCCATGCCTGCTAGACCATGAGTCAGCGGTAATATGCACCTTACCACTGACCGCCCTGTCCAGCGAGGCCAAGACATTGCCTTCCACATGCCGGTAGAGGGCTGGAATCGCCTTCCATGAGAAAAAGTGGCGTTTGGGAACCTTCCACTGAGGAACCGCATATTCCACAAACGCACGGAAGGGGGCAGAGTCTACCAACTGAAAAGGCAGCAGTTGAAGTGCTAGCAATTTAGCCAAGCTAGCATTCAACCGCTGGGCATGTGGATGGCTGGGAGTGAACTTCTTTTGGCAGTGCAGCAGCTGGGGCAGGGAAATTTTCCTGGTACAACGGTGTACCGATAGCAGATTGTCCGCAAGTACTTGCCTGTGACACACCGAATTCTACACCTTCATTCCTCTCAGTGCAGGTTTCAGAGAGGACTGAAGGTATAGTGGGGTTGGAGATCCCAGCTGATGAGGAGCAAAGAGAGGTCCGCTTTGTTCTTTGGTGTGGGTCTTTTAGGTACGCTTGCCAACGGACTGCATGGCAGGTCGACATATGTCTGGTCAAGCACGTGGTGCCCAAGCGGCTGATGTTTTGGCCATGCGAGATACGCTTTAGACATATGTTGCAAATGGCAACGGTGCGATCTGCTGCACACGTCTGAAAAAAAGCCTACATCAAAGAACTTTTGGAATAACGTGCAGAGACAGCAGCGCCCTGCACATGCGGAGCTCTGCGGTGTGATGCGGTCGGTGTGCTGCCCTTAAGCTGGCCCCTGGAGGGCATCCTGCCTCGTTGGAGATGTGCCTCCTCCTCCTCTTCCTCACACCTATCAGGCACCCACGTGGAGTCAGTGACCTCATCATCCCCTCCCTCCTCATCACTGGAGCCAATCTGGCAGTATGCTGCAGCTGGGGGAAAATGGCTGACAGATAGCTGTCCTTGTTGGGCATCCCCTCTCTCTGGGCCCACGTTACAACCCCCTCTCTCTGAACTCACGTTACTGCCTTCCTCCAGCTGGGTTCCATCATCGGAGCCTTCAAAACGCTGGGCATCCTACTGGAGCATGTACCCAACACTGTGGTCAAAAAGTTTGGGGGACTCCTAAGGAGGACATGGTGGGGCTAGGGAAGGAGTGACTAATGCCATTGGGACGAGGGAAGAGGCCGCTTTGGCAGCTGCTTTGCCAGACAAAGTACCCTGAGCCTCGGTGAGAGAGGACGGCTTGGTCATCTACTCTACCAAGTCTTGGGCATGTTGCGGCTCAACATGGCCAGCTGCTGAAAAGAAGGACAAGCGTGTCCCACGGCCACGTGCTGATGAGGATGCACCGTGTTCACGACCAGCAGAACTGTTGCCTCTAGACACAGAGCCTGCTTGCCCTCTTTTATTGCCTTTTATTGCCTTTTATTGCCTTGTGACTGTCTGCCTCTCCTTGTTTGCCTTCCAGACATACTAATGGCCTGCAGTGAGATGTAGCTGCACAAAGGTGGGATGTATATATATATTTGTCTGTACTGATAATGCAGCTATCAGAATCAACTGCCTGCTGTGGTATTAGTATGGTAAAAGCAGCAGCAACAGTTAGTTTTAGGTGAAAACTGTGCAGAGAGGGCCACAGTACACTGAAAATACTTGCAGCTCTCTGCCTGTGGTTTAATTATGAGAACACCACTATTAGTCACTAACTGTATTCAGGTAAGCTTTAGGTGAACGCTATGCAAAGCACACAGTACACTAAGTGAAACACTGACTGTCTGCAGCTAGCACAATCACCTGCCTGCCTGTCACAGTATAGAGAAAACCAGGAACGGATCTAGCTATACTGAATACAGTGTATAAATATATATACAACACCTAGGATGCATATATATCCTCTACACACTGTAACTGCAGCTACCTGACTCGCCTGCCTGCTCTATCTTACTCAATTAAAATGACTGTCTCTGTAATCACTCTCTTTTAACAACTCCAACACACTACACAAGGCCGCCGAGCCGGCGGACTTTTATAGTGTGGGGCGTGTACTAAACCCCCTGAGCCATAATTGGCCAAAGCCACCCTGGCTTTGGCCAATTACGGCTCTCCGTTTTTTTTGCGCTGTGATTGGCTAAAGCATGCGGGTCATAGTGCATGCTTGGCATGGAAAAGGCCCATAATGTTCGATCTTTGTCGAACGATCGAACAGCCGATGTTCGAGTCGAACACAAAGCTCATTCCTAATAATCAGTAGTAGTGTACCTTTCCTGCTACCAGTATGCTATAGTACTAGAGCGCACTCTAGGGACAGTTAGACTATAAGCCAGATCTGCTGCAGTGGTGCCCCTATTTCTACAGGCAATGACTGGAATCCTTGTAGAGTAGTTTATCAAAAGACACAGTCCTATTCCTTAACATTGGGGCCCATCTTGACAATGGTGCACATGCATATAGTCCCAATGGAAATCTGCATGCGGTGGTATAAGCTGTTGGTTAACTGTTTAATCCCTCAAAATGTAGTCTCTGATAGCAGCAAGATATCAACCAAATGTCTGTGCCACGCAAGAAAAAAATTATAAATAAACAAATATCTAAAAAAGTGAAAATCTGCCGTCACTAAAAAGCTCTCAAAATATAACACATAAATGGTGATTGCTCTGTCCCAATTTGGCAATACCCAACAATATAATACACAGTGCAACTTCCTGAAATATGTGCAAAATACGAAAAACATAAATAAACTCAACCAACAATGCCTGCGCTACCCGTACTCCAAATACAGCTTTTTTTGGGTTGATGTATACATTATAGCATATATATATTGTGACAGCAGGAAGGTAAAGTCACCTGGTTGCATCCAGGGGGGTAGATATATTTCGCCCAGATTCAGGCTTTACGCCGACTTATACAACTAGGTGGAGAGTTGTATAAGGCTAGTGGGCTCATGGATGACTCATACCTCTAGGGAGAGTGTGGGGCGTCGTGCAGACAGAGATGAGGAGACCAGCTGAACCTTGTCAGCTCATTTAGGCCTCTATAAGAACTCCCAGCTTCATTAGATGTTAGCTCATGCCTGGAACCAGACCTGTGTGGACTGTCTAGGGAGAGTGAACCCCTGTGCGGTGAGACAAAGCCTGTGTGGCTATTTGCTTGGACATTTAAAACCAGGGACTTAGGGACTAGGACAGCACTAGGCTGATCCCAGTTGTTAGTTAGGAAACCTGTATGTTTAGTCAGAGGTCAAGTTGACCAGGATTTATTTTGTTTATGTTTTCTTTTGCTTTGCTGTGTTTTGTCACTGTAAATAGAAAATAAACCGCACCTTTTTGATTTTGAAAACCACAACCTCCGTTTGCTGGGCCTGTTTTTGTGTGGGGAGCCCATCTCGGGGGTCACACACACCCGCTGCCGAGCTAACCCCCTCACAGTTGGTGGAGAACCAGTGGCAGTTTTTTTTTTTAAGCCAGCATGGAGGAGATACTGAAGCAGCTGGCTCTAGCAAATGCCAATCAACAGCAGACAAATGCAGGTTTGCAAAAGAACTTCGCAGCCCAGCAGCAAGCTCATCAACAGAGCCTTGCAGCCCAGCAGCAGACAAACGCAACTTTGCAACAGAGTCTGGAGGCTCAGCAACAAGCCCAGCAGCAATCTGAGGCCCGCTTCATAGACCTGTTGCAGAAGCAAGAGCAGAGACTACAACAACAGATGGAAGCAGTAATGCAGCAACGTCCGCAGACCAGTGAGGAAAGCCGTCCCACTAATACCGCGTCCTTTGGGGTGAGTCGTTTATTGACAAAAATGACTGGAGAGGATGATCCAGAGGTATTTTTGACCACATTTGAAAGGACCGCTGAAAGAGAAAAGTGGCCTGAGGAGCAGTGGGCTGGACTGGTGGCTCCTCTGTTAACTGGTGAATCGCAGAAAGCTTACTATGACCTAGAGCCTAACCAAGCAAAAGACTATGTGATGCTAAAAGCTGAAATATTGGCAAGGCTGGGTGTCACCCAGGCTGTCCGGGCTCAGCGTGTGCATAACTGGACTTTCCAGCTTGGAAAACCCCCCAGGTCTCAAATGTATGATCTCATTCACCTGAGCAGAAAGTGGCTACAGCCAGAGACTTTGTCCGCACCAAAGATTGTGGAACGTGTTGTAATGGATCGGTTTTTGAGAGCTCTTCCTACTGCCATCCAAAAGTGGGTAAGCCATGGAGACCCAGAGACGGCCGATGGTCTTGTGGATCGTGTGGAGAAATACTTGGCTACAGAGAACCTGACGGCCTCTTCCAGAGACACTCGGACTTTCCACCCTAAGACCAGACCATCCCCAGGGGCGGATAAGAGGATTCCAAGGGGTGAGGGTGGAGAGAGTGAGAGGGTGGGAGCTCTACCCCAAGTTTGGCGAGAACAGCCTGGGAAATCAGCGGCTCAAGAGGCCGCAAGAAGGATCGTTTGCTACCGCTGCCGGCAAGCGGGACATATTGCAGCCAATTGCCCGGTTGTGGAGGAACCCATGCAGTGTGACTTTCTGACGGGCAGACGTCAGTCGCTGTGTGCGACAGTCGCATGCACTGCCATTCGAGGAACTGAGAAACATTTATGCAAAATGTGTGTTAATGGTAGAAATGTTGTGGTATTGTTGGATTCAGGTAGCCTTGTGACCCTGATAAAGGCTGAGTTAGTTAAAACAGAGGTCTCTGGGAATAGCAAGGTAGCTGTTATTTGTGTGCATGGGGACACCCGAGAGTATCCAGTGACTACAGTGTGTTTCGAGACCCCCAAAGGTACCCTCTCTCATCCAGTGGGCTTAGTATCTCAGTTACCGCATGACGCCATTGTGGGAAGGGATTTTCCGAAGTTCTGGGAACTGTGGGATGATCCTGAGCCCCCCACTGGTGCCCCTATGTACCAGGAATGTGATAGCCAGAACTCCCCTGAGAGTGGTGAGGACTCTCCGGAATTTCCCTTATCAGTATTGGCAGGGGAGACTCAAGAAACTGGAGAGGAGCCCACCTCCTCAGACGAAAACCTACCGTCTGTGGAGTTTTCTGATCTTGAGGTTCACAGGGAAAACTTTGCCACAGAACAGTTGAAAGACCCCGCCCTAATAAAGGCACGGGAAAACGTAGTGAAAATAGATGGCGAGTTAGTGAACCCAGATAATACCTGCACTTACCCATACTTCAGCGTAGAGAAGGACCTACTGTATCGGGTGGCAAAAAGGGCAGAAGAAACCGTTGAGCAGCTTGTGGTGCCCAAACCTTACAGGAAGTTGGTGTTGGAGTTGGCCCATGGGCACATTCTTGGAGGTCATCTGGGGACAGAGAAAACCCGAGAGAGGGTATTACAGAGATTCTATTGGCCGGGGGTGATGAAGGACATAGAAAATTATTGTTCCTCCTGCCCTGTGTGTCAGAGGTCGGCCCCGATGCCACATTTCCGTAGCCCGCTGGTCCCTCTACCCATCATTGAGGTCCCGTTTGAGAGGATCGCCATGGATTTGGTAGGTCCTATAATCAAGTCCGCTAGGGGGCACCAGTACATATTAGTTATAATGGACTATGCCACCCGTTATCCAGAAGCGATCCCTCTCCGAAATACCTCGGCCAAAACCATAGCCAAAGAGCTATCTCTTGTGTTTAGCCGGGTGGGTATTTGTAAAGAACTGCTTACGGACCAAGGTACACCCTTTATGTCCCGGGTTATGAAGGAGCTGTGTAAATTGTTCAAAGTGACGCAATTACGTACATCTGTGTATCACCCCCAAACCGATGGGCTGGTTGAAAGGTTCAACAAAACCCTAAAACAAATGTTGAAGAAAGTGGTGGATAGAGATGGAAAGGATTGGGACTGTCTACTTCCTTATCTGATGTTTGCTATTAGGGAGGTGCCCCAATCCTCTACGGGATTCTCCCCCTTTGAGTTACTGTATGGGAGACACCCAAGAGGGCTGTTGGATATTGCCAAGGAAACTTGGGAAAGTGAGAGTTCTCCCCACAGGAGTGTGATTGAGCATGTCGCCCTGATGCAAGGCCGAATTGCACAGGTAATGCCCATCGTGAAGGAACATTTGGCCCAAGCGCAGTTAGCACAGCAGAGAGTGTACAACCGTGGAGCCAAGACCCGTACCTTTTCCCCGGGGGATAGGATACTGGTACTTGTCCCTACGGTTGAAAGTAAATTCCTTGCCAAATGGCAAGGCCCCTACGAGATAATGGAAAAAGTGAGCGAAGTGAATTACAAGGTCAGACAACCAGGAAGGCGAAAGCCCGAACAGATCTATCACGTTAATCTGTTGAAAGCCTGGAGGGATAGAGAGTCCCTAGTCGCAGACACTTGGTCACCAGCTCAAACTGGTTGCGTGATTCCTGAGGTTGGAATAGCAGCCACCTTGTCACAACCCCAACAACAGGAGGTTAAGGAGTTTGTGCTTCGCAACAAGGAGGTATTCTCTGAGCTGCCGGGACAAACATCTGGGGTAGAGCATGACATCATTACCCCGCCCGGTGAAAGGGTGAAGTTAAAACCCTATCGGATCCCAGAGGCCCGACGGGAGGCAATACGGGAGGAAGTACAGAAAATGCTGAACTTAGGGGTGATAGAGGAGTCCCAAAGTGATTGGTCTAGTCCCATTGTGTTGGTGCCTAAACCGGATGGGAGCTGGCGATTTTGTAACGATTTTCGTCAGTTGAACAAAGTTACAAAATTTGACACCTACCCCATGCCACGTATAGATGAGTTGATCGACCGGCTGGGAACAGCCCGATACATGACGACTCTTGACCTCACAAAAGGGTATTGGCAAATCCCCCTGGCCAAGTCGGCCAAAGAGAAAACCGCATTTGTAACCCCAGACGTGGCGTTCCAATATAAAAGAATGCCGTTCGGGTTACAGAATGCGCCGGCCACATTCCAGCGGAAAATGGACCAGATGCTGAGGCCCCATCGGAAGTATGCTGCGGCTTACCTGGATGACATAATTGTCCATAGCACAGATTGGGCCTCACATCTGCCAAAAGTGCAAGCAGTCCTGGACTCTGTTCGGGAAGCGGGGTTTACGGCTAACCCCAAGAAGTGTACCATTGGGCAGGAGGAGGCCAAATATCTTGGGTACACCATTGGGAGGGGAGTAATAAAACCCCAACTCAACAAAGTCGAGGCCATCCAGAGTTGGCCACGTCCCAACAGCAAGAAGCAGGTACGAGCCTTTCTGGGAATCGCTGGGTATTATCGGCGATTCATTCCCCACTTTGCTTCTAAGGCTGTGCCCCTAACCAACCTGACGAAGGGGAAAGGGCCGGTCATGATTAAATGGACCCCCGAGGCTGAGGCAGCATTCCAATTCTTGAAACAAGCCTTATGTAGCCAGCCAGTGTTGTACTCACCCGACTTCTCTAAAGACTTTGTCGTACAAAGTGATGCGTCAGATGTGGGGTTAGGAGCAGTATTGTCCCAGGTCTGGAACGGGGAAGAGCACCCAGTCATTTACCTCAGCAGGAAGTTGAAGTCCCATGAGGTAAATTACGCCACCGTTGAAAAGGAGTGTTTAGCGGTGAAGTGGGCTCTAGATTCCCTTCGGTACTACCTGCTAGGTAGGCACTTTGACATGGTTACGGATCATGCTCCGTTAAAGTGGATGGCTCAAAACAAGGAAACAAATAGAAGAGTGAATAGGTGGTTCCTGGCCCTCCAGGAATTCAACTTCACAGTAAAGCATCGCCCTGGCGTTCAAATGGGGAATGTGGATGCTTTGTCTCGAGTACATGAATGCCTGATTGCTGGTGTTCCAACCCCGAGGTTAAAACAAGAGGGGGGGGTATGTGACAGCAGGAAGGTAAAGTCACCTGGTTGCATCCAGGGGGGTAGATATATTTCGCCCAGATTCAGGCTTTACGCCGACTTATACAACTAGGTGGAGAGTTGTATAAGGCTAGTGGGCTCATGGATGACTCATACCTCTAGGGAGAGTGTGGGGCGTCGTGCAGACAGAGATGAGGAGACCAGCTGAACCTTGTCAGCTCATTTAGGCCTCTATAAGAACTCCCAGCTTCATTAGATGTTAGCTCATGCCTGGAACCAGACCTGTGTGGACTGTCTAGGGAGAGTGAACCCCTGTGCGGTGAGACAAAGCCTGTGTGGCTATTTGCTTGGACATTTAAAACCAGGGACTTAGGGACTAGGACAGCACTAGGCTGATCCCAGTTGTTAGTTAGGAAACCTGTATGTTTAGTCAGAGGTCAAGTTGACCAGGATTTATTTTGTTTATGTTTTCTTTTGCTTTGCTGTGTTTTGTCACTGTAAATAGAAAATAAACCGCACCTTTTTGATTTTGAAAACCACAACCTCCGTTTGCTGGGCCTGTTTTTGTGTGGGGAGCCCATCTCGGGGGTCACACACACCCGCTGCCGAGCTAACCCCCTCACAGTATATATATATATATATATATATATATATATATATATATATATATATACAAAGGAGAGTGATTTACACAACCTTTGAGCAACAAAGACACGTAGCATAGGTATTTGTACTTGAACACAGTAGCACCATATCAAAAAATACAAACATAGCATGAAAAAATCATGGTGTCCACAGCTATAATTTCTTAAATGAAGGTGGCTTAGTCTCTGTGCACCCCAGGTCCGTTTTCCCTCTCTGGCTGAAAAAGGCCTCAATCTCCACTCACGCCGCTGGCTCGTGTATAGCGGTCACAAGCCTAGACAGGGAGATGTGCTCGCTCCAGTTCCCCGTGGCAAAAGGGCACGCTATTCAAACTGCAACCTGGGAAATACAGATTCTTTCTCCTCCCCATGCTGTCTCCTTGTGGGTACTGTAGTTCAGTGGTCCATAGGATTCCACAGCATGGCTTTCATTCAGTACTTAAATTAGCACAGTCCAAAGTGACAGTACACGAGTCTATGGAGCTCCTTTGGCATGCCTGATCCCCCTGCTGGCAGGAGGTAGCTTGTGTTACTAGATTCCAAGTGTCAGCTCAGTTTCGTGAAAGTATATAGAGCAGCTGCAGCACAGTGTCCTAACTTGCTCTCTATCTAGCCAAGCACCTGTACTTTGAAACAATCAGTTATATTTGCAAATAAACCTAACTTTCATTCTAAAGTATATAACATAAATTTTTAATTTAACCGCTTGCCGACCGCCGCACGAACATTTACGTGCTTGTGGGACCCGCAGACTCGATGTGTAAACAAGGCATTTCCCTGTTCTGCCTTGTGACAGGACACTGATCTACTGCTCCCTGTGATCGGGAGCAGTGATAAATGTTGTGTCACTGGTAGCCCAGCCCCCCCACAGTTAGAATCACTCCCTAGGACACATTTAACCTTTCCTCTCCCCTAGTGGTTAACACCTACCCTGGCAGTGTCATTTACACAGTAATCAGTGCATTTTATAGCACTGATCGCTGTATAAATGACAATGGTCCCAAAATAGCGTCAAAAGCGTCCGATGTGTCCGCCATAATGTCGCAGCCATGATAAAAATCACAGATCGTCGCCATTTCTAATAATAAAAAATGATTAATAAAAATGCCATAAAACTATTCCCTATTTTGTAGACGCTATAACTTTTGCGCAAACCAATCAATATTATACGCTTATTTCGATTTTTTTTTACCAAAAATTGGTAGAAGAATACATATCAGCCTAAACTGAGGAAAAAATCGTTTTTTTATATATTTTTTGGGGATATTTATTATAGCAAAAAGTAAAAAATATTGCTTTTTTTTTTCAAAATTGTTGCTCTTTTTTTGTTTATAGCGCAAAAAAATAAAAACCGCAGAGGTGATCAAATACCACCAAAAGAAAGCTCTATTTGTGGGGAAAAAAGGACGTCAATTTTGTTTGGGAGCCACGTCACACGACCGCGCAATTGTCAGTTAAAACGACGCAGTGCCGAATCCCAAAAAATGGTCCGGTCGTTGGGCAGCCAAATTCTCCGGGGCTGAAGTGGTTAAAGCATGCTCTATCTTTATTACGAAAGATAAGAGTTAAATTTAATTGGTCTCAACTACTGAATCAAATTCACCCATTTTGTTTTAAGGTAAACCAATCATTGTGTAGCACCTAAATCAATAGGCAAAGGTTAGCATGACACATAAGCTTCCACTTGAATCAAAGGAAAGAAATAAAAAGAAAGCTGTAGGTTTTCTTCAATTAAATTACAGAAGATGTTGAGGCTTACTATTGAAAATTTACTAATTAAAGTCTGCAAGTATAAGATACAAATAGTAAAAAAACAGATAACTTTTTTTTTCTCTTTTTAATGTGGTCACATCACATCCAATTTAGTAGGGAGCAGCGATTTTATTATTGCTTTAAAGGCCTCATTATAAATGCAAAGGTCTTTAAAATAACATGCCTGTGGGGTGTCCTGATCCTTCCTGTAAAGTGTTGCATTTGCACATTGTATACAATCTACAGGGAAACTGACATTTACATGGAAAAATTGCTGCCTAATTTGCCAGCAAATTACAGCTTTCAGCTGCTTATTTCTGTTTGGAGAACATGTAGTACACAGGTGTCAAACACAAGGCCCACGGGCCGAATCCGGCCCTCCAGGCCATTTCATGTGGCCCTCGCACCTCTCCTGCAGCTGCAGGAGAGCTCCAGCCGTACTCTGGTCCTCCTCCAGACCCTTAATTTCTGCTTTCAAGCAATGCATCCAGCTTCTTCCCAGCAGCAGCACAAGGAAAGGGGGGTACACTGTGATGTAAGGGAGAGGGGGGGACTCAACTTCTGATGGTGAGGTGGCTCTTGACATCTAATGTAAGGGGAGGGGATGGGGGGGACAAATGTGTGACAGCAGACAAAGGAAGTTTATATATAGAATAGAAGGAAAGAAAACACTACTATATATAAAGGCTGGCATTCAAACGAAAGCCTAAACTGGGAGCACATCCTTACTCATTAAGTCTAGGGGAGAATGAATAAGAAGAAATGTTTACCTTACTCCAAGTTCCAGCAAGGTCCCTTGAACTGTGTGACTGGTTTACCACTGCCTCCTCTCTAAGGCAGTCTGGCTGCAGTCACATTCCAGCCACCTACACATGCAATGTAGGGTTAATAGCCTGCACTATATGTGATGACACCAAGGGACATGCCCACCGAGTGGAGCATCAGGGAACCGGAACAGAGGTAATGTAAGTAATACTACCTGTTCATCTCCCTTCTAGAATTAGCATTTAGCCCTTGCAGCGTGGAGGGGCCCTATTGCAAGGGTACATTTTGGTTAATTCCCAGAGATCAGCTTGAAAGGCTACGTTTTCAGAGTTTTGCACCAACAATTAGTGGATAGCGGGTGCAATGTCAGGCTCGTGCAGACATTGCCTACAGCTCTGTGCCCGTACCTTTGCAAAGACTTCGGTTTCAGAGCTGTAGGCATTGTGAATGGACTACAAGTATGCTTATCAGAGCACTTGCAGTCCATTGAAACTACAAGTACGCCTGCCACAGTGGCAGACAGGATTTATACTTTATACATTCCAAAATCTCTGTGAATAAATGTTGCAAACGATTTTAAAATGTGACAGCAGCTGCGGTGGAGAGGAAACCCTGCTTGTTGTCACAGGGGAGGAGATTGGGGGTGAGACGGGAGGTACTGGAGCATGTTACACGTTACACCCTAAATACAGGTGTAACATGTTCAGAATGTAAACTTATCCCTTAAAGTGGTTGTAAACTCTTACATAAACCCAGTGAAGTGACTAGCCTGAGGTGATACACAGAGATGAATCAAATCATGCTCAAGTCCAGAAACAACCGTATATTGTACCTGTTTATCGGTAGTCATCTCTTCTCTACATCCATTTAAAGTCCAGAATTAATACAACTTGTCTGAGCTTTCAGAAAGCTATGGTTACATTCTGGAGACCGCACTGAGAGCTGATTGGATGGAAGGGACACATCCCCTCCACACAGCAAACAGGAACAGAGCTGAGGCTGTCAACCACAGGGTGTGTGGCAGAGCTCCCTCCCCTGTCACCTTTTTACCTCTTGATGTCAGGAAAACTAGTCAAAAGTGACTCATGCAAATAGCAGAGGAACAAGGCCGCAGACATATTAGACACTTAGTGCTGTGAAGTAAGACAAGTAAACACTATAGAGGGATATGCTTTGTTCATAATTTATGTCTGAGGTTTACAACCACTTTAAGTGCACTAGTACCGGACAAGGACAAGTCACGGTTCTCCCTTTAATTAGTCAAACGAAATAGGAGGCATATATAGGCTAATGAAGATAAAAACTCATACCTTTTGGTTTATTTTTAAGGAGAACATTTTTTTTAAATGTTTAACCACTTAACGACCGCCCACTGTAAATATACGTCGGCAGAATGGCACAGACAGGCAGAATCATGTATATCTACGTGATCGCCTTTGTATAGTTGGGGGGTCCGATCGGACCCCCCTTCTTTACAGTGAGGGTGGTTAATTGTTCAGGAGCGATCCGGGATGAGGGGACGGCCGTTCGATTCCGGCCACCCCCTCGCGATCGCTCCCGGCGAATGATATGCTTCCTCTGCCTGTGTAATGTAAACACAGGCAGAGGAAGTGATGTCATCTCTCCTGCGGCGCTCACATATACCAAGCGCCGCACAAGAGAAGATGCCAGGTTAGTGCACAAAACACTAAACGGACACCAGGACACATAGGCACATAAATCGCCCCCCCAGGCCCCCCCAGATCACCCCCCAGATCACCCCCCAGTCACAGTGTCACTGATTGCTGTGACCATTTATTTACTGATCACTGCAATCAGTGACATTTGTGATTGTAAAAGTGTCACTAAAGTTAGTTTTAGGTCCAGTGTAGCCCCCTAACCCCCCCCCTAATAAAGGTTTAACCCCCTGATTGCCCCCCAGATAACCCTTTCACCCCCTATCACCACTGTCGCTAAGCGATCATTTTCCTGATCGCTGTCTTAGCGTCGGTGATGCCGATCGGTAGCCAGTAATTTTTTTTAGGTTCGCCGCAGGTTTTTATAGCGTCAGGTACCCCCATATATTATCTAATAAAGGTTTAACCCCCTTGATCGCCCCCCAGGTAACCCTTTCACCCCTATCACCACTGTCGCTAAGCGATCGTTTTTCTGATCGCTGTTTTATTGTCGGTGATGCCGATCGGTAGCCAGTAATTTTTTTTAGGTTCCCCGTCAGGTTTTTATATAGCGTCAGGTACCCCCATATATTACCCAATAAAGGTTTTAACCAGTGATCACCATATAAGTGTTACGGGTGACGCTGGTTAGTTAGTTTGCTTTTTATAGTGTCAGGGCACCCGCCGTATATAACCCAATAAAGGTTTAACCCCCTGATCGCCCGGCGGGTGATATCAATTAGGTTTTAGCATCAGAGAGGGTTTGCGTCACACCCCAGGCAGCGTCAGGTTAGTGCCAGTAACGCCAACACCCACGCGTGAAGCATACACCTCCCTTAGTGGTATAGTATCTGAACAGATCAATATCTGATCTGATCTGATCAGATCTATACTAGCGTTCCCAGCAGTTTAGGGTTCCCAAAAACGCAGTGTTAGCGGGATCAGCCCAGATACCTGATAGCACCTGCGTTTTGCCCTTCCGTTCAGCCCAGGCCACCCAAGTGCAGTATCGATCGATCACTGTCACTTACAAAGCACAACACACATAACTGCAGCGTTCGCAGAGACAGGCCTGATCCCTGCGACTCCAGTGCTGTAGGAGGTGATTTCACCACCACAGTTAAAAAAAAAAGAGCATATATGCCGAAGCATGGGGGCAGCAGGGGCGGAGGAGCAGAGGAGCGATTTTGCTCCTAATGCCGCGTACATACGGTCGAAATTCCGACGGAGGCTTGCCCGTGGAAAAGTACGACCATGTGTGTGCGGCATAACTTTTTAGCGGGAGGATGCCCCCATGCTTCGGCATATATAAATGGTGCGTGTATGCCCATCATTAGAAGTGGGTGGATGAAGGGCGGTATTCTAATGGTGGGCATACCCACCGATCAATCTCTTTTTTCGTTCAGCCAACAGGCTGCATGAAAAAAAAAAGATTACAATACATGTCCAACAAGGACCAGCAACGTACTGGTATGTTGCCGGACTTTGAATGTTTATACCGGAATGATGCCTGCGGGTTTAGGTATCATCTTGGTATCATTCTTTTCAGCCAGCGGCCGGCTTTCATTTAAAAGCAATCCTAGTGGCTAATTAGCCTCTGGACTGCTTTTACAAGCAGTGGGAGGGAATGTCCCCCCCCCCCCCGGACATAAAAAGCGCCATTGGGAAATTGGGAAAGCATTTTATCACACCGATCTTGGTGTGGTCAGATGCTTTGAGGGCAGAGGAAAGATCTAGGGTCTAGAAGACCCCAGTTTTTTTTTAAAAAGAGTACCTGTCACTACCTATTGCTATCATAGGGGATATTTACATTCCCTGAGATAACAATAAAAATGATATAAAAAAAAAATATGGAAGGAACAGTTTAAAAATAAAATAAAAAAGCAAAATTAATAATAATAAAAAAAAAAAAGCACCCCTGTCCTGCCCTGCTCTTGCCCAATGGCGAACGCAAGCGTCGGTCTGGCGTCATATGTAAACAGCAATTGCACAATGCATGTGAGGTATCACCGCGAAGGTCAGATCGAGGGCAGTAATTTTAGCAGTAGACCTCCTCTGTAAATCTAACGGGGTAACCTGTAAAGGCTTTTAAAGGCTTTTAAAAATGTATGTAGTTTGTCGCCAATGCGCGTTTGTGCGAAATTTTAAAGCATATCGTGTTTGGTATCTATGTACTCGGCCTAAGATCATCTTTTTTATTTCATCAAACATTTGGGCAATATAGTGTGTTTTAGTGCATTAAAATTAAAAAAAGTGTATTTTTTCCCCAAAAAATGCGTTTGAAAAATCGCTGCGCAAATACTGTGTAGAAAAAAAAATGCAACACCCACCATTTTAATCTGTAGGGTCTTTGCTTTAAAAATATATATAATGTTTGGGGGTTCAACATAATTTTCTAGCAAAAAAAAAATAAATGTTTTCATGTAAACAAAAAGTGTCAAAAAGGGCTTTGGCCTTGTACACACGGCCGAGATTCTCGTTGAAAAAAACATGTCGTTTTTTTCGACGAGATTCTTGGACAAGAAACTTGTCCCGGCCGAGTGTACACACGCTCGTTTCAAAGTACCCGCGGTTCTTTGAATGGAGCGTACGCGGTGACGTCATCGACTACGACGAGCATGCGCTCGTCACATTCGATGCCGTCGCCACCATCTTGGTATACCCTACGTATGCCTATGAAGCTACCGCGCATGCGTCAAATTCATTTCGAACATGCGCGGGCTTCCGGGGAGGACAGGTAAGTGTACACACACTCACTTTTCTCGTCGAGAAACATGCCGAGGAGAATCTCGACGAGAAAATAGAGAGCAGGTTCTCTATTTTCTCGTCGAGGTTTCTTGTCGGTTTTCTCGACGAGAAACCTGATAGCCGCGTACACACGACCGATTTACTCGGCAAGACCTCTCTGCCAGCAAGTTTCTTGCTGGTTCTTGCCGAGAAAATCGGCCGTGTGTACGAGGCCAAAGTCTTCAAGTGGTTAGAAGAGTGGATGTAAGCTTCCTAATGTTGTGTATAAAATGCCAGAACAGTTCAAAACCCCCCCAAATGACCCCATTTTGGAAAGTAGACACCCCAAGCTATATACTGAGAGGCATGTCGAATCCATGGAATATTTTATATGTTGTTGACACAAGTTGCGGAAAAAAGACAATTTCTTTTTTATTTTTTTATTTTTTGCACAAAGTTGTCACTAAATGATATATTGCTCAAACATGCCATGGGCATATGTGGAATTACACCCCAAAATACATTCTGTTGCTTCTCCTGAGTACGGGGATACCACATGTGTGAGACTTTTTGGGAGCCTAGCCGCGTACGGGACCCCAAAAACCAAGCACCGCCTTCAGGCTTTCTAAGGGTGTAAATTTTTGATTTCACTTCTCACTGCCTATCACAGTTTCGGAGGCCATGGAATGCCCAGATGGCACAACCCCCCCCCAAATGACCCCATTTTGGAAAGTAGACACCCCAAGCTATTTGCTGAGAGGTATTGTGAGTATTTTGCAGATCTCGCTTTTTGTCACAAAGTTTTGAAAATTGAAAAAAAAATATATATATATTTTCTTTCTTCATTTTCAAAAACAAATGAGAGCTGTAAAATACTCACCATGCCTCTCAGCAAATAGCTTGGGGTGTCTACTTTCCAAAATGGGGTCATTTGGGGGGGGGTTTTGGGCTATTCTGGCATTTTATGGCCTTCGAAACTGTGATAGGTAGTGAGGAGTGAAATCAAAAATTTGTGCCTAGAAATCCTGAAGGCGGTGCTTGGTTTTCGGGGTCCCGTACGCGGCTAGGCTCCTAAAAAGTCCCACACATGTGGTATCCCCATACTCAGGAGAAGCAGCAAAATGTATTTTGGGGTGTAATTCCACATATAACCATGGCATGTGTGAGCAATATATCATTTAGTGACAACTTTTTGTAATTGTTTTTTTTTTTTTGTCATTATTCAATCACTTGGGACAAAAAAAAATAATATTCAATGGGCTCAACAGGCCTCTCAGCAATTTCCTTGGGGTGTCTACTTTCTAAAATGGGGTCATTTGGGGGGGTTTTGTGCTATTTTGGCATTTTATGGCCTTCGAAACTGTGATAGGTAGTGAGGAGTGAAATCAAAAATTTGCGCCCTTAGAAATCCTGAAGGCGGTGCTTGGTTTCCAGAGGCCCATACGCGGCTAGGCTCCCAAAAAGTCCCACACATGTGGTATCCCCGTACTCAGGAGAAGCAGCAAAATGTATTTTGGGGTGCAATTCCACATATAACCATGGCATGTGTGAGCAATATATCATTTAGTGACAACTTTTTGTATTTTTTATTTTTTTTTAGTCATTATTCAATCACTTGAGACAAAAAAAAAAATATTCAATGGGCTCAACATGCCTCTCAGCAATTTCCTTGGGATGTCCACTTTCCAAAATGGGGTCATTTGGGGGGGGGGTTTTGTACTGTCCTGCCATTTTAGCACCTCAAGAAATGAGATAGGCAGTCATAAATTAAAAGCTGTGTAAATTCCAGAAAATGTACCCTAGTTTGTAGACGCTATAACTTTTGCGCAAACCAATAAATATACGCTTATTGACATTTTTTTTACTAAAGACATGTGGCTGAATAAATTTTGGCCTAAGAGTATGACTAAAATTGAGTTTATTCGATTTTTCTTATATCAAAAAGTCGAAAATATCATTTTTTTTCAAAATTTTCGGTCTTTTTCCGTTTATATTGCAAAAAATAAAAATCACAGAGGCAATCAAATACCATTAAAAGAAAGCTCCATTTGTGGGAAGAAAAGGACGCAAATTTCGTTTGGGTACAACATTGAATGTCCGCACAATTTACAGTTAAAGCAGCGCAGTGCAAAATTCTGAAAACAGCTCTGGTCCTTTAGCTACCAAATGGGCCGGGGCTTAAGTGGTTAAAATGTGTAGCGTCCTCCTATAATAGGTTGCTATAAAGGTTCAGGTAAATTTAGTTTACTTTTTGGATCCTCTGTAAACAGTGGAGCAGCGTTTGATTAGTTTTGGCTGCTCTGGGTCTCACAGGCTGCAGGCTTAGCTACTTCCCCCTATATTATAGTAAGTTATAAAATATAGTGGGCTGGAAGAGGCTGACCCTGGGCTAGAATATTTATGAGTTTTTAGCCAATCCCTTCCCTGGAGGGGAAGTGCCCAGTAGGTGGCTGAGAGGAGATACGTAGTCTGAGGCAGAGAGCAGCAGGGGCTTCTTTTCCCTGGAGGAGGAGATCCCAGCCTGGAAGAGATGCTTGCCCTTCTAGACAAGTCAGCTGAAGCCTACAGAGAAATCACAGAGGTCCCAGATATGCTGAAGCTGGAGCTCCTATCTTCCTTGAAGCAGTTTAGAGCCAAGTAGAGGGGTGCATTGAGGATCCAGCCTAGAGATTCACAGGAGGTATGTATAGCCAATATTGGACAGGAGGTATCCAAGTATCTGCAGACACAGTGATTTGAGGCCTGGAAGTAGGATCCTAGTGACTGTTTGCTGTTAATCCCTTGTGTGACTGTGTTGGTTCTGCTAAAGTGTTGTGTCTCTAGTCTCTGCAAAGGGGGGTTGCCTCCCTGAAGAGAATGGGCAGAATAGAACAAGTCCTCCCAATGTTTGTGCACTAAATTCTGCAGTATCCCAAAGCTTTTCCTGCACCCCATCCAATGTTAACCGGCAATAAAACCAAGAAAAGATGCCCACTGCCTGGTTATTGTGAGAGAATGTGCAAGTGTCGTGTGCCTGGGTACCTGGGTGCCTGGGGACCCAGAAGTGAAAAGAACTCAGCCCATTACCATGTGATCAGCTGTGTCCAATCATAGCTGATCAAAATATAAACATACTTGCCGGTTATCTTCACGTGCTGTCACAGCATGAGGAGAGCCAGTAACTGGCAAGTGCGAAATGGGACATCTACACTGATAATCAGGGCACTGATCATCAGTGTCCTGATGATCAGTGCAGCCCCAACACTACCAATCAGTGACCATCAGTGCTGCCAATCAGTGCCTCCTAATCAGTGCCACCTATCAGTGCCCACCAGTGCTGCCTATCAGTGGCAACTATCAGTTCCGCCTATTAGTGCCCGTCAGTGCTGCCTATCTGTGCCACCTATCAGTGCCACCCATTAGTGTTCATCAATGCCCCCTATCAGTTTAGCCCCAAGAGTGCCTCCTCATCAGTGTCGCCTCATCAGTTCCCAACAGTGCTGCCTCATCAGCCCATTAGTGCCAATTAGTGCAGCCTATCAGTGCCCATCAGTGCAGCCTCATTAACGACCATCAGTAAAGGAGAAGAATTACCTGTTTGCAACATTTTATAACAGAGACTAGGAAAAACATAATTTTTTTCAAAATGTTGGGTATTTTTTCATTTGTTTAACAAAAAATAAAAACCCCACCACCAAAAGAAAGCTTTATTTGTGTAAAACAATAATACAAATTTTATATGAGTACAGTGCTGCATGACAGCGCAATTGTCATTCAAAGTGTGACAGCGCTGAAAGCTGAAAATTGGCCTGGCCAGGAAGGGGGCGAAAGTGCCAAGTGGGCAAGTAGTTAAAGTGACCCTGTCAAGGGGTTAACTAAATTACCATTGAAATGCCCCATGAATAAAGCAGCATTATACTTACCTGTCCAGCAGCCTGTTTGCTGAAACTTTTTCAATGTACTATAGCTGCTGGAACCAGTCCTATATTATCCTTCTGTGGTTCTTTTCTATAACCCTGCTTAACTACCGTGTCCTGCAGGTGGATCTAACAATAAGAATACCTAATGCCGCGTACACACGACCGTTTTCCCCACGAGAAAAATTAAATTTTTTCCTTTGGACGAGAAAAACGATCGTCTGTGGGCTTTTTGTCGTTTTTCTCGACGGGAAAAACTGCATTAATCACGATGAGAAAAATTAGAACATGCTCTAATTTTTCTCGTCGTGATTCCCGTCGTTTTTTTCCGCGGCAGTTTTCCCATAGGGAAACACTGCCGCAGAGCCCACACATGGTCGTTTTTCTCGACCAAAAAAAAAATGTCGGGAAAAAAACGGACGTGTGTAGGGAACCAAGCCGTTCCCTCGTTTTTCCCGTCGATTTTCTCGACGGTGTTTTCACCGTCGAGAAAATCGATCGTGTGTACGTGGCATTAGAATGAATATACTTATAGACATACAAGTGCATCTATATATGCAACTCACATATTACATTTTGATCATTTCTATTTTTAGATAACTATACATATTTGAAATTTCAAGGGAAGTTATTAAAAACTGTTTTGGAATAACAAGTGGCGCCCGGAGTATTAATCATTGCCCTAAGAATATTCTTTGTCAACACTATTGCTAATAAACTTTGTGGGAAAATGTAATCGTCTTTTATACAGCGCACAGAAACGACAAACTGCAGCCAAAGAACACACAATAAGGAAATATTAATAACACCTGCACAGTCTCCACATACCATATCAAGCTGCTGAGGTCACCAGATTGTTCTGAGGGTATTTCCTGACACCTGCAAAGCCAGTAAATATTTCCTGTTTTCTGTTGTGTCTGCTACAAACAGGATTTTACCAATTGGGAAGCTGTTGTTCAACAGACCATCTCTCGCGCCCCTTGACAGCGAGTTTCCTTCTGCTCTTGAAAATTATTTTCCGAAGTTTTTTTCCTTTAAACTCAGACATGAATAGGATATTTTTACAAGTGCTGGCTGTATTATGTACAGAAGTAAAATTCAAAAGAAAGTTTTGCATATCTTCCAGCTTCCCTTACTGAGGGGACTATCGCCTCTCTAGACTTATTTCATTCTCTTTGTCCTTCCTCAAGAAATTTTACTGTTCTATTGGGACGAGCAAAATTTAAAAAAGAGTTTGTAATTCATTTTTGTGATGGCTCTCTTGATCAAGTACTGTAGGATTTATCAATGCACACTTACACTATATTGTCAAACGTATTGGGATGCCTGCCTTTACATGAACATAAACTTTAATGACATCCCAGTCACATGCTGGGTACACACTAACAGGTTTTTTTTTTTCGTGCAACCCCAAACTCTCTCATCCATGTCTTTATGGACCTTGCTTTGTGCCCTGATCTAAATCATTTGTTGGAGGGGGGATTATGGTGTGGGGTTGTTTTTCAGGGGTTGGGCTTGGCCCCTTAGTTCCAGTGAAGGGAATTTTTTAAGCATCAGAAAACCAAGACATTTTGGACAATTTCATGCTCCCAACTTTGTGGGAACAGTTTGGGGATGGCCCCTTCCTGTTAGAACATGACTGCGCACCAGTGCATAAAGCAAGGTTCATAAACACATGGAGGAGCGAGTTTGGGGTTTGGGGTGGAGGAACTTGACTGGCCTGCACAGAGTCCTGACCTCAACCCGATAGCACACCTTTGGGATGAATAAGAGCAAAGACTGCAAGCCAGGCCTTCTTGTCCAACATCAGTGCCTGAACTCCCATATGCACTTCTGGAAGAATGGTCAAACATTCCCATAGACACACTCCTAAACCTTGTGGACAGCCTTCCCAGAAGAGTTGAAGCTGTTATAGCTGCAAAGGGTGGGCCAACTCAATATTGAACCTTAAGGACTAAGATTGGAATGTCATTAAAGTGGTTGTAAACCCTTTTAAAAAAAAAACCCTCCAAGACAAAGGCAAAATGAGCTAGTATGCATAGCATACTAGTTCATTATGAATTACTTATGTAGCGCCCTCCACTCTCTCTCTCTTGTTTATCGGTTATTTTTAGCTGCAGTCTAGGGGTACCTTGGAGGAGAGAGTGCGGGGTCACCACGCCAAGCTTTCACCGCAGATGTATGTGTGGTGTGAGCAAAGTCTCTTTACCTTCGGGTCAGTGTTCTGCATTCGGAGCCTCCGCTTCTTCTGTGGAACAGTGTCTGCCAGTAAATGAGCCCCACACCAATAAAAGTCCAACACTCCTTTATTTTCCAATGTCAGGATGAAACACAATCAGTTAGACTCCCTCAACAGACAGACAGGGGGTGTGGATACGAGTAGGCCCAGGCACAATGAACTCTCCTATTTCTTTTAGCGTGCGAACAGGCTTGGCGCACGGTCTCTGCCACCGACTGTGAATCGGTAGCTGCCACCTACCGGGTGAACTGTTGAGGCCTCTGCCACTGACCCGAGCCGACCAGCTGAACCGCTGCCACCGGTCATGGAACATGAACCACCTTCTGTGTGAATAAGGCCCCTATTTGGTGAAGGCATCCATCCAGACGGTCTCCGGAGGCCCTGTCCCGTCACTGGCAATCTGCTGCACCAGATCTACGGGAAGGTCACCTGCGCGGTCCATTGCATCTTAGATTCAGGTACCCAGTCCGTCGGGCACCTTAGGACGATCCCTCCTGGGCGGAACCCAGTGGAAGTAGCTGGGCCCCTGGCCTGGAACAAAGTACCCCACCCCAGACTAAGGGTGTCTGCGGTGGCTCCCGAACTCCTGGTGTCCAGGCCTAGGCCGCCTGGACACCGACCACGGACAGCAGCCCTCAGGCTAAAGGTGCCTGGGACTCGAAGACCCCGTGACAAAGATGTCCGCCCCCTTTATACCCTCCCCCAGCGAGCACAGCTGGTTCCCCGCCCCGCTGTACAGGTGCTGCAAGAGGCCACAAAGGGTACGGCACTGCAGTGATGGTTCAACCCCAGCCCACAGGGATAGTGCCACCTGCTGGGCCGCAGGGAACCATACATCACTGGTGTCTCTGCCAGTTTTAAACGTGATAGAAAAGTATATACCCGCTACACTCTCCCCCTGGTTGTTTGACACTGGTCCCCAGTGTCTGGAATAAACTATGCCCTCAAGGGCTGACATAGTCCAATCCAGAAACCAACTGAAAATTTCAAAAACACAAACATTTTGAAAAAAACTAACTAGAGCAGTTGTGCCTGAGCCTCACATGAAAGGGGGAGGGAAGGGAAACATAACATATAACTGTAAAACATCTCAAAAGTCACATCATTGACATTTTCCCCCCGCCCACATCACTGACTAAGACCCGCCCCATTCTCAGCGGTGTTGATGGGATGTTCTCCTGTAGAGGGGAAAAGAAATGTTAAGCACACAAATTCCTGACACATATGTTCGTGTGGGAATGAAAGAACCTCTCCGTAGAGAAACCCTTTCCTTCAAAAAGTGTGTGTGAAAAGTGAATGCCGATGCATGACACTGCCACCTGGTGACAGCGTCGCGGTAACTGCACTTATGAAGACCTCTTCTTCTTTGGCCCTATCTACCCCAGAGTCCATGATCACTTGTTGGAGAATGAAGAACAACAACAGGAACAGTCCTTCAATTCCTCCGAAGAGCACAAACACTGATTAGCTCGGGTACAGTCATTGAGTTCTCCCGGGAAACAAACAACAAACCCGGAGAGTTCAGCAACAATAAATGGCAAAAACTGAGTCTTTTATCTCCTACAGATAGAAACGAGGGTGCGGCAGGACAAGTGATCTCAAATGCTGGTCCATGGTCTCTAGATGGTATTCAACATCTTCCCTTTCCTTGCGTCGAATTATCACCTTGTCCGCGTGGATATGCCGCCCCAGCATCCATTCTGCCTTGCAGTCTTTGAAGCGCTGAGATGCCTTGGGAGAACACGCGAGGTACCTGCGGGCATGTGGGACCTGAAGGTGGGTCCATACAAAGTCATTGTACCAGCGCTCCCGGCAAACGTCCACTTCATACAACAACTCTTTAGACAAGTACGGGTACTCCCACCCATACTCAGCAGCAACCTTCTGGCAAAATAGGCGTTGTAGTCTCACCAGTGGAGGCATGGTGGCTTTGTCCCCTTCACCTGGCAAAACTATAGCATCCGGGTGATGAGGTGCTTTGATCATCTCCGTTCTGGGCATAGGCGCCCGCAACAACAGTCTCTTTTCCCCGGCATTAGGTGCAGGTGGCACCGGGGATGTGTAGGTAGGCTGGGAACGGGATCCCTAGCTTTGCGGGACAAGGAGAGAGGCATCTTGTCCCAACCCTTGCTGGCAAAGAGTTCATCTATGGCAACATCGTCTCCCAGATTGGAGAGCGACTCCAGGTCAGAGGTGTCACACTCCTCCGCGGGCAAGTAGCCTGTAGTGGAGACTGAACTGCCGCCTCCCGCGGACACACAGGGGCGTGACTCCCCGACACCTCCGCCCACACACAAGTCCCTTCGCCCGGCCTACCTCGGCCTTTACTTGAAACGGGATGTGCGGGACTCTTCCTATCGGATCCACCCGGGCCGGGCGTAGACGGGCAGGATGGTCCACCGCGACCGCTGGACGGGGCTACCATGCCGGTCTTCCTCTTCGGCGGTGGACGCTGGGAAACCGCGGTGACCGAGTCAGCATCCTCGGATTTCTCCCGTACTTTGGTGATCGCGACCTCCCCCGCGGTCGCTGCAGTGCGCACAGGGATGGCTGTCAAAGCGGTGATTCCTCCTACTTGATTGGTGCTGCCTGTAGTGCCGTTGAGGTGGATGGTTCTTGGCTTTTCGATAACTGGGTCCACCTCAAATAAGAACTCCCTGCAGGCCTCGCATCGCCCGAATGGCTTTAGCTGACACACCAGTCCCGAGCAGCCGGGACAAATCAAACCCAGGGCCTCAATGTCCATGCACGAGTACAGGGCGAATCGTCCCCGGGGCTTTAGCCGGATCCCTGTATCGGTCACTGGAGCAGCAGTAGTCAAGGTCGTGGTAGAAGGGTGAAGTGGAATCCACTATGCATTTCCGAACATGGTGACTTGCTGCAGATCCATGACGCACTCCAAGGTTGGCGCCAAAGTCCCCACGTGTAGTCCTGCACACGGCTGGACTCCTCCCCTCTTGCACTCCAGTTCGTGGGCTTTCTCCTTCCCTGGGTCACGCCCATGAACTGAGCAGGGAGGGAGTGCCTCGTGGCGCAGTGCAATAGAAGCCCCTACGTGTACTACTTCACACGGCTGGACTCCCCCCTCTTCTCGCTCCTCTGCATAGTCCTTTCCCTTCTTAGGGTCATGCCCACGACTTCGAGCAGGGTTGCACTTTGGCCAACAATACGGCCGACCTACTCGGAACTCCTCCAGGCAGACACGTTCAAACTCCGTCCATTCCAGCTCCATAGTAGCACAAACACCATCCCGGACCCGGAGCCCCCCACGTGTAGTGCCCTCCACTCTCTCTCTCTTGTTTATCGGTTATTTTTGGCTGCAGTCTAGGGGTACCTTGGAGGAGAGAGTGCGGGGTCACCACACCAAGCTTTCACCGCAGATGTATGTGTGGTGTGAGCAAAGTCTCTTTACCTTCGGGTCGGTGTTCTGCATTTGGAGCCTCCGCTTCTTCTGTGGAACAGTGTCTGCCAGTAAATGAGCCCCATACCAATAAAAGTCCAACACTCCTTTATTTTCCAATGTCAGGATAAAACACAATCAGTTAGACTCCCTCAACAGACAGACAGGGGGTGTGGATACGAGTCGGCCCAGGCACAATAAACTCTCCTATTCCTTTTAGCGTGCGAACAGGCTTGGCGCACGGTCTCTGCCACCGACCGTGAATCGGTAGCTGCCACCTACCAGGTGAACTGTTGAGGCCTCTGCCACTGACCCGAGCCAACCAGCTGAACCGCTGCCACCAGTCATGGAACATGAACCACCTTCCGTGTGAATAAGGCCCCTATTTGGTGAAGGCATCCATCCAGACGGTCTCCGGAGGCCCTGTCCCAGCACTGGCAATCTGCTGCACCAGATCTACAGGAAGGTCACCTGCGCGGTCCATTGCGTCTTAGATTCAGGTACCCAGTCTGTCGGGCACCTTAGGACGATCCCTCCCGGATGGAACCCAGTGGAAGTAGCTGGGCCCCAGGCCTGGAACAAAGTACCCCACCCCAGACTAAGGGTGTCTGGGGTGGCTCCCGAACTCCTGGTGTCCAGGCCTAGGCCGCCTGGACACCGACCACGGACAGCAGCCCTCAGGCTAAAGGTGCCTGGGACTCGAAGACCCCGTGACAAAGATGTCCCCCCCCTTTATAACCTCCCCCAGCAAGCACAGCGGGTTCCCCGCCCCGCCGTACAGGTGCTGCGAGAGGCCACAAAGGGTACGGCACTGCAGTGATGGTTCAACCCCAGCCCGCAGGGACAGCGACACCTGCTGGGCCGCAGGGAACCATACATCACTGGTGTCTTTGCCAGTTTTAAACATGATAGAAAAGTTTATACCCGCTACACTTACATTAGATCGAAGCCCCCGCAGCGGTCCTCGTCCCCCCCCTCCGGCAGCGATGTCTCTCCCGGGCATCACCCCGGTATAACTCCTTCAACCCGAGAACGCATATATGCGTACAATCGGCGTGAAGGGGTTAAAGCTGGTTTTACATCGTTGACGGCATCTGTGTGCATCAGTGTTAATTTCTATCTGATAAAGGGAACACGGTTATTGGTGTATTAAGGTACTACTGTATTTTCGGACGTATAAGACGACCCCTTCACGCCGACCGTACGCAAAAATGCGTTCTTGGCTTGAAGGAGTTATACCGGGGTTACTTCCGCGTATCCTGTGATTAGCCGGAGCCGCGATGCCGCCGGTAATGGCACGGTCACTGAAGCAACGGCACATATGTGCCATTGCTTCAGTTTGCCCCAGTGCGCATGTGCCAATTACATCGGCACATGCAGGGGACAGGGGATATCTCCTAGACCGTACAGGTTTAGGAGATATACAGGGTAGCTACAGGTAAGCCTTATTATAGGCTTACCTGTAGCATAAAGTGGTCTGTAAGGGTTTACAACCACTTTAAAGTTCATGTGCGTGTAAAGGCAGGTGTCCCAATACTTTTGACAATATAGTGTATGTTCATGTTCATTGTTTAATTGATGAAGGTCATTGATGGAAAATGCATGTGCACTGTAAAATAAGGAGCCAGTGGTCCTTTATTGGCAATAGCTTCAACAAAGAACTGTAGTTGCTGGTCAGACCTATGCAGTTATTAGGTTATATGTTTAATTTTCTGTATACAAAATGTATAACAGTAGAAAACAGTGACAAAAGAGTCAGAACTCTGATTTAGCATTGTTGAAGTAAGTCTAGTCTTTAGCAATCTTGTATGGGCAGAAAGCTCATGGACAGCAGTAGTGTCTTCTTTGGTAACCTACCATGATCACCACTCTTGTTCAGTGTTTGCCTTATTACAGACCTACCGTGTTTACCCAAAAAATAAGACCGGTCTTATAATAATTTTGGCCACAAAAAACATACTAGAGCTTATTTTGAGGGGATGTCTTATTTATTTATGGTATGTACAAAAAAGTTCCTCCCCCTGTCAGCTTAGGAGTCAGCATTGTGAAATTCTGTAATACCAAAATCAAACCTTAGTTAAAGACCTAGTAAAATCCTTTAATCTGTTCTGTAAAAAGATTATATAATGTGCAGTGTGTCTCCTTGTGTAACTTAATTGTGGAAAATACCTTATTTACAGCGCAGCTGGGCGCTCACGTGAGCCGCTGGTGCTCTTCTTCCCCCCTCCCACAGGGAGGGGCCGAGATCCTTGCTGACACCAGCCCGCTCCGAGCACTGCAGAGGGAGGGGCCCCTGACATCAGCCGGGAGGAGAAGAGAAGACTCTGGCGGGTGACGTGAGCACCAAGCGGCGCTGTAAATAAAGTATTTTTTACAATTAGGTTACACAATTAGACACACTGCACATTATATAATCTTTTTACAGAACGGATTACATGATTTTACAAGGACTTTAACTAAATCTTATTTTCGGGGTAGGGATTATATTGCAGCCATCCCAGAAACTTACTCTAGGTCTTTTTTTCGGGGTAGGGCTTATTTTCAGGGAAACAGAGTATGAACAGTGATGTTACAGACAAATGTCTGTGGATCTGTCACCTTCATCCTGAGGTTCTTTGCCCCCTGACTGAGAATTGCAAAATGTACCCTTTCGTTGGTCTGTGCAATGGCCATTTCTATAGAGCAGTGGTCTCCAAACTGTGGCCCGGGGGCCAGATGTGGCCATTTGCTTGCTTTCATCCAGCCCCTGGGGTACTACTTCATCCATTGACACCAACAATGAGGCATAATTACACTAACAATGGTGCCCAATGACACCAACCATGGGGCACAATTCCTCAGACTGACACCAACAATGGGGCACAATTCCTCCGACTGACACGAACAATGGGGCACAATTTCTCCCAAAGACACCAACAATGGGGCCCAATGGCACAAATGATGGGGCACAACTCCTCCCATTGACACCCACAATGGGAAATTGTTTTTTCCTACTGACATCGGCAGGGCCATCTTTAAGGCAGGGCAAAAGGGGCAGCTGCTCTGGGCCCTGCCATTGTTGTGGGGCCCAAAGCAGCTGCCTCATACTTGCCAACTATCCCAGTTTAAATTCCCTTGTCCCTTGAAGTTTTAGTCTTGTGCTGTGTCCTGATATCTCAGTGTCAAGTGCTGCTACTATTTCTGCCCAGCTCTGCCCTATTGTTGTGTACAGATGACTCACCTGCAGACCCTGTGTTTACATGTAAATAACCGTCATTCGAATGTAAATAACAGGAGCATTCATATGTAAATAGCTGTGTCATTCATATGTAAATAGCTGAGTCCGGCAGCATTCATATGTAAATAAAGGCGGCATTCATATGTATATCATTGCCCCTCTGCAGTGAAGAGATGATGTGCTGTAACCTCTAGCAACCAATCAGTGAGCAGTATTACTGTACAGTAATCTCTAGCAACCAATCAACAAGAAAAAATCATGTGCTGTAACCTCTAGCAACTAATCAGTGAGCCGTAATGTGTGCTGTAACCTCTAGAAACCAGTCAGTAAGTGGTAATTATATGCTGTAACCTCTGGCAACCAATCACAATCATTGCCTGATCTGATACAGTAAACTGATTTTAAGTCTAGCTGATATTTATTTTGCTCTCCACCTCAGAGCAGGTGGAGAGCAAAATTGCATGGTGGGGCCCCAAAAAATTTTTTGCCCAGGGTCCAATCAACATTAAAGACGGCCCTGGACATCGGACACTTTTCTACTCCCAATGGCCCCCCTAAATTTGAAGGACAGTAAACTGGCCCTTTGTTTAGAAAGTTTGGAGACACCTGCTATAGAGCAGTGGCACAAAATGTCTTTTTTGTATGATAGCAGCCTGAATAATGGAGAGCCAAGTACTTAGATATCCTTTTGCAACCCTGTCCTTTCCCTGATCTCCAGAAACCCTTCTTTTAATGCCATATGAAATATGTTTTAATCAGGTCATACTGTTTATTTCATTAAAAGCTTGACTATTCTCGCTCAATAAATAGTAATATATAATATTTTGTACCCTGTTTGATATACAAGAGAGTTTTATTTCTGACTTAACCACTTGTCCTCTGGAATTTTTTCCCTTTCATGACCAGACCTTTTTTTTACTATTCGGCACAGCGTTACATTAATTGGGAATTGCGAAAGCATAAAACACTGTATGCAAATTAAATTTATATAATTTTTTCACATAAATAGGAGGTTTTATTTGGTGCTATTTCATCACTGCTGGTTTATTTTTATTTTTTATTGTACAAGCAAAAAAAAGAAAAACATTTTTGAAAAAAAGAACAATGTTTTCTACTTTGTTATAAAACATATCCAATAAAATAGAAAAAAAAAACAAATTTCTTCATAAATTGAGTCCAAAATATATTCTGCTGTATGTCTTTGGTAAAAAAAATCCAAATAAGTGTATGTAGCAAAATACTGAAACTGAGAATATGGTGGGGATCACTTCAAAGGGGACAGTAAATATTATTTCCAGGAAATGTAGAGACAGAATGTCTACTGATGTCTGAATAAGTAAATTGGGTTAATTGGGGTCTGAGGTAGCTTTCCATTCATCTATTGTCAGTGTGTTAATGACCCCACCTATTATCTGCTACGGGATGTAATTACACTCCTAGTAATGTGTCTGGCACGGTTTCATTGTTATGGGTAAATATGCGGAGACAAACGTCTCACGCATACAGTATGGCTACAGAAGCCATGAAGACCGAGTTTGACCAAGAAGTGAAACGCAGGCTAGCGTTTTATGGAGAAAACCCTTCCACCGAGCTGGTACAGGCAACGTTAGCCCAAATGGATGCCTTTATCACGGCGAGAGAAGAACGGGAGATCCAACTCCGGCTGGCGGAACAGTGTGCCTCTGAGAGACTGCTAACGACTACACCGGCACCAGAGACAAAACTAAAAGTACCCCATGATGCCTTTAAAAAGTTTGTGGAAGCAAAGGAAGAGATCGATAGCTTTCTGCAAGATTTTGAACGGCAATGCAAGCTGTACCAAGTACCACAGACAGACTGGGTATGGATCTTAGCTGGTAAGCTGTCAGGCCATGCAGCAGAAGCCTACAGAGCCGTGCCAGAGGAGGAAATCGCAAGCTATAGCCGGGTAAAGGAAGTTATTTTGGCAAGGTATGCCATCACCCTAGAAGCATACAGGAGACGCTTCCGGGACACAAAGAAACAGGAGAAGGACTCCCACACCGAATGGGCTTGCCGAATGCAGAGGGCAGCTCTAGCTTGGCTACAAGCCAGTCAGGCAACCACAGCTGATTTTACTGGAACAATTCTTTAATGGACTAAACCCAGAGGTACAGGAGTGGGTAAGGGATCGCAAACCTACCACTCTCTCGGAAGCGGCCAGGCAAGCTGATGAATATCAAGATGCCCGCCGGCCATCACAGACTAGCTTCCGACCAAGCACCAGACCACTGAACCATAACCCAGGGCCCCCTGCTACACAACGACCCGGGCTAATCCCTAACCCCCCTGCAAATCGATACCTCTGGCGCAAGGGAGTGCAGTGCCATTCATGCAAGCAATTTGGGCACTATCAGAGAGACTGCACTCAGAACCAGGACCAAGCTGCATGGATTCGACCAGGGCAACCCCCTCCAGCACGGGCTGCCGCTCATTGCTATCACACGGAAGCGGCCCCGGTCAACCGCGGAGCGGAAGAATTGGAGGAACACTGGAGTATCCTACACGAGGCTGACCCAGTACAGGCGGCTACCGACAACAGGCAACACCATCGCCAGTCAGTACATCTGAACGGGAAGACTGCTCAAGGTCTACGAGATTCCGGCGCCACCCTCACACTGGTCAAACGTCACCTGGTTCCAGAGGCCGATCACACCGGGAGTTCCGTAGCCGTGCGGGTTGCAGGGGAGCAGTACACAGGCTACCCACGGCAAGAGTACACTTGAACTGGGGTGCCGGTTCCGGATTAATTAAGGTGGGGTTGATCCAGGAACTTCCCACTGATGTCCTGCTGGGGAACGATCTCGGCCAGTTGACTTCTGCTTTTGCATCAGCCCCGGTTACCAACAAGATCTACCCCGTTACCACCCGGTCCCAGGCCCACACCACGGAAAACAGCGCACCCTCTGAGGCTCTGGTAAGAACACTTCCCCGAACTGTTAAACCCCTTCCCTGGGATACCCCCACAGCATTTGGGCAGGAAACCCGTAGCGACCCCACGTTACAGATCTATAGGGACAAAGTAACCCAGTCGCAAGCTGGATTAGAGGGAGAGAAATATTCCTGGCACCAGGGGTTATTGTACCGCGACTCCGAGAGAGTCGCAGCCGGATCCTTACCGGTCCACACCCGACAATTAGTGGTCCCCCAGAAATACAGGAGAGAATTATTGCAGATAGCTCACGATATTCCCCTGTCCGGACACTTAGGGGTCAGCCGCACAAGATACCGGCTTACCCACACCTTCTTTTGGCCTGGCATCTCCAAAGATGTTAGACAGTATTGTCAAACATGTGACACCTGTCAACGGGTAGGGAAACAGGGGGATCGCCACAAGGCCAAATTACAACCCCTACCCATTATAGAGGAGCCGTTTGGACGGGTAGCCGTAGATATTGTAGGACACCTCGCCAAACCCAGCCCCTCCGGCAAAAAGTACATTCTGACAATAGTGGACTATGCAACACGGTATCCCGAGGCGGTAGCTCTGACCAATATACACGCGGAGACCGTGGCTGAGGCGCTGATGCGGGTCTTCTCTCGGATGGGCTTTCCCAGAGAGATAGTCTCGGACCAGGGCACTCAGTTCACTGCGGAAGTCACCCAGCAGCTGTGGAGACTGTGTGGCATCAAGTCAATTATGAGTTCCCCCTATCACCCCCAGACAAATGGCCTATGTGAAAGGTTCAATGGCACGTTAAAACAAATGCTCCGGACTTTCACAGACACGAGTCGGGATAGGGAAAGATTCCTGCCCCACCTTCTGTTTGCTTACAGGGAGGTGCCACAGGAATCTACAGGATTCTCCCCCTTCGAACTACTTTTCGGACGAAAAGTACAGGGACCCCTAGATTTAATCTGGGAACACTGGGAAGGAGCAGAAGGGGAGGATGGTACCCCTGTTATACCCTATGTGTTGGAGTTCCGTGATCGCTTGGAGGAACTGACTCAGAAGGTGCGTACTAACCTCCAGGCGGCGCAGACTCGCCAGCGCCAATGGTATGACAGGGGCGCCAGAGGACGTAGCTTTCAGATATGCCAAAAGGTTTTGATTTTAAAACCTGTTCGCCACGACAGGCTACAGGCTGCCTGGCAGGGCCCATACCAAGTGGTGGAGAAGAGATGCGATACCACTTACGTGATAGGTCCTTGCTCTGGAAATGGGGGTGGATGCATGCTACACATGTTCAAACCGTACTATGAGAGAATAGAGTAGGTGGCTGCCATATGTTCGCCCGCCTTCGACGAGTTCGAAAGTCTTCCTTTACCAGACTTTCTGGGGGAGGATGAGACGCTGGGCACTTTAGATGAGGTTCAGCTGGGGGAACGGTTAAGCCCCCAAGAGCGCGTCCAGGCACGGCAATTGCTAGTCAAGAAGGGAGCAACTGTCTCAAACATCCCTGGATGCACTTGGCTGGCAATGCACTGAGTAGACACCTCGGAACAACCACCCCTCAGACAGACTCCCTATAGAATACCTGAGGCGGTCAGGGAGCACATAAGACAGGAGATACATCAGATGCTTCGTCTCGGGGTCATAGAGCCGTTGGAAAGTCCTTGGGCTTCTCCGGTGGTCTTGGTACCAAAGCGGGATGGAACTACCCGCTTCTGTGTAGATTACCGGCGACTCAATGACAAAACAGTATCAGACACGTACCCAATGCCCAGGATAGATGAGCTCTTAGATCGAATGGCCAGAGGGCAATACCTCACGACCATCGACCTATGTAAGGGCTATTGGCAAATTCCCCTTGCCCCAGATGCCATTCTCAAGTCGGCCTTTGTCACCCCATTTGGCCTGTACAAGTTTAAAGGGGTTGTAAAGGTTTGTTTTTTATGTTCTAAATAGGTTCCTTTAAGCTAGTGCATTGTTGGTTCACTTACCCTTTCCTTTGATTTACCTTCTAAATATTTTTTTTCTTTGTTTTCTTTGTCTGAATTTCTCACTTCCTGTTCCTCCTCAGTAAGCTGTTCAGTAAGCTGTTCTGGCTGACTCCACACCACTCGGATGATGGTGTGAAGTTCAGTGAGGAGAAACAGGAAGTGAGAAATTCAGACAAAGAAAAAAAACATTTAGAAGGTAAATCAAAGGAAAAGGTAAGTGAACCAACAATGCACTAGCTTAAAAGGAACCTATTTAGAAAATAAAAAATGAACCTTTACAACCCCTTTAAGGTCATGCCATTTGGGATGAAAAACGCCCCAGCCACGTTCCAACGGATGGTAGACCGGCTGCTTGATGGCTTCCAGGATTATGCATGTGCATACTTGGATGGCATCACAATTTTTAGTGAGACCTGGGAGGATCATCTGGGTCATGTAGGAGCGGTGCTAGACCGAATCAAAGAGGCCGGCCTAACCCTCAAACCGAGTAAATGTCATATTGGGATGGCGAAAGTACAGTACTTGGGACACCGGGTGGGGTGTGGGAAACAAAAGCCCGAACCCGCCAAAGTCGAGGCAGTGGCCCAGTGGCCAACCCCCCGTACCAAAACACAGGTTTTAGCATTCCTCGGAACGGCTGGCTACTACCACAAATTTGTCCCGAACTACAGCACCCTGGCCAAACCCCTCACTGACCTTACTAAAAAAAAACTACCCCGCCAAGTAGTATGGGCCCCAGAGTGTAAACAGGCATTTCAACAGCTCAAACAGGCCCTGGTTAATAGTCCGGTACTAGCTGCTCCCAATCCATCTAAATGATTTCTTGTTCACACAGATGCTTCAATGTTTGGATTGGGCGCGGTATTGAGCCAGGTTGGAGCAGATGGCGGAGAACACCCCGTAGTTTACTTGAACAGGAAGCTTCTCCACAGGGAAGTGAGTTACGCCGCCATAGAAAAAGAATGCCTGGCTGTGGTGTGGGCCCTAAAGAAGCTTCAGCCCTACTTGTACGGACAACAGTTCACCCTACTCACAGACCACAACCTGTTGGTATGGCTAAATCGAGTGGCAGGGGACAATGCCCGGTTGTTGCGCTGGAGTCTGGCGTTACAACCGTATGACTTTACTATCCACTACCGCCCCGGGAAACAGAATGGCAATGCTGACAGATTATCGCGGCAAACTGAACTGGAAAAGTGATCCGTGAGTACTCTCCGGACATCCCCAAGCCAATCCGTTAAGGATCAGACTGTGTATGCCGGCTTGTGGGTAAGGGGGGAGCAGTGTAGCAAAATACTGAAACTAAGAATATGGTGGGGATCACTTCAAAGTGGACAGTAAATATTATTTCCAGGAAATGTAGAGACAGAATGTCTACTGATGTCTGAATAAGTAAATTGGGTTAATTGGGGTCTGAGGTAGCTTTCCATTCATCTATTGTCAGTGTGTTAATGACCCCACCTATTATCTGCTACGGGATGTAATTACACTCCTAGTAATGTGTCTGGCACAGTTTCATTGTTATGGGTAAATATGCGGAGACAAACGTCTCACGCATACCAAGTTGTTAGAAATAGTTCCAGGTAATTAAATCACTGTCATCTGTTAGTTGCTGAAGGGAATGCCCCTGGAAAATTAGTTAAGAAACCCCTTGCATGGGGAATGATATAAAAAGCCAGCTGTGGCAAAATAAAGTGTTGATTTACTCCCAGAACTGTATGTTGTCCAGTTACTGGGAAAAAAGGTTGCCTTGGATAAGTTAGTACTTCCTCAGCTTCAAGGATTTCCCAGTGGACTTTGGAGTTCCGCAACAGTGTATATCAATTGATTTGTGCGAAAGTTATAGCGTCTGCAAACTATGGTATACTGTATATACTGGAATTTACGCAGCTATAGATGCTATACTGTAATGAAAGTGATCAGCAACTTATTGTGAGACTGTGATAGGGTGGCGGACAATCTGGCACTAACAGACACTATCTGGGAGGGTCACTAACCAACACTGATACAGTGAATAGTGATAATACTGTACACTGACACTGTAATAATGACACTGGCTGGTTAGGGGCAATCAAGGAGTTAACTGTGTGCCTAACAATGTATATGTGCTTATTTTACTAACATATCTGCTTTGCAGGAAGAAGAAACAGCCAGATTGCTGATCTGTGTACAGAGCTCTGTGTGTATGTAAACACAGGGCTCTTTGCTGTGATTGGCTACAGCCGACCAGCAGGTCTCAGACATAAATCATTGGCCAGGACCTTCTGACAAAACCCTGCTGTAGTCAGTGACAGCTTGGATTAGTAAGGGACATGAGCATGCACACCCCTAACCCAGAACAAGCAGAATAACGTACATGTACGTGATCCAGCCTGCCCATGCCACCCTGCCACAGTAAATGTACTGAGGCTGGGCGGCAAGCTGTGTGCTGGAGGGTAACTGGCCATCTGCCAGGAGGCTATGAACTCTGCTTAGAGTATTTCTTATCACTCATGCAGATAGCTGAGGGAAGATATATTGGAGAGAAATAATGCTTAGTTCTTTGGATTGAGGCTTTTACACACTATAGAAGGATATGTTTTATTAATTTTTCATATTAAAAGTTTAATACCACTTTAAACTGACCCTATCATATAAACAAATATTTTTATTCAAGGCAATCCCTGTAAAAGATAAAATGCTTACCGCTCCTGTCGCTCACACTGCTAAATGCTGTTATGATGACGGGAACTGGAAACTTCCAGAAATGTCAAACTCTCATTGGTTCCATCAGCTGACCTCACATCACTGCAAGAGAAAGTCTACACCATTAACAACCAAATCGGCAGTGCCATCTTTTAGGTTCACTTTAAAGCTGGACATAAATGGACTGAATTTTGGTCCATCTATGGTCATTCCCGTTTCCAGAGAAGTTGAACCAATGGTCAACATCTCCCAAACCGGCTTGTTGGATAATTTGTCTGCGATCAGCGCTGCAGCCTGAAATCAGTATATTCTTACAGTGGAGGAAACCTGCTATCAGAATACAATAACACAACGGAAAGGATTCCTCAATCAACCTTGCTTGTGTGGATGGGGGAATTTGTTCAGTTTTTTTTTCAATCAGCCAACTGTATGCCAACTAAAACTGGAAAATCTAGGTACACTTTTATCAGCACATGTGAATCATTACCTTTACAAAGCTGAACATCTCCTGCTGCTATCATTGATCCCTATAAGAAAGTCTGCAGGCTGTCCACACACCCATTTTGTTGGTCATTCAGCTGGAAAAATGAAACATTCATCATTACAATTGGCAGAATGTGATATACTCTGTCAAACTCATTCTGCAAAATATCAGTAAAACAGGTGAAAGTTGTTATTTTGGGCCAGTGAATTTCTTCTGTGGAGTCACTGATCCCGCAATAAGTATCTGGTGAGTGATTTATTGCTAATTTGGTGGTAGCATTTTCAGATATGCTTTTGGCAGGCCGGGATTTCATAAAGCTACACAGAACAGAGTTTTTAAGATAATGTTCATGCCAATACAAAATTGCACAGACTGTTCTGAACATCTGAATCCTGAGAGTAGGAAAGCTGCTATGTACATAGAGCCAATTCCGATAATAGCAGGAGCCATTCATCAAAACATCATTGCTTTTATCAAAGACAAAGGTTCTAAGCATAATTTTTTTTTTAGCTCTAAAATCAGGATGCCGATCCAAGTCGAGGACCCCAGGTTCTCTTTTTCTATTTTTGTGCCATTAATATTAATCTTCAGAAATATTTGCTGGGAGGGGAATGGACTTGACAACCACTTTAGTTATGCCCCACACCCTAATTTTTATTTTGTTCCCTGTAAAAGAAAGGCAAACAGATTCCTACCATCTCATTTACCTTGTAAATAACAGCAAGAGCCTGGCCCCCATATTCTCCATAGACATAAGTAGTTAGTAATGTAGCACACTGGAGTTAAGTCAGGGTTGCTCCTCAAAATTTACTTGCCAGGATCAGTCATCTTGTCTAATTGTTAGAGATCCACTGATTTCTCCCTAAGTTTGGCCTTGTTGTACTTTTCTCTTCTACCACTAGGTGGCTGTGTACCTGATGGTACTAGATACGAGGAGGGCAACGCAAGGTCAGGTTATGCGTATATGGGGTATCTCAGCCAATGGGCAGGGGTTTTCTTGGATCCCTTGGCCTTCTGGGAGAGCCTATATATTTGGGTGGAGTCAGGTGATCTATGTTCTGTGCCACTTGGACAGCTGTCTGGGTGGACATGTGTTTAACTGCCCGGGCTGCTAGGCCAGAGATTTGGCCTATCCCGGGCACATCTGGCTGCTAGGCTGTCTGAGGGCCTACCAGAAGCAAGAGAGCAGCGCAGGGTTGGGACTGTTCTGCCGGCTGGAGAACCTGTCATGGTCGGAGGTAGAAGAGAAGCTGTTGCCACTAAGAGACCAATCACCCTATTACCAGGGACCACAGTGAGTAACTGAAGCAAGTACCGAAGCAGTATTCTCACCAACCGGGGACAGTGAAGAATCGGGAAACTTCAGTGGGTATCAAGCCAGGGACCCAGCCAGCGGAGGTGACGCTTGCAAAGCAGCCTTGTGTTTCAAGCCAGGGACCGAGCAGGCCAGTGGGGTAAATCTTGAGAAATGTCTTGAGTGCCAAGCTAGGGACCCAGCAGAGAAGCGGGGTGACGCTTGAGGAAGCTACTCAAGCGTAATTGGAGGAGCTCAAGGGATTCAGTGGCAGTAAGTCAGCGGGTCGAGTGAGAGACTGGGAGCTCAGTGGGCTGAAGAACTACAAAGAGTGATTGCAGTAGAAGTAAAATAACTGTTACGCTTTGTGTTAGGAACTGTTAAAGACTGTTGCCATAGGAGACAGCATTCCTGCACGTGTAGATGTGGCGTCTTGCTGGACTGTTTTCCCTGCATGGCTGTCCTTCTATTGAAGTGTTGGAGTCTGCCAATTGAACTTGCAACTACTAAAGGGTGTCCTGGCCCTAATCCGCTTTCCCCCAAAAGTCTCTTTTGCATTAAAGAAGTGTCTGGCGCCCAATGACTTTAACCACCTTGCACCCACTATGCCTGACAACCCACTATTAACAGAAGGATGTCAGATATCTCTGGCCCTGGAGGTTTCCATTAGACTGATTGAGGCCTGAGACCTTGCTACAGTAACATTCAACTTGCTGTAATAATGAAGATGTTTTGCAGCTCATCCAATGGGCTTCTTCAACTCTAATAAGTGTCTGGAACATACCCGGCAATAAAATCTACATACAGTTGCAAAAAAAATTATGTGAACCCTTTTGGAATGATATGGATTTCTGCACAAATTGGTCATAAAATGTGATCTGATCTTCATCTAAAGCCCCGTACACACGGTCGGACTTTTGCCCAACAAACTTCGTTTTGAGCAAGTTGGACCAACAATCCGACCGTGTGTACGCTCCATCGGACAAACTTTTTTCGTTTGGTTTTGGATTTAAATCGGACAAAAGTTGGGTCTGCAAACGGACAAACTTTTGGCCAACAAAAGTCCGATGGAGCAAAGTCCGACCGTGTTTACAGAAAACCATCGGACTTTAGTCCGATGGACAAAACAACTAATGTTAAAATCAACCAACAATAGCAGAAGTTGACCAAAGGGTAGCGGTAAAGAGCAGAAAAGAGCAGAAAAAACACGCAATGTTGTAAGAAGTTTTAAGAAAGTTTGCAGAAAAGTCAGAGCGTGTGTATGCTATGGGTGTTCCCAACCAACTCCGTTCGGACAAAAAACCACGGAAAAGTCCGATGGAAGTCCGACCGTGTGTACGAGGCTTAAGTCACAACAATAGACAATCACAGTCTGCTTAAACTAATAACACATGTAGCGGGTATTTGAATTTGTAAGGACTCTGGTGGTGTGAAGTTCCTTGGGGTCCCTGGGTGGCGCTGTTGCCTTGGGCCCGAGCTGAACATACACCGCGAACCATGCCTTTTTGTCCTCCCCTGGAGCTGGTACAGCGGGGCGGGGAACCCGCTGTGATGCAAATGGAGAGGTCATAAAAGGGGCAGAGGCCCTGATTTTAGGGGAGAGTCGGAGGACGTGGCCGCACCCAGGCACCTTCAGCTTGGGTTCCGGTGTTCGAGGCCTAGGCGCCCTTGGCCTAGTTGGAGCAGAGATGGAGTCCATTCCAGGCAACTTTAGCCTGGGGTGAGGTACTATGGCGGATGCCTGGGGCTCAGTACCTTCGACTGAGTTCTGCGAGGGTGAGGAATCCGAGAGGGCCCTAACGCCTTGGGTGCCCGTGTCTGAGTTTGTGAGGACTGGTGCACAGTAACTTCTTCGAAGAGTCCGGCGCAGCATCGCTGGTGACGGAGAGGCCTCCATTTCTCCCTTGGACGGATTTCTTCCCCTGACAGGGGCAAAGTGAGAGAAGGTAAATTCACGTTCTAAATTACCTAGTCAGTGGCAGTGACTATTCACCACTGTTTTATTGCTTGGCAAGAAGAATAAAACTGAGTTGTACCTATTCACTGTGTGGAACTTGGGTTACTAAGCAAAGGATACATAAAAACAAAAAAATGCGGCGCCTAAGGTGTAAAGAAGGTGTAAACACTGAGTCGGTAAGAGCACTGACTTTTTGAGGTTCAACAGCCACCCAAAATCCTGCAGGGTCAGCATGGTGATCACCACATCCTCCTTTAATTCTGAGGCGGAAGATGCTCTCAGGAGAAGATCGTCTAGGTAGCCTACGATTGGGAATCCCCCGTTTTGGCAGCAACGCCTGAACTGGAACCAATACCTTAGTAAAGACTCGGGGGGCTGATGCCAAGCCAAAGGGGAGAGCCACAAACTGCAAATCACAGAAACTTCTGATGCCGAAGGCATATGGGTATGTGCAGGTACGCATCGTGGATGTCCAAGGATGCCAGAAAGTCCTCTTGATGGAGTGCAGTGACTACTGAGCGAACTGATTCCATTCTGAACCTCTGTACTTTTACGAAGCAATTGAGGGCTTTTAGGTCCAAGATTGGACGTACCCCTTCCTTTTTGGGAACTACAAACAGATTGGAGTAGAAACCCTGGAATTTTTCCGGCTCCGGAACAGGTACTATCACCCCGTGACTCAGCAGGTACCTTGTCGCCCCCATGAGGGCGTCCTGGCGAGCTGGGAGTACGGGTATGCTGGAGGGGAAGAATCTGTTTGGTGGCCAAGAGAGGAATTCTATCTTGTAGCCATAGGAAATCAGTTTGCAGACCCGGTGGTCGGACAGCCGAGAGGCCCACCGGGCTGCAAACTCCCGAAGGCGACCCCCCACCCATGAGGCGGGCAGGGGCAAACCTTCATGCGGTAGCGCTTTTGCTCGCAGGCTTGTTAGGTTTGCGGTTCCAGGGACGCTATTGTCCTTCAGAGGTCGTCCTGTCGGGCTGGGGACGTTTAGCCGAAGCCCCGGAGGGACGAAAAAGCCATTTGTGAGCGGAAAAAGAGGGCCCTTGCCTACAGCGAGGCTCCTTAGCCTTCCTGGCCTGCGGGAGTAAGGTACTCTTCCCACCGGTGGCATTCTTAATGATGTCATCCAACGAGGCTCCAAAGAGCCGTTTGCCAAGGAAGAGTAGATCCGTCAAGGCTTTTTTAGATCCTCAGACCAGCATTTTAGCCAAATCAGGCGCCTCAGCACCACTGCTGACACAGAAGCCCTGGATAACAGAGGGAGCGTATCCAGGGCCGCGTCACAAACGTACTTAAGGCCTTGCACTAACTGGTCTGCTAGGTCCACGCAGACAGGAGAAGCCTATTGTTCTCCCAATTTGCGGTGTAAAAGTTTTGCTCACTCAGTCAGTGTCTGTGAAACAAGCGCAGAGGCCAGTACTGGTCGCATTGCTGACCCCACAACCGTAAATAAGGAATGGGCCACTGCCTCTGCCTTCCTGTCCATGGGGTCCTTAAAGGCAGGAGTCCCCTCTACCAGGATCGTGGTTACTTTATTTAACCTGGATACAGGGGGGTCCACGACCGGAGGAGCCGACCATTTTTTAAGAAGGCTCTCCTCAAAAGGGTAATGCACCGCCATATATTTTGGGACTGAAATGGTCCGTTGCGGTCGCCCCCATTCCTTGTATATGAATATCTAATCAATAGGGATGAGCTTCGTGTTCGAGTCGAACATACGTTCGACTCGAACATCGGCTGTTCGATCGTTCGACGAAGATCGAACGATTTGGGCCGTTCGCGCCAAATTCGAGTGACGCGAACGGCCCACAATGCACTACGCCATCGCAGTGTCATCCAGGCGCTGTGATTGGCCAAGCATGCACTGTGACCCCGCATGCTTGGCCAATCACAGCGCCGGCAGCGAGGAGAGCAATGATTGGCCACAGGCAGGATGCCTGTGGCCAATTATTGCTGAGGGGGTTTAGTACACGCCCCACACTATAAAAGGCCGCCAGCGCGGCGGCCTTGTGTAGTGTGTTCCGGAGCAGGGAAAGAGAAGCATAGGCAGGGACAGTGTCATTATTTTTCCTTTACTAATCCTGGATTCCTTGTGTTTAGGGACAAATAAGGATAGGTAGGGAGAGTGTCAGTGACAGTGTGCTATTCTGTGCTAATCCTTGTTTGTAGGGACAGAGAGGTACAGTGAGGGAAAGTGTCAGTGTGCTATTTTGTGCTAATCCTTGTTTGTAGGGACAGAGAGGTACAGTGAGGGAAAGTGTCAGTGTGTTCCATCTCTGTGCTAATCCTTGTTTGTAGGGACAGAGAGGTACAGTGAGGGAAAGTGTCAGTGTGCTATTCTGTGCTAATCCTTGTTTGTAGGGACAGAGAGGTACAGTGAGGGAAAGTGTCAGTGTGCTATTCTGTTCTAAACCAATCTTGCTGAACCATATTTTCAATCCTTGAGTTGAGGGACAGAGAGGTACAGTGAGTGAAACTGACAGTGTGCTATTCTGTTCTAAACCAATTTTGCTGTTCCATATTTTCAATCCTTGAGTTTAGGGACAGAGAAGGACACTCGTAGAAATTATCAGTGTGCTATTCTGTGCTAAATCTTGTTTGTAGGGAGGGACAGAGTAGGACAGTGAGAAAAAGTGTCAGTGTGCTATTCTGTTCTAAAATTATTTTGCTGAACCATATTTTCAATCCTTGAGTTGAGGGACAGACAGGTACAGTGAGTGAAACTGACAGTGTGCTATTCTGTTCTAAACCAATTTTGCTGTTCCATATTTTCAATCCTTGAGTTTAGGGACAGAGAAGGACACTCGTAGAAATTATCAGTGTGCTATTCTGTGCTAAATCTTGTTTGTAGGGAGGGACAGAGTAGGACAGTGAGGGAAAGTGTCAGTGTGCTATTCTGTTCTAAAACTATTTTGCTGAACCATATTTTCAATCCTTGTGTTTAGGGACAGAGAAGGATAGGCAGGGGACAGTGTCAGTGTCATTGTTGCTAAGCCTCCTGCACAGTATACACCTGAAGGTAGCCCTTATTGCTCTTTTTCCCATCTCCCTGCAGGCCATCCATTAAAATGTCTGGAAGGCAACCAAGGAGAGGCAGACAGTCAGGAGGCAAAAAAAGAGGGCAAGCAGGCTCTGTGTCTGGGGGCAACAGTGCTGGTCGTGGACGCGGTGCATTGTCATCAGCACATGGCCATGGGACACGCTTGTCCTTGTTTTCGGCAGCTGGACATGTTGAGCCACATCATGCCGAAGACTTGGTAGAGTGGATGACCAAGCCCACCTCATCCTCCTCATCCTCTCTCACCCAGGCTCAGGGTACTGGCAAAGCAGCTGCCAAAGCGTCCTCTTCTCTGGTATCATTATCTTCATTAGTCAATCCATCCCTAGACCCACCATGTCCTCCTCCTGAGGAGTCCCCCGAACTGTTTGAGCACAGTGTTGGGTACATGCTCTAGGAGGATGCCCAGCGTTTGGAAGGATCTGATGATGATACCCAGCTAGAGGAAGGCAGCAGCGTGAGAGCAGAGAGAGGGGATGCTCAAGAAGGACACCAATCTGGCAGTCATGCTCCAGCAGCTGCAGCATACTGCCAGATTGGCTCCAGTGATGAGGAGGGAGGGGATGATGAGGTCACTGACTCCACGTGGGTGCCTAATAGGAGAGAGGAGGAGGAGGAGGATGAGGAGGAGGCACATCTCCAACGAGGCAGGATGCCCTTGAGTGGCCAGCGTATGGGCAGCACACCGACGGAATCACACCGCAGAGCTCCGCCTGTGCAGGGCGCTGCCTCTGCCCGTCATTTAAAGTTCTTTGGTGTGGGCCTTTTTTGAGGCGAGTGCATCAGATCGCAAAGCTGCTGTTTGCAACATATGTCTCAAGCGTATATCGCGTGGCCAAAACATCAGCCGCTTGGGCACCACATGCTTGATCAGACATATGTTGACCTGCCATGCAGCTCGTTGGCAAGCCTACCTTAAAGACCCACACCAAAGAACAAAGCTGACCTCTTCTTGCACCGCATCAGCTGGGATCTCCAACCCCACTATACCTTCACTCCTCTCTGAAACCTGCTCTGAGAGGAATGAAGGTGTAGAATTAGGTGTGTCACAGGCAAGTACTTGCGGGCACTCTGCTAGCAGTACACCAACGTCCGATTCTAGCAGGCAAATTTCCCTGCCCCAGCTGCTGGACCGTCGAAAGAAGTTCACTCCCAGCCATCCACATGCCCAGCGGTTGAATGCTAGCTTGGCTAAATTGCTAGCGCTTCAACTGCTGCCTTTTCAGTTGGTAGACTCGGCCCCCTTCCGTGAGTTTGTGCAATGTGCGGTTCCTCAGTGGCAGGTTCCCAAACGCCACTTTTTCGCACGGAAGGCGATTCCGGCTCTCTACAGGCATGTGGAAGGCAATGTCTTGGCCTCGCTGGACAGGGCGGTCAGTGGTAAGGTGCATATTACCGCTGACTCATGGTCCAGCAGGCATGGACAGGGACGTTACCTTTCTTTCACGACCCATTGGGTCACTCTTTTGGCAGCTGGGAAGGATGCAGGACAAGGTGCAGTAGTGTTGGAGGTTGTTCCACCGCCACGCCTCCAAAATGCTACTACTGGTTGTGACACACCTCTCTCCTCCACCCCCTTCTCTTCTTCTTCCTCCATGGCCTCTTCCTGTGGTTTGTCCTCGGAACCAGCGGTGCTCCGTAGGCGTTCAAGGGGCTACGCAAGTACGCAGGCAAAAAGATGCCATGCCGTGCTTGCGCTGGTGTGTTTGGGGGACAGGAGCCACACTGGGGCAGAGGTCCTGTCTGCTCTGCAGGGGCAGGCCGAGAGGTGGTTGACGCCACGCCAGCTTAAGCCAGGAATGGTGGTTTGCGACAATGGCACCAACCTCCTCTCCGCCCTCCGACAGGGACAACTGACCCATGTGCCCTGTATGGCTCACGTCCTTAACCTGGTGGTGCAGCGGTTCTTGGGCAGGTACCCGGGCTTACAGGATGTCCTGAGGCAGGCCAGGAAAGTCTGTGTGCATTTCCGCAGATCTTATAATGCCAGTGCTCGCCTGGCTGAGCTGCAAAAGGAGTTGAACCTGCCCAAGAACCGCCTTATATGTGACATGCCCACCAGGTGGAACTCAACGTTGGCCATGCTGCAGCGGCTGCACACGCAGCAGAGGGCCATCAATGAGTACCTGTGCGACTACGGCACCAGGACAGGGTCAGGGGAGCTCGGGTTTTTTTTCACCACGCCAGTGGGGCATGATCAGGGATGCATGCACTGTCCTGGCACCATTTGAGGAGGCCACGAGGATGGTGAGCAGTGACAGTGCATGCATCAGTGACACTGTACCTCTTGTCCACCTGTTGGAGCACACGCTGCGTGGAATAATGGACAGGGCACTTGAGGCAGAACAGAGGCAGGAAGAGGAGGACTTGCTTGCCTCTCAAGGCCCCCTTTACCCAGACAGTGTTCCTTCTGTCCCACCCATCGCTCAGGAAGAGGAGGAGGAGGAGGATTGTGTCAGCATGGAGGTGGAGGCTGGCACTCAGCATCATCAGCAGCAGTCTTTTAGGGATGATTTACAGTCCCAAGAAACCAGTGGACTTGTACGTGGCTGGGAGGAGGTGGCTGCGGATCATGTCGTCCTTAGTGACCCAGAGGACTCCGGACTGAATGCCTCAGCTAACCTACGCTGCATGGCCTCCCTGATCCTGCAAAGTCTGCGGAAGGATCCTCGTATTCTTCAGATCAAGGAGAGGGAACATTACTGGCTGGCCACTCTCCTTGATCCACGGTACAAGGGTAAGGTTGCGGTCCTTATCGTACCGTCGCAGAGGGAGCAGAGGATGAGACAACTCCGGGAGGCCTTGCAGAAAGGTCTGTGCAACGCGTTCCCAGAGACTGGGAGGTTACAAATTCCTGGTCCTGGACAACGAGTTGCTGAGGCTTCGGGCAGTCAAAGAAGGAGCGGTGGGGAAGGTGGCCGTCTGACCGATGCGTTCAGACAATTCTTTAGTCCGCAGCCCCAAAGTATGATCGGTTCCAGCAACCATCGCCAGCGTCTGATATACATGGTGCAGGAATACCTAGGGGCAAGGTCAGACTTGGACACCTTCCCCACCGAAAATCCTCTGGCTTACTGGGTCTTGAGGATGGATCACTGGCCAGAGCTTGCACAGTATGCAATTGAGCTACTGGCCTGTCCTGCATCCAGCGTTCTTTCAGAACGCACATTCAGTGCTGCTGGAGGATTTGTCACGGATCACAGGGTGCGCCTGTCCACCGACTCGGTTGATCGACTGACTTTCATCAAGATGAACCAGTCTTGGATCACCACCAGCTACCACACACCAGATGCTGATATAACAGACTAATTGATTTTAAAATGTCACATCCCTTCAAGACTGATGCTGAGTGCCTGTGCTGTTATGTTGACTGGCTATCCTCCTCCTCCTCCTCAATGATACGATTAGCGATGATAGCTTGGAAGATCATTTTGGTTTATGGGTGACGCCACCAGTGGCTAAGGCCCAATTTTTCAGCCCCTGTTTAACAGGGGCGTGTAATTAAAAATTTTGATGCAATATTTTGCAACAGGCCTCATTGCTGTGCTCCAAGTACAGTATCTGTGAGGGGTTGCAGTGTTGTGCCACCAGTGCCTAAGGCCCAATTTTTCAGCCCCTGTTCAACAGGGGCATGCAATTATAATTATTGATCTAATAATTCACAGCAGGGAGCATTGCTGCGCCCACCAAGAGTAACTGTCAGGCCTTACAGTGTTGTGGCACCAGCACCACCATCACCACCACCACCACCAAAGGCCCAATTTTTAAGCCCCTGTTCAACAGGGGCATGCAATTATAATTATTGATCTAATAATTCACAGCAGGGAGCATTGCTGCGCCCACCAAGAGAAACTGTCAGGCCTTACAGTGTTGTGGCACCAGCACCACCACCACCACCACCAAAGGCCAAATTTTTCAGCCCCTGTTCAACAGGGGCATGCAATTATAATTATTGATCGAATAATTCACAGCAGGGAGCATTGCTGCGCCCACCAAGAGTAACTGTCAGGCCTTACAGTGTTGTGGCACCAGCACCACCATCACCACCACCACCAAAGGCCCAATTTTTAAGCCCCTGTTCAACAGGGGCATGCAATTATAATTATTGATCTAATAATTCACAGCAGGGCCCATTGCTGCGCCCACCAAGAGTAACTGTCAGGCCTTACAGTGTTGTGGCACCAGCACCACCATCAAAGGCCCAATTTTTACTACCACTGATCAACAATTATATGTTATTACAATTCCTGATATTATAGTTGACAGCAGGGCGTTCCAGCACCCACCAAGAATAACTGTGAGTGCTTTCAGTGTTGTGCCAACACCAACACCTAAGGGGCCAATTTCTGCAGAGTATATACGGAAGGTCCCTGCTTTCAAACATCCAACTTACAAACTACTACTACTTGCAAACGGAAGAAGACAACAGGAAGTGAGAGGAAATCTACCCCTTGGAAGGAAAATTCTCTCCTGTAAGAATTAATATGGGAGAAAAGGTGTCTCCTCTCTACTGATGCTTTATCACCAATCCTTGTTTCAATAAAAACACCACATTTCAAAAACAGTTGTCATTGGGACGCAAAGTGAGGTGAAATGTTCTGAACAGGGGCACAGACAGCAAAAAAAATGTGACAGGGGTGATAACCGTTCCCTATGTTTTACAAAAAGCTAAAAAAAAGGAATTTGGCATGGAGCTCCACTTAAACAATGCAGCTGTTCAAAATTACAAACAGATTCTACATAAGAACAAACCTACAGTCCCTGTCTTGTATGCACCGCCTGTATACGGCTGTTCAGAGTATATAGGTCCTTTTTTATTTTGTGTGCGGGGTTCCCCTTAATATCCATACAAGACCCAAAGGGGCTGGTAATGGGCTGGGGTAGGGGGGGGGGTTGATGGGGTAGCTATGCCATTTTTCCTAAAGATTTTCATCCATATTACCGGGACCAGACATTGCATTAAAGCCGCAAGCAGTTTTAAATGGCTTTTTTCCCTTTAGAAATGTTATTTTGTGCAGGGACAGTTCTAAACACGGGAAACACGTGGCACTTCACACGCATACTTTAGACACCCCCCAGGTACAATATTTAAAGGAATATTTGACTTTTTTTTTTCACTTTATGCATCATTAAAATGACTGCTCCCGGAAAACGTCCATTTTTAAAACTTCTTTTTGCATTGATACATGTCCCCTGGTGCAGAAGCCGGGTTCCCAAACTCTGTTTCGGACAATAACATGGATAATAGTCGTTATAATTAGCACTTTAGAATCCGAACGTTCGCATCCATTGTATTTAATAGGGTTCTAATGTTCGTGCAAACTTTCGGTCCGTTCGCGGGTTCTGGTGCGAACCGAACCCGGGGGTGTTCGGCTCATCACTACTAATCAAGTCAGATACAGAAACACCTTAGGGGACCCAAAAGGGATCACTACTTCAGCAGAGGAATCTGCTGTATCCTGAATCTTCTGTGGTAAGTGCTCCAACTAGCACTTTGTCGCGCGCGGACCCGGACGGGGACGCATCCTCACTGTCCGATCGGTCCTGGTCAGCGTCATCTGAAACGACAGAGCAGGGGTCACCAGCCTCAGCGGGGTACGAGTCTGCGTCAGAGCTCTCCCCAGAGGACGGGGGGGCGGAGGCCGCTTTTTAACACCTTTGTGCCCACGCACCGCCTCCATCTCGGCAACGAACGAGTTAAGGACCGCCGACAAAGCGTCCAGAGGCACTGCACTGTCTGCAGGCGAACCGGTTGCAATTGCCTAGATTTCGGGGGAAGAAACACCAGTTTCTGAAGCCATGCTGACCCACCCTGTCTGCCACCTGTTGGTGACTTAGGACAATGAATGGTCCCACCCTTCTAACTGCTGCAGGTTAAGGGGCCCTTACCGCAGGACTCACCACCCTGACCGAGTTCTGCACCGTCCAGCTAGGTGTGCCTGTGTCCTGTGTCCACTCCCAGGTGTCTGTGAGAGGAAACCGCGCCGTTCTGAGCCTCATGGATCAGCGCTGGGCATAAAAAACGTGCTAGGCTACAACAAAATGGCCACCGAGCGTCCAGTATAAAGGACATAAGCACAGGGAAAATGGCCGCTCGAACTACAGGAAAATGGTTCCTGACCATGCTTCTCCCTGGTCACACCAAAAATGGCTGCCAAAAACAACTGTATGCAGAGAGAGACAGTGAAAAAATGGGAATGGCGGCAGACAGCGCTACAGCGATCAGCATATTAGACCTCCAGACACCCAGGGGGGAGACAACAGACACCCAGGGCACAGCCACCCAGCGCAGCCCCCCACCAGGGGGGCCCTGTCTATGTGGCACACACACTGCTCAGCAGCCCATGCAGCAGGGGGGGAACATAGGGGCAGGGAGAGAAAAGAGGGAGGAGAGGGACCCCCGAATTGACCTCCCAGGGAATGCCCAGCTGTTCAGCCCCACCGAGGCAGGGAGAGCTGTACTTACCATTACGGATGAGCTGGGGACATTCCATCACAGACCCACTCTCCGATCAGTACGGGGTGGCTGATGACCCGGCACACTGTGACGCAGACATCAGTAGCCCGGTCATATGTGTGCCCCGGAGCATTGCGCTCACCGGCCGCCCCTGGAGCCTGAGGGGCATGTCGTGGCCGACCCAGTGCGGAGCTCTGGTCTGCACACGCTCGCTGGCCAGGCTGGGGAGACTACAAGGATAAGGGTATCCAGCCTATCAGCCAGCTGGTTGTTGATAGCAGATCCCAGGATCTTAATCTTGCGCAAAAAGCAAACTTCTGCAGAAAAAATCCACGGACCGATGGGCCCGCAGGGTTCCTAGGTCCTTCTCCTTCACTAGGCAGAAAAAAACTGAGGCTGCAGGATGCAGGCTGGGGGGTTGTTACTGAAGGGACTGCCCCTCGGGCAGAACTAGAAAGTTCTGCTTTTTTGTACATGTTAACATGTTCTGCCTAGTCCTCTCCTGAAGGTGGCGTAACAACCCGATGGTCTAAAGTAAAGGAGCTGTGTCAGTCAGTGAACATAAGAGAAAGTATGTGAACCCCTAGACTAATGAGATCTCCAAGAGCTAATTGAAGTGAGCGGTCAGCCAACTGGAGTCCAATCAATGAGATGAGATTGGAGGTGTTGGTTACAGCTGCCCTGCCCTATAAAAAACACACACCAGTTCTGTGTTTGCTTTTCACAAGAAGCATTGCCTGGTGTGAATGATGCCTCGCACAAAAGAGCTCTCAGAAGACCTACGATTAAGAATTGTTGACTTGCATAAAGCTGGAAAGGGTTATAAAAGTATCTCCAAAAGCCTTGCTGTTCATCAGTCCACGGTAAGACGAATTGTCTATAAATGGAGAAAGTTCAGCACTGCTGCTACTCTCCCTAGGAGTGGGCGTCCTGTAAAGATGACTGCAAGAGCACAGCGCAGACTGCTCAATGAGGTGAAGAAGAATCCTAGAGTGTCAGCTAAAGACTTACAAAAGTCTCTGGCATATGGTAACATCCCTGTTAGCAAATCTACAATACGTAAAACACTAAACAAGAATGGATTTCATGGGAGGATACCACAGAGGAAGCCACTGCTGTCCAAAAAAAAACATTGCTGCACGTTTACAGCTTGCACAAGAGCACCTGGGTGTTCCACAGCAGTACTGGCAAAATATTCTGTGGACAGATGAAACCAAAGTTGAGTTGTTTGGAAGAAAACACACAACACTATGTGTGGAGAAAAAGAGGCACAGCACACCAACATCAAAACCTCATCCCAACTGTGAAGTATGGTGGTGGGGGCATCATGGTTTGGGGGTGAAAGAAAAATGAATTCCCAAGTTTATCAAGACATTTTGCAGGAGAACTTAAGGCCATCTGTCCACCAGCTGAAGCTCAACAGAAGATGTGTGTTGCAACAGGACAACGACCTAAAGCATAGAAGTAAATCAACAACAGAATGGCTTAAACAGAAGAAAATACGCCTTCTGGAGTGGCCCAGTCAGAGTCCTGACCTCAACCCGATTGAGATGCTGTGGCATGACCTCAAGAAAGCAATTCACACCAGACATCCCAAGAATATTGCTGAACTGAAACAGTTCTGTAAAGAGGAATGGTCAAGAATTACTCCAGACCGTTGTGCACGTCTGATATGCAACTACAGGAAACGTTTGGTTGAAGTTATTGCTGCCAAAGGAGGTTCATCCAGTTATTAAATCCAAGGGTTCACATACTTTTTCCACCTGCATTGTGAATTTTTACATGGTGTGTTCAATAAAAACATGGTAACATTTAATTATTTGTGTGTTATTAGTTTAAGCAGACTGTGATTGTCTATTGTTGTGACTTAGATGAAGATCAGATCACATTTTATGACAAATTTGTGCAGAAATTCATATCATTCCAAAAGGGCTCACATACTTTTTTTTGCAACTGTAGGTAACTGCTGACTATAAATACTAGGGTAACACTCATCTGAACCAAATAATTACCTTTAATCAGTCACAAAACTTTTTTTACTATTATAATACTCTTTATTTATAACAATTTATTAAAAATTCCACATATTAATAAGCCTTAATATGCAATAAATCAAAACAAGAACTATAAATAAATATTTCTATTCAGGTACCCAAATCTTCTTTAAAGCGTAACTCCACTTTTGTTGAGATTTTTTTTTCCCATCTGGGTGAACATTGCAAGGATTTTAAGAAACAGTATTGCAGATTCCTACCTTTTGTTATTCTGAAGAAATCCCTCTGTGTTTGTCTGTATTCATGTGGGAAAGTGAATCTAATGGGAGTGGCTTCATAATTATGAATCAACTGTGCACCTGCAGGGCTCTAATGAGGAAAGCTGCTGGGCCTGCATTCCTTTAGCTGTAAATTTCTATTGGGGGTATCTCACCAAAAATGAAATTTTTGTTGCAGGGGATGCCTGAAATCTGACTTGTATCTTAGGGCAGACTACTGAGAAAATTAGTAAGCCAATCACACAAGCAGGAAATTATGTTTCTGGGGGGCGTTCTGTACACATTCTGTGTACAGAACACCTTCAGGTAGCCATATTGCATTTCCAGAAACTTACAGAGCTGCAGATTGAAAAGGAGAGGTAATTTTTAATAACATTCAATTACAATATGACTTAAGTCGCAATTGTATATGCTATATTGTTTTTTCTTTATTTGCAATTTTTCTTCCCCACGAAAGTGGAGTTACCCTTTAACAGAACAAGTCCAACTGAATGTGACTAACTACTACTAGCTCTACCATGAACCTTTGCAGACATATTCTTTACATTTCACATCTAATTTAAAGGCAAAGTTCACCTCTAAGGGAAAAATAATAAATGGATTTTTTTTTCCAGAAAAAAGTGCATTCATTTATTTTTTTCCCTGCAGGAGCCTCAGTGGATCACGGGTGCAATGTCAGGCTTCTGACATGCCCTGCAGCTGTACTGTTAGAAAACTGGAGAACGTGTGAATGGACTACAAGAATACTCATCAGCACCCTTGTAGTCCATTGAGAACTACACTTGCAGTTTCTTCATTCACAGATCACTGTGAATGAATCTGTGTAGGACAGCTTTGCCAATTTTAAACATGACAGCAGATGTGGGAGAGAAGAACTCCTGCCTGCTGTCATGGAGAGGTTACATGTTCCAAAGGTTGACTTAACCTTTAGGTTTGGCCTTTCAGACATATCAGTATTCTAAAGGTTACCTCCTTCACAAGATAGTAAAAACAGCAGAGAGACAATTGTTTATAACAATCAGTGCATAAACATGCTTGCTAGAATTAGTTTAGCATGCATGCTTATGTATACAACTTCAGAGCTGGGCTTATACAGATAACAGTAATCAGTCTGGAAAACCCTTCTCAGAAAATATTATTCCCTCCTAAACCCAAACCTCTACAAGATCAGTCAGCCAAGTGTCTCCTTTCTGTAGCACCCACTATATGTGAAATTAATTCTGATGGCCATTTAATTTTGGTTTAAAGTCTTATTTTTTTTGGTGGTGTAATTTATTTGTAGACATGTGCAATTCGCAATTTTTAGACGAAATTAGACAAAGTCGTTAATTCGGAAAAATTTGAATTGATGAAACCGCGTTTAACAAATTTCAGGAAAATTTCAGGAAAATTCGGAAATTTGAAAACTCTAAATTTGAAATTCGAAAATTCAAAATTTGAAAAATCCATAAATTAGAATGAAAATCCGAAAATTCAAAAGAACGAAAATCCAAAAATAAGAACGAAAATTCAAAAACCCGAAAATTAGAAAATCCGAAATAACTAACTAATAATAATTAAATGAATAGTGCGCTAATTCCACTTGTAAGCAATATATAAGAAGTATACTACCATAAACATAACAAGCAAATAAAAGCGTAAATTTGCACAATAGTGATAAGTGAAAAAAAGTTCCAGTGAAAATGTCCCACACAATGATAATGAGTCTAGGATCCTTCCTTAGACACTGTGGGGGTTATTTATGAAAGGCAAATCCACTTTACACTACAAGTGCAAAGTACAAGTGCAAAGCGCACTTGAAATTGCACTGAACGTGCACTTGGAAGTGCAGTCGCTGTAAATCTGAGAGGAAGATCTGAAATCAGGGGACGCTCTGCTGATTTTATCATCCAATCATGTGCAAGCTAAAATGCTTTTTTTTATTTTCCTTGCATGTCCCCCTCGGATCTACAGCGACTGCACTTCCAAGTGCACTTTCAGTGCAATTTCAAGTGCACTTTGCACTTGTAGTTTGCACTTGAAGTACAAAGTAGATTTGTCTTTCCTAAATAACCCCCTGTGCTTCAATGTGGTAATAATATTCAGTGATGCAAAAACCACCACCTCCACCACCAGGTGAATTGCCCGCTCATCTTAAGGAACGACCACTCAGGGTCTGTTCACGTCTTTGGTTTAATGGTCTTTGGTAATCCTAAAATGGAACACCGCTATGTATTAGTCCCTTTAGATCTCCTCAAGTGTGCTGGAAAGACTGCTTCTCAGGAGTGGCTCTGAGTAAAAAGAAGACTTTCATTGCACAAAATTGCTTAAATAAATACAGTATATTTTTTTGACATAATGATAATAGAAAAAAACAACAAGTAGGGAATAACAAGTGAAAGTCCAAACAAGTGAAAATGTGATCCAGCAAACTGAGCAAAAAGTGTCCAACCACAGGTGTGACCTTCAAGATGTAAAAACAGCCGAAGACACCACCACCAATGATAGGGGGAGGCTTACCAGATGTCGCTGACTTGGAGAGGCATATACCACCCAAGTCAAAAAGGGCTTATTGGTCCATAGACCCAATGGGTACAGCTGGTCCTGGATCCAAACCGGTTAATTAGCATCAACGGACCCAGACATCAATGGAATGCAAAAGGTGTATGGCACAAGTTCATGTAGAGAACAGAGGCTCGGTATCCACGTAACATGCGTATTAAATTGAAATAACGTGCATAGCGTGATACCGTTTAAAAGTAGTATTTAATAGAAAATTTTGAAATGAACACTCACATTTAGATGATCATGAGTAGGCTTATCAAATGTAAATGCAGGTACATGAGCGATGTTTGTAGGTAGGTCCACCCGACATGTTTCGACTAACAAGTCGTCATCTGGGGTATGGACCCCCCACATCTACATCGCTTAAATAGATAGTTTTAGATAAGGGCCTCAAATTGCCCCTTTGCGGAAGGTCAACAAATTTAACACTTTTGTTGATATTCATAAGTATATTAGGAAAATCAATATACAATGCTATATCACTTCAGCTATGTCAGGTAATGTCCATGCAGGGTTATCAAACCCTTCTCTTTTTAATCCCCCTACCCAGCTTGCTCCAGCTATAAAAGCTATATTTACATAAACAGCTATATATCCTACCAGGAGTGTTGCGAGGGCAGCTACGTCAGGTAATGTCCATGCAGGGTTATCTAACCCTTCTCTTTTTAATCCCCCTACCCAGCTTGCTCCAGCTATAAACATATTTACATAAACAGCTATAAACATATTTAGAGACCTGGTGCTAAAAGATTTAGCTAAATTACCACCTAAATGGATTTTCAATAATCCCTTACCAAACACAGGTCTTAAATCTTTATGTGACAATAAAGATTTAGTTATTAACCCTGCCAACAAAGGCGGAGGCATAGTTTTACTGGACAAAGCAGATTATATGGGGGGAAACGTACAAAATTTTGAGCGATCAAGATCCATATAGAGAGTTACCCAGTAACCCTACATCTACATTCAAAAGAGAGTTGACAGGGCTCATTACTAAGGGTTTTGACTCTCTAATTTTAAATCACAAAGAAAAATCATTCCTTATTCCTCTGGCCCCAAGAATCCCTATTATCTATTATTTACCTAAGATTCATAAAGATCCCCTTCATCCCCCTGGACATCCCATCATAAGTGGGATTGATTCTATCACTTCCAGGATAGGTAGATATATAGATTTTTTTCTCCAACCATCAGTTAGAAACACTCCATCCTATCTTAAAGACACCAAGGATGTGATTAAACTTCTATCCACAATAACCTTCGAAGGAGATCTCATTATGGCTACAGCAGATGTGGCATCTCTGTACACCTGCATTCCACATCAGAGGGGAATGGAGGCTGCACATGAATTTTTGAAAAGAGATCCCACTCTTGCTACACCTCAGGTTGAGTTTATTGTGGAGATGTTGGAGTTCGCCACCCAACACAATTATTTTTTGTTTTTGTTTTTATTTACAGCAGAAAGGTGTGGCAAGGTGTCAGGGTCACCTGTGGCCAGGTGACAGATGCACACCGTAGGGGGACAGGAGTGCACCGCGAGGTAGTGAACCCTATGGCTGGCTTCTGTGGATAGGAAACTGGGTGGTTGTGGAAAGCGGGACCAGAGGAGCACAACCGGGATCCCAACGGAAGCGAGAGCCAAGATTCCCCAGGGCGCGGAGTCTAAGACCCAGCTGGTCTTCTCCAGGGCCTCTAGTGGTGAGGATGTTACGCTGCAGGCTGGGACCAGGTCGCGGCCCCTGGAGTTTCCTAGCTCACGCCCCGTAGGATAAGGGGAAGCAGCAGCACACGATAGAGAGAACCGAATAACAAGCCGAAGGTCAGGGGCCACAAGCAGACAAGGATAACGAAGAACGAGCCGAAGGTCAAGGGTCACGAGCAGACAGGGATGGTCGGGGACAAGCCAATAACGTAACAGAGAGACAGACGTAGCACACGGCAGGCAGGAACCCAAACACACAATGCCTAACAAACACGTTGATCAGCAAAGCAGGCTTGCAGTGCACAGGTTAATATAGTGTTCAGTGATAGGGCCTGGGGTGGAGTCAGGCTGGGAGGAGATTATAAAGGAAGCCAGGTGAAGGAGGTCTGGTCTCTAGATGAACACATGAGGAGGAAGGTAAGATGGCAGACAGACATTAATGCATATCCATGACACAAGGGGAGCAACATTTGCTCCTAGTTTTTAAGTAATTTAAGTTCAGCACTTACTTTAAACCTACCGACAGGAATGGGTTTATACCCACAGACAGTTGCCATCACCAGTCGTGGTTGAGGTCGGTACCTAAAAGTCAATTCCTGCGACTTCGCAGGAATTGTACTGATATTAGTACTTTTAGGATCCAAGCTAATATCCTGAGAGAAAGATTTCTCGACAAAGGATATAATCAGGTTGAAGTTGATAATGATCTTTTTAAAGTAGTAAGTGAATAACATTAACAGCGCTTATGTATGGTTTACTACAGAGACAGATTGGAAAGAGGGCACTAAAAGACACTGGGCCATAATTTTGGGGATTTTATGCTATGTGAAGCTTTATTTCCCTTACATGCTCGCATTGCTGCACGCACTTATGCTTGTTACCTGAGTACCTGGAGATTTCTTTAAGGAAGTTGACTGGAGACCTTAAGAGGAGCTGACAGGCGGTTAACCATCTGGAGTCTGGTAAGCACATTACCTTAAGGGAGTGGAATAACTTACACAGTGATGGAAGCACAAATTGCAACATGATCTGTTTGAATTGAAGAACTACAGTGATTGTTTTATCAGAGAGCATCTCTCATGTGAAGGACTAAACGGCGATTGGATTTATATTTCAGTTCCCTCATTTGTAACTGGTGTTTGAACTCACTGGGAAGCTCAGTCACTGGATTATTAGTGACATTTAACAGTGGGTGGACTTGGCAGTACATGAGGAATCCTTTTATCCTTAGGATCGAGCTGTTATTTTCCACATGGTTATGCTGATATTTATTTTGCGGTATATATATATTTTTAATATAGGTGCAATATTTAATACTCAATATTGCACATAAGCGCTGTTAATGTTATACTTGTTATAACATATTTTATATATTTTTATTCACTTACTACTTTATTTATAACGGCAGCTAATTGAGCAGACCAACATTAGACCATCCTTGAGCGCTAGGATCAGATACACCACGGTGACTATTCTGATTTATCTACATAACGATCTTTTTAAAGTGCTGAACACTGATCGAGCTTCATTGCTGACAGATAAACCCCAACGAGATAGCGATGACAATTTTAAATGGTCCTTCCTTATAGCCTTTTCGACACAACACAGACAAATTAAAGACAAATTACTTATACTTTATACATACCACTATATTTTTTACCCACAGATCACTGCCACATTTCACCATCTCCCCCATTCACAAATTTTTATCCTTTTTTACACAATTATTTTTGAGTTATTCACAGTTTTTATTACACCCCTTGTCCCCTATAGATGGTTAGACTTATGGAAGACACATCTGCAATCTATGCCCACGGAGGTCCCTCTTTTGGGTATCCCAACTTCTTTCACGGATTTCCAGCCTGCATGGTGGGGTTCATCCACCTCAGCTCCCGGGGGCTGTTGTTTCTCCGGCTGGGCCCGCCCTCTACGCCTTTACCCACAATCATAGGCATACCTGTAAGTAACCTGGGGAATTGATATTGCTCTATCTCTCCCTCCTGCCCCACATAGATTATATACACCATTCAATTATCTACCCTAAATCTTACTGCTTTGTCATTTATAGACCTCCACCTCATACCTGCTCCTGAAGAGTGACAGTAGCCACGAAACGCATTGAGCCAATAAGATGCCCCCTCATATACATACTGCTACTGCACCACCTACTACCTCATACATCGATTGGTATTTACCAACCAACCACAGTTATAATTACCATGGAGATAAATTTTAAAGAAACTGGTTCTGTATAATTTTTATAAAATGTACCAATATGCTTACTGTGAGCTAATTAGATGCTCTTTTGCGTATATATGTTAATACCATTATTACCTACCAGTTTCTATACCTAGTGGACTGTGCCAGCGCATTCAAGTTCTACTTTTTTTACCATGAAGACACGCTTCAATTAATTGCCCCCCCCCCTTTTCACTGTTTTATTTATGAACCAAATATGTTATTACATCTTACTACCATTGATTGTTATAATCTATATACTATTCAATTGTGGACTAGTACATTAGGTATGCTATGTCCTTCCTGACACATATGTGTGTGTTGGAACGAAAAAATCTCTGTGCTTTGGCCCTAACTACCCCAAAGGCCATGATTTTCTTTGCGGGAGGGAAGAAAAAGAGAAAACAACAGCAACAGTTCTCCATTCCTCCAAAGAGCACAACACCCATAAAACTTGGGTACAGTCCCTAGGTCTCCCGGGAAACAAACCCCAGAAAGTTCAGCAAACTTGCAGAGCACTAGGCAAGGAGTCTTTTCCTCCTACAAGTAGAATCTGGGATGCGGCAAGACAAGGGGCTTGAAATGCTTATCCACAGTCTCTATGTGATATTCGACATCCTCCCCTTCTTTCCGTCGAATCAACACTTTGTCAGCATGGATGTGCCGACTCAACATCCACTCTGCTTTACAGTCCTCGAATCTCTGAGATGCTTTAGGGGAACAGGTGAGGTACCTGCGTGCGTGTGATACTTTGATGTGTGTCCACACAAAATCATTGTACCAGCGGTCTCTGCAAACTTCCACTTCATAAAGCAGCTCTTTGGATAAGTATGGGTACTCCCACCCATACTCGTTGGCAACTTTCTGGCAGAACAGACATTGTAGCCTAGACAAGGGAGGCATGGTAGAGCGGTCTCCCTCGCCCGGCAGGACGATTGAATCCGGATGGCGAGGTGCCTTGACCACCTCCAAGTTGGGCATAGGTGCCCGCAGCGACAGTCTCTTTTCCCCGGTGGTAGGTGCAGGAGGCACCGGGGACTGAAGAACAGGCAGGAGACGGGGTCCCTCCTCAGGTGCTGGTGCCTTCACCCGGGGTGTACTATCCCCTGTAGACATAGGTGGCTTTACGGGATGAGGAGAGAGGCATCTTGTCCCAGCCCTTTGCAGCAAACATTTCGTCTATGACGATGTCGTCTCCCACATCGGAGACCGACTCCAGGTCGGAGGTGTCACACTCCTCCGCGGGCAGGTAGTTGGTAGTAGACACCGAATCACTCCCACCCATGGGCTCAAGGGGCATTGAATTCCCGACACCTCCGTCCCAACACCAAGTCCCAGTCCCTGGCTTACCTCGGCCCAAGCTTGTGAAAGGATGTCCAGGACTCTTCCTACCGGATCCATCCGGGCTAGGCAAGCGCAGGGGTTGTCCTCCATCTCGGCCGCTGGAAGCTCTCACAAGACCGACCTTCCTTGTTGGAGCTGGGAGTAAGGAAACCGTGGTGACCGAAGCAGCATCTCCGGATTTAGCATCCTCAATCCCTTTGTTCGTGACCTCCACGGAGATCTCTACAGTGCGCGGAGGGATGGCTGTCCAAGCATTGATTTCTCCTTGTTGAGTGGCGGCGCCTGCTGTAGGGCTGAGGTGGAAGACTCGAGGTCTCTCTATGAATTGCTCCACCTCAGACGTGAACTCCCCGCAGGCCTTGCAGCGACCAAAGGGCTTTAGCTGTAGCACCAGTCCCGAACATCCGGGACAAATCATGCCCAGGGCCTCAACATCCTTGCAGGTGTACAAGGCGAATCGTCCCCGGGGCTTGAGCCGAATCCCCGTATCTGTAATCGGAGCAGCAGGTGAAGTCATCCTCGTAATATTTGAGACTGGAACCCACGAGGCATTGCTGAACATAGTGACTGATTGCTGCTCCGTCGCGCACTGCATAACTGGCGCCAAAGTCCCCACGTGTACCTCTTTACATGGCCGGACTCCTCCCCTCTGGCACACCAGTTCGGGGGCTTTCTCCATGTCACGCCCACGAACTGTGCAGGGAGGGTGTGCCTGCTGGCGCAGTGGCCAATATGGCCGACCTACTCGGAACTCTTCTGGGCAGCAAAGTTCAAACTCCGATAGCTTTGGCTCCATTGCATAAACACAAATCCCTGACCCAGAGCCCCCACGTGTAGCGGTCCTTCCCACACTTCTCCCCTCTCTTCACGGCTGGTTCACTGACAGGGACACTTAGCTTCCAGTAATACGAGTTCCACACCAAGAAAAGTCCAACACTGTTTTATTGACTTGAACTGGTTGACTTTTAAAAGAACAGACAAGGTGTAGGGAAGAGTAGGTCCAGGCACAACTAATGAATAAAGTTTCTCCTGTTCCGTTCAGTGCAAACAGGCTTGGTGCACAGTCGCTGCCACGGACCGTGAGTTTGGTCACTGCCACTGACCTGGGTGAATGTTGGAGGCCCCTGCCACAGGCCTTGGATGAGGCCTGCCACTGACCTGAGAAAGGTGGGTCCATGCCACAGACCATGAAAACATGAAGTACCTCCTTTAGAACAAACTACCCCTGTCAGAGGAAGACATCCATCTGGACGGTCACCAGAGGCCTCCACCGGCACCAGTAAATGCTGCGCTGGCTCTATGGGGAGGTCACGTCTCCAGTCCCTTACACTCAGGATTCAGGCACCCAATACCGGGGGCACCTTAGGAATGCTTCGCCCTCGCGGGACCCAGTCGAAGGTACTGGGCCCCAGGCCTCCTGATGTAGTACCTCACCCCAGGCTGAAGGTGCCTGGGATGGAACTCAACTCCACGTGCCCAGGCCAAGGGCGCCTGGGCACAGACAAACCACAGCAGCCCCCAGGCCGAAGGTGCCTGGGGAATGGACCTCGTGCGCAAGATGTCCGCCCCTTTTATATCCTCTCCCAGCAGGCACAGTGGGTTCCCCGCCCAGCCGCACTACTGCCGAGAGAGGACAAAAAGGGCACATCTCTATAATGGTAGTTCAACCCCGGTCCCAGGGACCATGACACCATTCATACCTCCCACACTCCAAAATTTCCATAAATCCCTAAGATTAATGTATCTGGGCCATCTACTGCCCAGATACACCCCACTAAATTTAACACCCGCTACAAAGATTTTATGATATATTATATTATAATCATGTTTAGACATATTTATAATCATTTATGCATACTTTCTTTATAAAGTATTTAATTATATCTATGCGCTATATGATTTGTCACTTCCCGTTTGAATGGTGCTGGATAACACAGCACTATTTTAAATGCTTGCTGAAATATGCATATGTGATTATAAGATATAGGGAAATGACACTATTTAGTACAATTGTCTGTGATCCTATATACATATTATTTCATGATGTATCCATTGTCTGTATAACACACAAATTCTGTGATTGTTCAGATGCAATATGCATCGTTGCCTAGCGCTGTGGGCATTCGGATCATCCCGCTGTTGCTCCGTTCATCCTATACGGATACTGGAACAGTGTCTGGTGGGCGTGAGCGGTTGAGACTTTTGGATTGGCTAATAGGCCGCAGGGCATTCCCTTAGCTCAGAGACATAAACCGGTGACCGCATGATGATACCACGCCCTCAGACGAAGTCAGGAAGTGACAAAACGCGTCAGGGTTGCGGTCTCGCTGGTTAACCGGAAGTGACGCTTACCCTCCACAGGACGCTGGTACCAGGAAGTGGAAACGAGTTTGTCTGCTGTACACAGACAACGCGGTCTACCATCTACTGGCGAACCTGGTGAATTGTATCACTTGCATTTGCACTTTACTGCTCTATTGATTTTAACACAGAGTACGTATATACTGTAAGGGGGGATCTTTGGGCAATCAAATTTTGGAAACAATATCACACTATGTGGCTATTAATTTGTAGCGGGGTCTCTAAATTTAGGTGGGACACTTAGGTGTGTAAGTACAGGAATAGTGGACCACTTGTGTTCGTGGAGGATTGGATGGTGTAATAATCTCCTTGGCCTCTGGGTAGCGGGGTACCTGGAGGCTCAAGGTAGATTTGCCATTACAGTGCTACCCTTTTTGTCCCTTTCCGGAGATGGTACGGCGAGGGCGGGGAACCTGCCGTGGTGTCGATGGGAGGAGATAAAAGGGGGAGACGCCCTAACCACGAGGTCTTCTGGAGGAAGTTCTTCACGCGCCCAGGCACCTTAGGCCTGGGTGCGGGCGGTTCTGGATTCCGGCCCAGGCGCCCTAGGCCTGACCGGAATGGAGTTGGAGTCCATCCCAGGCACCTTCAGCCTGGGGTGAGGTACTAAACTAGGAGGCCTGGGGTCCAGTGACTTCGACTGGATCCCACGAGGGTGGAGACGTCCGAGGGTCCCTGAGGTGGACGGGGCCCATGTCTGAGGTGAGGAGGCCGGGGAGGTTACCCATTCGGAGAGTCTGGAGCAGCATCAACCCAGTGATGGATGGGCCTCTGGTAACTCCCTTAGGAGGGACATCTTCCCCTGATAGGGGCCGCAGCACAGCGAAGGTACTCCGATCTACGTTCTCTTGAGTCGCTGGTAGAGACTCTCAAGTTCTAAGTCCTTTCTAGCTAATGCTATAGTAACCGCTGGCAAGATCGCAGTGGTTTAGCTAAAAAAACAGGATAGTGCCTCAACCTGCTCATTCCCCGTATCAAAATGTTATCAAGTCGCAACCAGATGGCTACTGAAGCACGGTTTATTGTGAGATGTACAATAAAGCAAGAGTTGGACTGTGATTGGTGTGTGGAACTCTGGTTAATGGGAGCAGAGGGAAGTGTTGACACAGCGGGACTTGATTCTAGACAAAAGCACATAGGCCCGAGGAAATATCTGGTACTGGCCTTCACCTCACCCACAGCTATGGGGAGGACATGGGCCGTAGCGCATCTCACCCTGTCGTGTGACATACCTCTAGACAAAGGAGACGGGGTGAGGCCGCTACATGTGGGGGCTCGTGAGTCCAGGATGATATGTGTCTTAACTTTGGAAGAAAGAATGGCTGTGTCTGGACTTTGCTGCCCGGAGGAGTTCCGAGCAGGTCGGCCATGTGATTGGCCAAAGTGCATCCCTGCTCAAAGTCGTGGAAATGACCCTAGGATGGGAAAGGCCCATGCAGAGGAGCGAGAAGAGGGAGGAGTCCAGCCGTGTGAAGTACTACATGTGGGGGCTTTTATTGCACTGCGCCACGAGGCACCCCGTGACTGTACAGTTCGTGGGCGGAGCTTGATGGAAGCCCGCGAAAACGTGCAAGTCAATGGGAGGAGTCTGGCCATGTGGAGGAACTCACGTGGAGACTTCGGCGCGTGGTCAGTGCGTGATGGAGCAGCAGACAGTCGGGGTGGCCTCAAGCTCCCCGTGGATTCCGGTTCCCTACCCCACGAAGATGACTACGTTCGCTGCTCCCCTTACAGACACGGGGATAAGACTCAGGCCCCGAGGACAGTTGGCTTTGTACTCATGCAGAGACACGGAGGCCCTCGGCGTGATCTGTACCGGATGCTCGGGACTGGTGGTCCACCTGAAGCCATTCGGGCGTTGCGAGGCATGCAAAGAGTTCTTGTTCCAGGTGGAGCCATCCACAGTAAGGCCCCGGGCCCTTCGCCTCAACAGCCTCACAGGTACCGCTACTCTAGAAGGAGAGATCCAGGCCTTTGCGGAGGTTCCCGTACGCACTGACCAGGGCGATGTGACTGCCCAATCAGAGACTGAGAGAGAAAAATCTGAGGATGCTGCTTCGGTCACCACAGATTCTCTGCTCCCACCTCTGAAGAGGAAAGTCGGCCTGGTACAGGCCTCCTGTGGTCGTGGTCGAGCTTCACCCCATCGCTTGCCTGGCCTGGATGGATCCGGTTGGAAGAGTCCTGGACATCCCAGTTCTACAAAAGGTCAAGGTGAGCCAGGGGTTGGGACTGTGGTGGTGGTTGGAGGTGTCGGGGGTCCACAGCCGGTGGAGCCCGCAAGGGAGGGTAGTACCACGTCTACCAGAGACTACCTTCCCGCCGAGATGTATGACACTTCCGACCTAGAGTCGCTGTCAGATTGTGGAGATGACGGGGAGATTGATGAACTGTTTCATCGGAAGGGCTGGGATAAACGCCCATTGCCTGTGTTACGTGTACCGCAGGATTCCCCTATGTCAATAGGAGACAGCACGCCCCGGGTACAAGCCCCAGAGTCTACGAGGAAGTCTAGTCCTCAAAGTGCCTTCCCACAATCTACAACATCGCCCGTCTTGGTGACGGGGATGCAGCGAGCCTCACTACGAGCACCGAGAGAAAAGCCATCAGAGGTAGTGAAAGTACCTCGGCACCCGGAGGCCATCGTTCAACCCGGAGAAGGTGAGCGGGAAGCCAAGCCTCCTTTGGCCAGATTGCAACGACTTTTCTCACAGAGAGTCGCCCGTGAGTATGGGTGGGAATATCCCTACTTGCCTCGGGACTTACTTTTTGAAGTTGAGGTCATACGCCAGAGATGGTATGCAGATATGTTTGGGAAAAGCTCAAAGTACCCCATGCACGAAGATATTTGTCCTGTTCGTCATCCGTGTCGAAAAAAGTTTCGGGACTGCAGAGCAGACTGGATGTGGGGCCGCCGTATCCACGCAGACAAGGTGCGCATCTGCAGGAAAGATGGAGAGGATGCTGACTATTCAATTGAGGTTTTTGATAAACATCTGAAGCCCTTGTTCTTGCCTGACCCGAAGTTCTACTTGTGAGAAGAGACTCACTTGTTGTTTTCTTTCCTACAATCTTCTAGAAGTGTTCTTGCCGGAGCATTCGAACTGTGCCCTAGTTTTTTATTTGGGCTTTTGTTTTCTACTCTTTGGAGGAATGAGAGCAGTTTTTGTTTGTTCTCTCTTCTTCACGGCTCAAAGACAGACTTTGGGGTAGAATTAGTGTAGGGATGCAGGAAGAATGAAGATTGCACCAAGTGTCATTACCGCGGCACTGTCACCAGGTGGCAGTGTTGTGCAACGGCTGTTTATATTTTTTTTTTTTACACGCGCATCACTTTACTCATTGGAGCGAATGGGTCTATTGGTTGATGCACCCATTCATTCCAAATTAACACAAAAATGTCAGGATGCGGCTTTTCTTGTGTGTTGTTTTTTTTTCCCTCCTGCAGGAGATTCGTCTGTCAAGACTGCTGAGTATGGGGTGGTTCTTAGACAGTGAAGGGATGGATTGTATATGTGTACATGATAGATGTTTTTAGGGAAAAGTTTTATTGTTTTATATTCCCTTTCCCCTTTGAGCAGGTCTTGGTATGGTTGAGGTTCAAAAATTTAGGGATAGCCTCTGGGGCTAGGCTTGTGTCATCACTCCATGGGAGACATGAGTTTGCACCAGACGCTGGGGACCAGCGTCAAATCACAGGGGGGAGTATGTAGCGGGGTCTCTAAATTTAGGTGGGACACTTAGGTGTGCAAGTACAGGAATAGTGGACCACTTGTGTTCGTGGAGGATTGGATGGTGTAATAATCTCCTTGGCCTCTGGGTGGCGGGGTACCTGGAGGCTCAAGGTAGATTTGCCATTACAGTGCTACCCTTTTTGTCCCTTTCCGGAGATGGTACGGCGAGGGCGGGGAACCTGCCGTGGTGTCAATGGGAGGAGATAAAAGGGGGAGACGCCCTAACCACGAGGTCTTCTGGAGGAAGTTCTTCACGCGCCCAGGCACCTTAGGCCTGGGTGCCGGCGGTTCTGGATTCCGGCCCAGGCGCCCTAGGCCTGACCGGAATGGAGTTGGAGTCCATCCCAGGCACCTTCAGCCTGGGGTGAGGTACTAAACTAGGAGGCCTGGGGTCCAGTGACTTCGACTGGATCCCGCGAGGGTGGAGACGTCCGAGGGTCCCTGAGGTGGACGGCGCCCATGTCTGAGGTGAGGAGGCCGGGGAGGTTACCCATTTGGAGAGTCTGGAGCAGCATCAACCCAGTGACGGATGGGCCTCTGGTAACTCCCTTGGAGGGACATCTTCCCCTGATAGGGGCCGCAGCACAGCGAAGGTACTCCTATCTACGTTCTCTTGAGTCGCTGGTAGAGACTCTCAAGTTCTAAGTCCTTTCTAGCTAATGCTATAGTAACCGCTGGCAAGATCGCAGTGGTTTAGCTAAAAAAACAGGATAGTGCCTCAACCTGCTCATTCCCCGTATCAAAATGTTATCAAGTCGCAACCAGATGGCTACTGAAGCACTGTTTATTGTGAGATGTACAATAAAGCAAGAGTTGGACTGTGATCGGTGTGTGGAACTCTGGTTAATGGGAGCAGAGGGAAGTGTTGACACAGCGGGACTTGATTCTAGACAAAAGCACATAGACCCGAGGAAATATCTGGTACTGGCCTTCACCTCACCCACAGCTATGGGGAGGACATGGGCTGTAGCGCATCTCACCATGTCGTGTGACATACCCCTAGACAAAGGAGACGGGGTGAGGCCGCTACAAATTCTTTCCTCATACGAGTGCCATGGACCCCTGTCTATATGGAACTGAAGCTTGGTAGAAGGTGAATAAAGCGGAGAAGGATCCATCTTTGTAGAAAGGTGAAATACACTTGTCATTGTGGTGAGTGCATCCCCAAAGGGGGTTTTTCATTCCCATGGAATATCGCAGGTGAACGGTGATTCAATTAAATCTGATCATTGCACAAAGATAATCATTGAACTCTCACGCACCAGTACCTTTATGTATACATCCAAACATAAGGAAGCTTGTCATTTGGGATGAGAGCGCCGCTACAATATTTTATGGACATTTTCTGGAGTGTTTCTTTTTAGATATTGTTTACACAATATTTATATGGACATTCTTTGAGTGTTTTCTTTTAAATATTGTCTTTATACATACTGTAATAGGAAAGTATGATAGTTCTGTTCATGCAGTGCGACTTTGTTGCCACGTTGATGCCACTTTTAAGGTGGCATCAAACTCTCTGGCACCCAAGTAGCATCAAAGTCACATCAAAGTAGTGCAGGAACCTTTTAAGTATCCAAAGTCGCATGTTAGGGCTAGGGTTAGAGTTAAGGGCTAGGGTTAGGGTTAAATGTTAGCGTTACGGCTAAGGGCCAGGGTTAGGAAAAACACATCAACTACAACCTGGATAGATGTGAACCTAGCCTTAGGGAAAATGGGACAATATGATTTAGATCAAAATAAGGAACATTCATTCTAAAGAGGGACTGGTGACATCTTGGCAACCCTTTGTTTTAGGCCCAGAAGATAGGTGTAGAAGTTGGCGCTCAGATCTGTGAAAAGCCAAACGTATTTGCAGGAATTGCATGCTTCAGGTGCTTTGCAAACCATCACACCTTTTGCAGTGTGTTGATGTATAAGCCTGATGGTTTACCTCAAAGTATTATTAGTAAAAACTGCACAATGGTGAATACAGTAAAACAAGCCCCTTGTTCTGTGTGTGGTTTCTCTGGTCTGCATGTGATTCATCAAATGTATTTTCTGAATCATACATTTACTGGTGGTGATTGGTGAACACCCACCTAATGTTCTTTACAGGGAATCCGAACGTCTGTTGTTACAAGTGCTTTTTTATTATTAATGTGCTATCTCAAAGAATGATCATGGTTTTAGGGACAACAGTAAATTAATTAGAATATATGTTCTAAAATGAATGAACTATGAATGTAAACTTAAATGCAATTTACTGTATTGTGACTTAAAGCGGTACTGAACCCAAAACCAAAAATGTATTACATTACAGCTTACCAATCACAAGATGTGGTGGCTACATTTGTTTTCTTTTTCTTTTTTTCCCTCTGTTTTCACTGGGTGATATGGCCAGTAACACACCTCCTGTATTAGAGTCCACCCACCTCTGGATGAATGAGCACAGGAGCACCTTTGTACAGTAGCATTGTCAGTCTGGGTGGAGGGGAGCGTTAGATGTACTAGCAAATTTAAATACACCATGTAATTGAAGCCAAACTCCAGATTACATTTTATAATCTGTTACAGAAAACAGTTTTTTCCTTTTGGGATAAAGGTTTTACATGAATAAATAAAAGCCAGTAATTTTAAGCACCCCTGCCAGTGATAAATGGTTTGTCTCATCCATGAAAACTGATACATCTGGAAGAGAGCTTGTTCTTTTGAAAAACAACATACTTACTGGCCAGACCACTAGATAAAAATAGAAGAAAGAAAACTAAAAAAAACAAAACAAATGTAGCCATCATGTATAAGAATTGGTAAGCTGTTATATAATAAATGTTTGCTTTGGGGTTTAATACTGCTTTAACCAATTCAGCCCTGGAGCACTTCAGTTTCGGAGTATTTGGCTGCCAAACGACCGGGCCACTTTTTGCAATTTGGCACTGCGTTGCTTTAACTGACAATTGCGCGGTCGTGCGACGTGGCTCCCAAACAAAATTGACGTCCTTTTTTTCCCACAAATAGAGCTTTCTTTTGGTGGTATTTGATCACCTCTTCGGTTTAAATTTTTTGCGCTATAAACAAAAATAAAGCGACAATTTTTAAAAAAAGCAATATTTTTTACATTTTGCTATAATAAATATCCCCAAAAAATATATAAAAAAACATTTTTTTTCCTCTGTTTAGGCCGATATGTATTCTTCTACATATTTTTGGTAAAAAAAAAATCTCAATAGAGCATTTATTGATTGATTTGCGCAAAAGTTATAGAGTCTGCAAAATAGGGAATAATTTTATGGCATTTTTATTAATATTTTTTTTTACTAGTAATGGCGGCAATCAGCGATTTTTATCGTGACTGCAACATTATGGCGGACACATCGGACACTTTTGATGCTATTTTGGGAGCATTCACATTTATACAGCGATCGGTGCTATAAAAATGCACTGATTACTGTATAAATGTGACTGGCAGGGAAGGGGTTAACCACTAGGGGGCGAGGAAGGGGTTAAGTGTGTCCTAGGGAGTGATTCTAACTGTGTGGGGGCAGGGCTTACTGTGACACAACACTGATCGCTGCTCCCGATGAGAGGGAGCAGAGGATCAGTGTCCTGTCACTAGGCTGAAAGGGGAGATGCCTTGTTTACACTGGCCTCTCCCCATTCTGCCTCTCTGTGACCCGATCGCGGGCACAGGGCTCGCGGCAGGGGCGCCCACATGGCGCAAAATTCAAAGTAACGGAAATATACGTTACTTTGCGCAGCCGTGCCAGAGCACGGTCGGCAAGCAGTTAAAGTGGATTTGATCTCAAAAAGTGAAGATTTGCTATGTTGTAGAGAACATTTAGATATGTTGTGCCTATGCTGTACCCTGAAAGATTTACCCTTTGTCTTGAATTCCTAAAAATAGCAGTGCACTTTGTCATATGATAGGTTGCCTAGGCACTCCTGTTTCTACAGTCCCATATCTGTACAGTATATTTGCACTGTGAGATCTAAAGCACAACTGCTTTTGACTGCAAGTCAGAGGCAGGAGATTTGGAGTGAGATTTGGTGATGTCACTGCTGTGCTATTCACTGTTCTCCTTCATTGAAGCTCTAACATAAGAAAGCAAAGCCCTGCCCCTTAGGGTTGCCACCTGTCTGGGATTCACCCAGACAGTCCAGGTTTTGAATCATGCGTGCGGGTTTCATGCCCACTGTAGCGGTACCCCCTATAGGGGCTGATGAAAGTTGTGGTCCACCTGTCACCCTGCCCAGACCGGCATTCACTTCACCTTGAGTCAATGAACAGTCCATATGCTTGGTTTTGTATTTTTATTGAGGGATTTGAACTTAGATAGGGATGGGAATATATGGGATGCCCAGTAGAATTATAGAACAGTCAATTTGGGACAGAACTATGTACACTGTACACTCTTTGTACATTACACTTCAACTCCTCCTGCACAACACTTGCTTGCAGACTATCACTCTCTCTTCTCCTGCACAACACTTGACTCCAGGCACAGCTAGCACATGGTTAGGCCCAACACTGACTCCATCAGGCCCTAGAGATTGCCATTTGCAGGCAGGGACCGCGGGTCCCTTTTTTAATGTAGAAAATAGAAAAGGAAATCTTTAGTGCTAGCTGTCCTATGGTGGACTACTGCTTCCAGCAATCCCTCTTCAGGCCCTTCCAGCCCTCCTGGCTGCAGCTGCCCAACTCCACTGCCTGTGACATTGCAGTCCTCACTTGCTCCACACCCAACTCTGATTGTTTCCTCTCAGTCATCCCTGGCAAAATGTAAAAACCTCTTGTTTTGGGATTATATAGGCAACAAAAACAAAATATATGAAAAAATATTAATTGTATACAATATAAATATGTTGCAAACATTAAAATCATGCAATTGTTGAATGATGAACAAACGATACAGTAGCCAGAATTAAAAAAAAACCTCCAGAACATCTGGGGATAATCAAAACACCAACTTAATCCAACGCGTTTCAAACAGTTTACAAGATAGTTCTTCCTCAGGGATATTTACTATGCATCTTTGTTTCATTACATTAATTAAAGCAAATGCAGTTCCCATGGGGGTCACAATGCTTATCGAACTGTCCCTTGAATGGCTTCTCTGTGCATCTCCAAGGCTGCCCCACCTCTCATGAGGAATAAGGATAATTCAGAATAATATCCAATAGATGGCGCCTATAGTAATCAACTGAAAGGGCATACAGTGAACGTTCATAGGACAGACATCCAAAAGCCCTTCATCAAGTATAACCTCTGAGGTAGAAGCTCTGCAGCAGATCTACAAGTAACTCTTCCACTGTTCAGTGGAGGAGAGGGAATGACAGTCCTCCCTGGCATGCCTTTCCAGTACTCCTGATAGCACATGTCACTCACCAGCCAAACACCGGTGGTTCCCTCCTGAAGACTTGCCCGGCAGCACTAGCTTCTTCTGTCCTCCGACACCTCTCTGTGCCTCCAGTCCAGATCCTTCATGCAGTCCTAAAGGAATCCTTCCTGCACCTGAGCCCCAGGCCTTAGGTCACCCCCCCCCAGAATGGAGGTGCCCTCATAGGCCCCGACAAACTAGAACTCCATCCTCAGTTCTTCCACCGACAACAACCCCCCCAAGCTGGGCTGACTATGTATTTAAAGAGGCCTGCCCCTGCCAATCCAAGTTGGTATGGTCAGGGCTCTTTAGAACACCCCAGGCAGCTCCATCTCTCTTTCCCTCCTCTCTTCTAGAATCTTCTAGAAGCCAGAGGAGGGTAACCGATAAGTGATGCTATCTGTGAATCACTAGCCTACTCTGAGCCACTCTCAGCCCACACAGTCCACACAGCCCATACTCCAGCTAGGCCTGCCTAAATTTACCTGTACTCACCAAAAATCTCAACTCTAGCACCTACCTAAGTAGAGGGTTCTAAACCCCTAAAACCCAGACACATTATTATTATTCATGGGCAGTGTTGGAGTACTCAATACCATTCAGGGGATGATCAGTGGTTCCCATCCTCTCCCGGGTCCCCCTCACTCCCAGTTTCCGGCTTTTTGTCCTTGTGTATCCCTGGCAGAGGATGTTGATGGTATTGGCCTGAAACCCGGACACATTATTCAGACAGGACTGTGGGTGTAGCTTCAGGGGGCCTGTGCTGTCTCCCTTTCAAACATTTACTATAAACGATTGGCTGTATTTTACTTCTGCAGTAGCTGAATGTCAGCTTCTCCTCCTCTCCCTCCTGCTGGCATTCAGCTGGATGCAACAGGGGATCTGTTCTAGTAAACATCACCTCCACTGCCCTTCCTGTCCAGCTTCCTCTTCCTTCTGCTGCTTAGCTCCTGTGTGCTCGCATTTGCTGTGCGCCTCTAAAGTTTTCGGGTTTGGCTTGAAGAAAATACGGCCCTACCAAGATGGCCACCTCCGCAAGGAGATGCAATGCAGATCAAAGCATTGTAAGTCACTAATGGGAGCAGGATCAGCTGTAGAGAGTACAAAGGCAATACCGGTGTATATTTCTTTGCCTTCTGCTTACATTTTTTGGCAAAGCTTCCTGGGATCAGTTCCTTTTTGAAAAAATAACTAAAGGCAAAACCTTTTTGAAAGTTTTGGATACAGTAGAGATAGATTAGAAACAAACAAATGATCACTGTCCCAATCTATAACTGTCCTTCACAGCAAGGGGCACATGGAAGTGCAAAAGCATAAAAGACAAAAACAGAACATTCCAGCTCACTTCACCAACCAGTCTGCTGACATCTAGACGGCAAGCGGTGCTGACTTTTCTTTCTACTCAGCAGAGTGATGTCTACATTCTCCAGGAGTGCGCTCTTCCTCCTCTGAGAAGGTACACTCATCTGACCTTTCAGTGGACAATGGGTCCCTCCTACTGGTCCGGAGGGTGACGATTGTAAATCCGCAGGGGTAGCCATTCTTTTCAGGGGTGGGGGCTTCACGGTTGACTCTATCCACAAGCTAGTCTGTGGCCGTCTTTTGATCATAGACGGCTCGTGGGTGGGAGAGCCAATTAGGCTCCTCAACGTGTACGCCCCCCCCCCAGATAAGAGTGCACGGCTTGAATTTTTCCAGACCCTGTGGACCCAACTCGTCACCACCAGAACAGTAGTGATCGCCAGTGATTTTAACTGTCCGATAGAGGAGGATGGGCTCAGCTCCAGCATGTACGCAAAGCATGATGCTACTTCTAGGCTGCTCAAGGAGATGATCTCGGAGGCTTCCCTGCAGGACGCCGTGAGATCCATAGGGAAAGGTACTGTGAACTATTCGTGGTGCCGACCCGACGGATCGGTGCATTCCCGGATTGACTTCGTCCTCACTTCAAGAACAGTCAAGCATCGTGAGTTCTCCATGATCCCCTGCTTTTTCTCTGACCACAGGGCTATTCACTTTCGGGGTGACCTGGGCAAGGGCTTTGCCCGCGGACCGGGTTCCTGGAAGCTGAATAGTACCCTGCTGGAAAATGAGGAATTGATGGAGGAACTCTGGGAGGCCTATGCCTCCTGGACGGAGGAAAAGAGATTCTTCGGAAGGGTAAGTGATTGGTGGAAGTTTGTGAAAGTCAAGCTACGCAGCTTCTTTCAGGCAAGGGGACGCCAGCAAGTGTGCGCCAGGAAGAGGGAACTCAGGAGACTGCAACGTCAGTTGCAGTCACTGCAGGACCTTCATCACTGCGGCTGGGACGTTAGGCAGGACCTGAAGGACACCAAAAAGAGCCTGAAAGGGTACTTTGAGGAAGAATCCAGGCACATTGTCTTCCGTGCCAAGGTGGAGAATCTTGAGAAAGGTGAGAAGTGTAATGCTTTCTTTTTCAGGAAACTTCACTTAGGACACACCCCCTTGTCTGAGTTGCGTGACGAGACCGGAACACTCCAGAAGGGGAAGGAGACTGTGTTGCAAGTAGTCAAAGACTACTACACCAATCTCTACTCCCCGAAAGAAACAGACATGGATGCACGAGACAGGTTCCTGTCAGGTATCTCTAACCCAATTGATCCTGCAGATTCATCGGCCGTCAACGCCCCCTTGGTGTTGGAGGAGCTGCACTAAATCCTTTAGGCAAGGAAGGACCCCGGGTTGCGATGGTCTCCCAGTTGAGCTCTTTGTAGCCCTGTGAGATCTCGTGGGCCCGGACCTGCTTGAGCTGTACGAGGAGATGGTGGTGGAGGGCAGAATGCCACTGAGGGAGGGGATGATCACGATTTTGTATAAGCGCAAAGGGGAGAGATCGGACCTGAAAAATTGGCGTCCGATCTCTCTTTTGAACGTGGACCACAAAATCCTCGCCAAGGTTTTGGTCAACAGGCTGAAGTCTGTCATCGGACAGATCATCCACCCGGATCAAACTTGTGGCGTTCCTGGCCGCAGGATTGCGGACAGCGTCGCGCTTGTCCGAGACACGGTCCAGTACATTCATGGCCGCCGTGTGCACGCAGCCCTGGTCAGTCTTGACCAGGAGAAGGCCTTTGACCGTGTCTCCCATGAGTTTATATGCAGAACCCTGCGCAGGTTTGGTCTTGGGGAACTGTTTTGTTCGTATGTGAATGTAATGTATAAGGACATTTGTAGTTTGCTGTTGGTGAATGGCTGGAAAACTGACCCCTTTCCAATTTTCTCTGGGGTCAGACAAGGCTGCCCTCTCTCACCTCTGCTTTTTGTTTGCTGTATAGAGCTCTTTGCCCGAAGCATCAGACGAAACCCAGAGATCAGAGGGATCACCGCACCAGGACCAGAAAGACGGGAGGTCAAGTGCTCACTCTACATGGACGACGTGACGGTGTTCTTTGCTGATAGGCGCTCTTTCGACACACTCGCCCAGACATGTGAGGACTTCGGCCAAGCTTCAGGGGCAAAGGTCAACTGTGGGAAGTCGGAAGTCATGCTCTTCCGAAAGTGGTTCTTGCCTTCTTCTGCACCCATGCCATTCAGCATCAAGGCGGACTTCATCAAAATTTTGGGAGTCTGGTTTGGGGCTGAGGGCGCATCCCTGAAGTCCTGGGAGGAAAGACTGGCTAAGATGAGACAGAAGTTTGGACTTTGGAGCCTCAGAGAACTCACCATCGATGGAAAAACACTGGTACGCCGCAGGGAGATTCTCCCTGTGTTGCAGTACCTCGCCCAGGCTTGCCCCCCCCCCAGTCAACACCTGCAAGGCCATCACCAGGGTGGTGTTTCACTTCATCTGGAGCTCCAAAATGGACAGAGTGATATGGGCAGTTATGTTCAAGGAACCTCTCAAGGGCAGTAAGGGTTTGCCTGATATCGCCACTCTATTGAGGGTGTTCTTTGCTTGTAACTGCATCCGCAGGACTTTGGTTGACAGAACTGTGGACTCTGGTGGCAACTCCATGTCCCGTTTTTTCCTCCTGCCTCTTTGGAGGTCTCTTGGATGGGACAAATGGGACACTCCCTGGTATTATTTGGACACTTTCAAGTTTATCAAGGAGCTGGGCCTGTGTGGAGTTAAGCCCGACTTGTGGAAGCCAAAAACTCCACAAGTTGATTAGAGCATCGGACATTCTTGAGACTGTTCCAGGCCTCACTTCAGCCACTTGCAAAGTGGTCTGGAAGAATGTTTCTTCAAAGAGACTCACCAACAGGCACAAAGATCTGGCATGGATGCCAATCCAAGGGGGATTGCCACTCAGAACATTCATGCATGCCAGAAACCTGTGCAGATACAGGCACTGCCCCTTTTGCATCATCCAGGAGGAAACTGCTTCTCATGTTTTCTGGGAGTGCCCCTTTGCACAGGACCTGTTGAGGGCCTTGGAACCTGAACTTAAAGACTCTGTACCTCAGACTGCTATTACACACTTTGGTGTGTTGAACGGACACTTCTGTGGAACTCATTCACAGCAGCACATTGACAGTGCCTGGCGGGTGCTGTGCTGCTTTAAGGACGCTTTATGGTGCGCCAAAAAGCGGGAGAGGATGTCCATCAAGGAGAGGATGTCCATCGAGGAGAGGATGTCCATCGAGGAGAGGATGTCCATCGAGGAGAGGATGTCCATCGAGGACTGTCGCAGACTGGTCCACAGCAGGGATGAGCCGAACACCCCCCTGTTCGGTTCGCACCAGAACCTGCGAACAGACAGAATGTTCGAGTGAACTTTAGAACCCTATTAAATACAATGGACTCGAACGATCGAAATCTAAAGTGCTAATTATAAAGGCTTATATGCAAGTTATTGTCCTAAAAAGTGTTTGGGGACCCGGGTCCTGCCCCAGGGGACATGTATTAATGCAAAAAAAAGTTTTAAAAACAGCCGTTTTTTCGGGAGCAGTGATTATAATAATGCTTAAAATGAAAAAATAAAAGTGAAATATTCCTTAAAATTTCGTACCTAGGGGGTGTGCCTGATATGCATGTAAAGTGGCACATGTTTCCCGTGCTTAGAACTGTCCCTGCATAAAATTTCATTTTTGAAGGAAAAAAAGTCATTTAAAACTCACTCGCGGCTATTAATGAATTGTCGGCTCCCGGCAATACATACAAAAGTCATTGATAAAAAAAAAAAAGCATGGGGTTCCCCCAGAATTCAATTACCAGGCCCTTCAGGTCTGGTATAGATATTAAGGGGAACCCCGCCGCAAATAAAAAAAAAAATGCGTGCGGTTCCCCCAAATATCCATACCAGGCCCGTCAGATCTGGCATGGATTTTAAGGGGAACTCCACCCCAAATTTTTTAAAAAAAATAGCGTGGAGTCCCCCCAAAAATCCATACCAGACCCTTGTCCGAGCACGCAACGTGGCAGGCCGCAGGAAAAGAGGGGGGATGAGAGAGCGCCCCCACCCCCTCCTGAACCGTACCAGGCCACATGCCCTCAACATGGGGAGGATGTCCGCATGTTGATGGGGACAAGGGCCTCATCCCCACAACCCTTGCCCGGTGGTTGTGGGGGTCTGCGGGCGGGGGGGCTTATCGGAATCTGGAAGACCCCTTTAACAAAGGGGACCCCCAGATCCCAGCCCCCCTATGTGAATTGGTAAGGGGTACATTGTACCCCTACCATTTCACGAAGAAAGTGTCAAAAAATGTAAAAAAAAAAAAAAATACACACACCTTGGAAAAGTCCTTTATTAAAAAAAAAAAAAAAAAAAAAAAAAAACATTCCAGCGGTGAAATCCAGTGTCCCACGGCAATCCAATGTCCAGCGCTGTCCATCATTGGCTGAGCCTGAGCGGACCTGATGGGGAACTTCCTCCGCAGTCTATTATATGTATAGACCCGCCCCTTCTAAAGTTCCCCATCAGGTCCGCTCAGCTAATGACTCAGCGTAAGGCTGAGGACCTGGTGCGGAACATGAGAAGGGGCGGGTCTATACATGTATTACACAGTGAGGGAAGTTCCCCATCAGGTCCGCCCCCTCGGTATGTCAGACCCCGCCTACGTCATTGGCCTGAGCGGACTTGATGGGGAACTTCCTTCACTGTGTAAATTTAAATTACACAGTGAAGGAAGTTACCCGCTCAGGCCAATGACGTAGGCGCGGTCTGACATACCGAGGGGGCGGACCTGATGGGGAACTTCCCTCACTGTGTAATACATGTATAGACCCGCCCCTTTTCATGTTCCGCATCAGGTCCTCAGCCTTACACCGAGTCATTGGCTGAGCGGACCTGATGGGGAACTTTAGAAGTCACTCACAACAATACATAGGTTCATGCATTGCATCTGAATACCAGCGGCTGGTTGGTGTTTGGAAGTGCCTACCAGAGCCAGTGGCTCTGATAGGCTTCCCGATTACAGCCTGAGGGCTGTAATCGGCTTCCAAATAGCTAATCAGAGGACGCACGGGGGGTGCGTTCCCTGGTTAACACTGACAGGCGTTTCAGCCAATCAGGTTCACCGGGTCTGGTTACCGGTAACCTGATTGGCTGAAGCGTCATCGAGGGCGGGAGAAGACATCGAGGACGGAAGAAGGACGGTGCTGACCCAAGGAAGGTAAGTGCAGGGCTGGGGGAAACTGGCTGCATTTTGGGACAAACTGGCTGTATTTGGGGACAAACTGGTTGAATATGGGGACAAACTGGCTGCATTTGGGGGGAAACTGGCTGCATTTGGGGGGAAACTGGAGGTTTCTTGGATGGGACAAATGGGACACTCCCTGGTATTATTTGGACACTTTCAAGTTTATCAAGGAGCTGGGCCTGCATGGAGTTAAGCCCGACTTGTGGAAGCCAAAAACTATCCACAAGTTGATTAGAGCATCGGACATTCTTGAGACTGTTCCAGGTCTCACTTCAGCCACTTGCAAAGTGGTCTGGAGGAATGTTTCTCCAAAGAGACTCACCAACAGGCACAAAGATCTGGCATGGATGCCAATCCAAGGGGGATTGCCACTCAGAACATTCATGCATGCCAGAAACCTGTGCAGATAAGGGAAAATTTTATACTTACCTGACGGTAATTTTCCTTTCCTGATGCAAGCATGACAGCATATACGTATGGGAAGGCTCCGCCTCCCTGCCCAATTCAGGACCGGTTATATTATAAAAGTAGGTCTCCTCCCTTCCTGCAGTATTCTCGTAACTTAGTATCACTGCGAAGGCCTTTATTATATTTTTGTGATATTTTTATTTTATTTTATTTATTTTTTTGGGAGGGGACCTATATGCTGTCATGCTTGCATCAGGAAAGGAAAATTACCGTCAGGTAAGTATAAAATTTTCCCTTTTCCTGACACAGCATAACAGCATATACGTATGGGATGTACCAAATCACCAGACAACAAGGGTGGGTACTGCTCAAGTGTTTAAGAGGATTAGCTCTATCCCCACTAACGACTGAGATGTATTGTAGTTAAGACTGCTGGGTCCACAAGAATGGACCCCCAAACGTGTTGAATGTAGACCAGGTCGTAGTTTACATATTAACTCTGGAGGAACTATTCTGGAGTTCCGTCAATGCATGCGCAGACTGGAAGAGCGGTCTCTGCCCTCATCTGATGGGTTTTTCCTAGTCATCTAAGCTTTGACTAACTTAATCCGCACCACTGCGATTGTCTTCGTTAGACAGTGATTGTCTTTTTCCGATGCCGTTAGGCCTGATGAGTCTATCGTTTTTCTCCTAGAAGAAGGGCCAAGTCTATGTCTTTTAAACCTTGACTATTTTCAATGTTCGTGGTACTTCAAACACTTTAGTTTGAATATGCCAGAAGGCTGATGTTCTTTCCCAGATTGCAAAGATACCAACCTTTGTATAGTGTTGAGGAAGAGACTAGAGCCATTTTGCCTGATAATTTCAGCAACAAGGTAGTTTATAGCTTGACACTTGGATGTCTGAGATCTTTCTAGACCTATTCGCCAAAAGGAATACTTATTCCATGTTACTGGCCATATTTAGGATGTCCTATCCCTCTAAATGGAGAGTGAGATAATGTGTCTCATACTATTTGGAAGACTAAATGGGGAAAAGAATAACTTGCCCAGGTCTTTCGGAATTGGTTGCTAAGATATGCAACCGTTACTGGATACCACCGTTGCTGGATACCACCGTTGCCGGATACCACCGTTGCCGGATACCACCGTTGCCGGATCCCATAGAGTGAGGACACGACTGAGTTTCATGTATCCTTTAATGCCGTATCTAGGCTTACTTGTATACAATGCAATCCTTACAGTAAGGAGTAGAGAATTCCAACCTTTAAATTCTGTAGGTTTTTCTCGTATCTAATGTACTTGAAGTTTGGAGTAGGCGCTCTGACCTCCATAGGATTTCAAACACTAAACAGTGAGACCTCTACTTCTTGGTCTCCAGCCTCTAGATATAACTTGTATGAAATTTGGAAGATACCGTTGGCTACGCTGTATGAGGTGTTGGATCTCAGGAAGGAGAATAGGAGGAGGTTCTCGGATCTGAGACTGTACCCGCGGATAATATGGCCTGCAAGCCACAGGGCAATTATTGTTATCACCACCGAATGACTGTGAATCCGGATAAGGATCCTGGAGAGTATTAGGTTTGTTGAATATACATATTGGCTAATTTGCCGACCCAGTTGGCTGTCATTAGTTTCTCTGCTTCCACCTCTGGGAAGCCACCCAGGTTACAGTCAGACCAATATCTTGATAGCCTTATTTGTTGCCGATCTCTTGACCAGCTTTTTGTTTTGGAAACCGTCCCTTGTCATCCGACGGCTTTTGTATCTTACGCCATCTGGCCGTAAGTTCTAGAAAACCCTACTTAACGTGCTGGGAGATACATCTGACAGAAGTTGAGTTTTGCATTCCTTCTTGACAGCGAAGATAGGACTTCCCCATTTTGCTGAGTCTTTTCAGCATAGTTGAGGCTTATTTGTTGCGTTTCGGAAAGACTCCAGTCTGCGACCGATATAACTCTGACTTTTGGACACCTTGTCCTCCATTGGCATGAATACCCGACGAGTAACCACTTGGGATGATTGGTATGCCTAATAGCTGATACGCTGACAGATTAGTTCGTTTAGCTACCTCTCCAAGAGGGGACTTTTCTCCTCTGTTGAGTTACTGTTTCTAGTGCAGGAAGTAAGTCTTTCCTTACTACAAAACCAGTTAACACAGTTGTCAACCTTCCCTTGGGTACCTCAGACCTCATGGTTTACTACCGGCTACTTTATTGCTCTTGCGACCGTGGGATGCAACCCATGGGAAAGAGGCATTTATTCAAGTGAGATACTTATACTGTTGCTCTCTCTGAGTGTAACTTTATTGTATTTATTTTCAGAGATTCAGAATTGCTTCCCGGTAGGTCATTGTTGTGATGAGACTAGTTGGTCTCTCGATGATGGTCTCTCGATGCTGGTTCCTCCAAACTCGATCAGAGTCTGTACTGGGACTCTTTTCCCAGAATCTGGAAGTCATTGCGCCAGTCTGTTGTCCAGACAAGGCTCACCAGAAGTCCTTGGTCCCGCAAGTCGGCCCTTACTGGACCCAATATCCCAGGAAATGTCTGGAGTTTGTGGAAAGGTCACAGTCTGCCAGATGAACTCGTAGTGAACTCTAATTGTCAGGCGAAGGTACTTGCTGCAACATGGGTCTTTTGAAGTGTGTATACAGTATACACACACACACACTTGTGGATGACCACAACATACAGGATATATAAGGTAATATCGACATATAATCACACATAGGTTGGACTTGATGGACCTGTGTCCATCCTCAGGCTCACCCCCTATGCAACCATGCAAATATACAACTTGCTAGGTCTAAAGACCAGCGACAGTCTTAGCCTAGGTTTCCACTATTGCGACCTAAAATCGTGCGATTTACTGCGATTTCTATGTGTCTTGAATCAATGCCTGTGTATTCTTGATGTCTATGGCCCCAAGTTAGATCACAGTGGGCTTCAAAGTAGTGTAGGGACTACTTTACCGTTGCAGCGACTTGGGGGGGGGGGTCGCACCGCTATGAACGATACTCCTTGGAAATCATGTGGTATGATTTGTGGAGGTCAAGCCTAATGCCCCGTACACACGATCGTTTTTAATGTCATTTTTTAAACCGACGTTTTTCTCCTCGTTTTTTTTCATGTTTTCTCTCAAGCCTGCCTTGCGTACACACCATCATTAAAAAAAACGATCAAGCAAAGCGCAGTGACGTTCAACACGTACGACGGCACTATAAAGGGGAAGTTCCGTTCGAATGGCGCCACCCTTCATGTTAGTAAAGTTTGTTGAGCGACGATTCGCGCTTTTCAGTCCGTTACTGTGTAATGAATGTGCTATCTCCATTACGAACGCTAGTTTTACCAGAACGAGCGCTCCCGTCTCATACTTGATTCTGAGCATGCGCGGTTTTTTTCACGTCGTTAAAGCATACACACTATTGTTTTTCACGTCGTTAAAAAAAACGACATGAAAAACGACGTGAAAAAAGAGAGCATGTCCGGAATTTTTAATGGCCGTTTTTCACGTCGTTAAAAATGCTCTGGAGCATACACACACGATCATTTTTCAGGGCCATTTTTTAAAATGGCAGTTTTAACGGCATGAAAAACGATCGTGTGTACGGGGCATTACTGACGGCTGGAGAAATTAATTGCAACGATGGCCTGTGCCATTTTTTGGATCCTTAACCTTCCGCCTGTTATTCAAGTCTTACTTTTGACTAACGACCATGTAATCACAACCCTTGTGCTCTGATGCATCATGAAGGGAATGCAATGAATTGGTAGAGAAATGAAAAAAAAAATTCCATTGGCTTCCTTAATGCACAGGACCCACAGATCCTAAGCTCAAATTTACATATAACTGTCAGCTGACCCTATTGGGCGGCTTGGGTTTAGGCAAATAAAGATAATTCTTGATTCTTTATTCTCCGCTATAGTTCTCCCAGGTCTAACCTGTCATTCACTCTGTTACTTTGCCTTTTGGCCATCCTCTGGTCATTGGTGATTAACATAAGGAATTAATCCTCCTTCCAAATATCACCAGATCCGACTTGAACAGTCACCACTGACTTAAAGCGGCATGTGTTTACTTGTGGGATGGGACATAAGGGTTCACTGACCACAATGATTACTGGAGAAACCGCATATAGTTTTGTATTCGCAGTGTCTGAACTGCATCATTGGCTACTCCATTTTTAATCTAGGATCTGCCATCATAGAGATTTTATCACAGACCAGAGCTCTGCTTTCATCCTGTCTGGGGTCCTGACAGTCTGGCTACCGAAGTGAGCACAATTGCAGGACACAAAACACTACTTAACAGCAGTATGAACCTTCTTCATCTCTGGCTCTATTTGCTGTCCCAGGGTCTCTGGAAAGGATATTGCCTCTTCTGTTGGAAGAATGGCACCCTTGGTTAATCTGATGCAGCCTGTTTGGCCGGCTGCTTTTGAGGCAGAGGTACCCTTTAGATGCCTTTGTTTGAATAGCTTAGTCCCCGAGCTCCACACAGTCAGCTTGGATGGGGTTAAAGTATCCACCTTTTGCTTCTGATATGCCAACTTGACATAGCAATTTCCCAGAAGCAAGCTCTGAGGTAGAGGTTGCCTTTAAACAAGCACAATTGTTTGATTAGGCTTGGTATGGAACCATTAGTGACTGTAGGCCTTTTCAGTCTCTGCATCTTTGTCACTGTCTTTGGCCTGCAACCTTGTTTTGCATTTTGGCCGACACACCAGTTACCACCAGACCACTATGATTACTGTAGAGACTTCTTGATCTGCCTCCACTGGCAGTTAACTACATAGTGGTTCTTTCAGGGCTGAAGAGGATCGGTCCCTGTTGCAGAAGTAGGTTGACTGGTGTTGGTGTTGATGGCTGGAGAGATTTACGCTCATTATGCCCATAATGTGCACTCTTTTAGGATATACCATATACCTACCTGCCCTCACCTTAGTTAAAGTTGCTGGTCTCTAGGAAGGCTGATTGCTACTGGTTCACAGATGAGCTGAAGCCTGGAGCCATGCCTGGGGTATTTGCCATAAGTAGTCACCACTACAAACCACATATCTTTCTGTGGGGTACCCCAAATAATACAAGCAATTACATATTGCTAACAGGTAAGTACTAAGGAATGTGACTAAACAGATCCTGACTTTTATTTTATTACCAAGGTCAGCATGTAAATGCATAGAAATAAACACATCACAGTCATTCACACTGTAGAGTTAATGTAATCATAGACAAGCAGCGCAAGTTAATAGTCATCTGACAATTAGCACTAGCAGGTTAAACCTACCTTAGACACATGTACCACCAAGGATCATACCACAACCAAGCATCAATACACAGTGAGCCCAGCCTGCAGGGCCAGGCCCTGCATTAAAAGGACAGGGCTCAATATCACCTGTTATCAGTTCAAGCATTAGCAAAATTGCAGACACAGACTCCAATCTGTGAAACATTAGTAAACAAAGTGGCACTATGGATAGCCAGTTAGATTCACATGTGTGATATATGCTTTTCAGAAATGCAAACCAACAGCATACCTGCAGAAAATAAGTCAAGACTGTAGGGCCAGGCTTGTTCAGTTAGTAGGAAGGCTTCAGCACAGCACAGCACACCTGCTATCATCATTAGCAGTATTGCAGACACAACCACAACCCTTCAGAAATGCAAGCTTAACCACATACTTGCAGCAGTAACTGAATGGAATTTTGCACCATGTGGTGCCTTACCACCTGCATGCTTCATGTCCAGACAGACAGTCCAATGAATGTCCATCCATGGCGTCATGATAAAGGAGCACTCCCTAGAGACCAGATGCCCTCACCCCCATATCTTCCTGGATCTTGAGAGGGGGGGTGGGGTCTCCCCCATATAGGCGTTCATGTCTGCCTTTACAGCGGGGAGCTTCGTCACAGGAGAGGCTTGAACCTGTGCGGCTTGGCCAGAAGCGTCCGGCAAGGTGAGGGAAAAATAAAAATTCTGCTTTTTAGCAGTAGCATAACCGGCTGTAGCAGTGAGGGAAAAAAAGAGAATACTGCAGGAAGGGAGGAGACCTACTTTTATAATATAACGGAGCCTGAATTGGGCAGGGAGGCGGAGCCTTCCCATATGTATATGATGTCATGCTGTGTCAGGAAACAGGCACTGCCCCTTTTGCATCATCCAGGAGGAAACTGCTTTTCATGTTTTCTGGGAGTGCCCCTTTGCACAGGACCTGTTGAGGGCCTTGGAACCTGAACTTAAAGACTCTGTACCTCAGACTGCTATTAAACACTTTGGTGTGTTGAACGGACTCTTCTGTGGAACTTATTCACAGCAGGACATTGACAGTGCCTGGCGGATGCTGTGCTGCTTTAAGGACGCTTTATGGTGCGCCAAAAAGCGGGAGAGGATGTCCATCGAGGAGAGGATGTCCATCGAGGAGAGGATGTCCATCGAGGACTGTCGCAGACTGGTCCACAGCAGGGATGAGCCGAACACCCCCCTGTTTGGTTCGCACCAGAACCTGCGAACAGACAGAATGTTCGAGTGAACTTTAGAACCCTATTAAATACAATGGACTCGAACGTTTGAAATCTAAAGTGCTAATTATAAAGGCTTATATGCAAGTTATTGTCCTAAAAAGTGTTTGGGGACCCGGGTCCTGCCCCAGGGGACATGTATCAATGCAAAAAAAAGTTTTAAAAACAGTAGTTTTTTCGGGAGCAGTGATTTTAATAATGCTTAAAATAAAAGTGAAATATTCCTTTAAATTTCGTACCTGGGGGGTGTGTATGATATGCATGTAGAGTGGCGCATGTTTCCCGTGCTTAGAACTGTCCCTGCATAAAATGTAATTTTTGAAGGAAAAAAGTAATTTAAAACTCGCGGCTATTAATGAATTGTCGGCACCCCGCAATACATACAAAAGTCATTGATAAAAAGAAAAAAAAAAAGTGTGGGGGTCCCCCAGAATTCAATTACCAGGCCCTTCAGGTCTGGTATAGATATTAAGGGGAACCCCGCCGCAAATTTAAAAAAAAATGCGTGCGGTTCTACCCAAATATCCATACCAGGCCCTTCAGATCTGGCATGGATTTTAAGGGGAACTCCACTCCAAATTAAAAAAAAAAATGGCGTGGAGTCCCCCCAAAAATCCATTCCAGCGGTGAAATCCAGTGTCCCGTGGCGATCCGATGTCCAGCGCTGTCCGTCATTGGCTGAGCCTGAGCGGACCTGATGGGGAACCTCCTCCGCAGTCTATTACATGTATAGGCCCGCCCCTTCTAAAGTTCCCCATCAGGTCCGCTCAGCCAATGACTCAGCGTAAGGCTGAGGACCTGATGCGGAACATGAGAAGGGGCGGGACTATACATGTATTACACAGTGAGGGAAGTTCCCCATCAGGTCCGCCCCCTCGGTATGTCAGACCCCGCCTACGTCATTGGCCTGAGCGGACCTGATGGGGAACTTCCTTCACTGTGTAAATTTAAATTACACAGTGAAGGAAGTTCCCCGCTCAGGCCAATGACGTAGGCGCGGTCTGACATACCGAGGGGGCGGACCTGATGGGAAACTTCCCTCACTGTGTAATACATGTTGTGAGGGGGTTAGCTCGGCAGCGGGTGTGTGTGACCCCCGAGATGGGCTCCCCACACAAAAACAGGCCCAGCAAACGGAGGTTGTGGTTTTCAAAATCAAAAAGGTGCGGTTTATTTTCTATTTACAGTGACAAAACACAGCAAAGCAAAAGAAACATAAACAAAATAAATCCTGGTCAACTTGACCTCTGACTAAACATACAGGTTTCCTAACTAACAACTGGGATCAGCCTAGTGCTGTCCTAGTCCCTAAGTCCCTGGTTTTAAATGTCCAAGCAAATAGCCACACAGGCTTTGTCTCACCGCACAGGGGTTCACTCTCCCTAGACAGTCCACACAGGTCTGGTTCCAGGCATGAGCTAACATCTAATGAAGCTGGGAGTTCTTATAGAGGCCTAAATGAGCTGACAAGCTTCAGCTGGTCTCATCAACTCCCTGTCTGCACGACGCCCCACACTCTCCCTAGAGGTATGAGTCATCCATGAGCCCACTAGCCTTATACAACTCTCCACCTAGTTGTATAAGTCGGCGTAAAGCCTGAATCTGGGCGAAATATATCTACCCCCCTGGATGCAACCAGGTGACTTTACCTTCCTGCTGTCACATACCCCCCCCTCTTGTTTTAACCTCGGGGTTGGAACACCAGCAATCAGGCATTCATGTACTCGAGACAAAGCATCCACATTCCCCATTTGAACGCCAGGGCGATGCTTTACTGTGAAGTTGAATTCCTGGAGGGCCAGGAACCACCTATTCACTCTTCTATTTGTTTCCTTGTTTTGAGCCATCCACTTTAACGGAGCGTGATCCGTAACCATGTCAAAGTGCCTACCTAGCAGGTAGTACCGAAGGGAATCTAGAGCCCACTTCACCGCTAAACACTCCTTTTCAACGGTGGCGTAATTTACCTCATGGGACTTCAACTTCCTGCTGAGGTAAATGACTGGGTGCTCTTCCCCGTTCCAGACCTGGGACAATACTGCTCCTAACCCCACATCTGACGCATCACTTTGTACGACAAAGTCTTTAGAGAAGTCGGGTGAGTACAACACTGGCTGGCTACATAAGGCTTGTTTCAAGAATTGGAATGCTGCCTCAGCCTCGGGGGTCCATTTAATCATGACCGACCCTTTCCCCTTCGTCAGGTTGGTTAGGGGCACAGCCTTAGAAGCAAAGTGGGGAATGAATCGCCGATAATACCCAGCGATTCCCAGAAAGGCTCGTACCTGCTTCTTGCTGTTGGGACGTGGCCAACTCTGGATGGCCTCGACTTTGTTGAGTTGGGGTTTTATTACTCCCCTCCCAATGGTGTACCCAAGATATTTGGCCTCCTCCTGCCCAATGGTACACTTCTTGGGGTTAGCCGTAAACCCCGCTTCCCGAACAGAGTCCAGGACTGCTTGCACTTTTGGCAGATGTGAGGCCCAATCTGTGCTATGGACAATTATGTCATCCAGGTAAGCCGCAGCATACTTCCGATGGAGCCTCAGCATCTGGTCCATTTTCCGCTGGAATGTGGCCGGCGCATTCTGTAACCCGAACGGCATTCTTTTATATTGGAACGCCCCGTCTGGGGTTACAAATGCGGTTTTCTCTTTGGCCGACTTGGCCAGGGGGATTTGCCAATACCCTTTTGTGAGGTCAAGAGTCGTCATGTATCGGGCTGTTCCCAGCCGGTCGATCAACTCATCTATACGTGGCATGGGGTAGGTGTCAAATTTTGTAACTTTGTTCAACTGACGAAAATCGTTACAAAATCGCCAGCTCCCATCCGGTTTAGGCACCAACACAATGGGACTAGACCAATCACTTTGGGACTCCTCTATAACCCCTAAGTTCAGCATTTTCTGTACTTCCTCCCGTATTGCCTCCCGTCGGGCCTCTGGGATCCGATAGGGTTTTAACTTCACCCTTTCACCAGGCGGGGTAATGATGTCATGCTCTACCCCAGATGTTTGTCCCGGCAGCTCAGAGAATACCTCCTTGTTGCGAAGCACAAACTCCTTAACCTCCTGTTGTTGGGGTTGTGACAAGGTGGCTGCTATTCCAACCTCAGGAATCACGCAACCAGTTTGAGCTGGTGACCAAGTGTCTGCGACTAGGGACTCTCTATCCCTCCAGGCTTTCAACAGATTAACGTGATAGATCTGTTCGGGCTTTCGCCTTCCTGGTTGTCTGACCTTGTAATTCACTTCGCTCACTTTTTCCATTATCTCGTAGGGGCCTTGCCATTTGGCAAGGAATTTACTTTCAACCGTAGGGACAAGTACCAGTATCCTATCCCCCGGGGAAAAGGTACGGGTCTTGGCTCCACGGTTGTACACTCTCTGCTGTGCTAACTGCGCTTGGGCCAAATGTTCCTTCACGATGGGCATTACCTGTGCAATTCGGTCTTGCATCAGGGCGACATGCTCAATCACACTCCTGTGGGGAGAACTCTCACTTTCCCAAGTTTCCTTGGCAATATCCAACAGCCCTCTTGGGTGTCTCCCATACAGTAACTCAAAGGGGGAGAATCCCGTAGAGGATTGGGGCACCTCCCTAATAGCAAACATCAGATAAGGAAGTAGACAGTCCCAATCCTTTCCATCTCTATCCACCACTTTCTTCAACATTTGTTTTAGGGTTTTGTTGAACCTTTCAACCAGCCCATCGGTTTGGGGGTGATACACAGATGTACGTAATTGCGTCACTTTGAACAATTTACACAGCTCCTTCATAACCCGGGACATAAAGGGTGTACCTTGGTCCGTAAGCAGTTCTTTACAAATACCCACCCGGCTAAACACAAGAGATAGCTCTTTGGCTATGGTTTTGGCCGAGGTATTTCGGAGAGGGATCGCTTCTGGATAACGGGTGGCATAGTCCATTATAACTAATATGTACTGGTGCCCCCTAGCGGACTTGATTATAGGACCTACCAAATCCATGGCGATCCTCTCAAACGGGACCTCAATGATGGGTAGAGGGACCAGCGGGCTACGGAAATGTGGCATCGGGGCCGACCTCTGACACACAGGGCAGGAGGAACAATAATTTTCTATGTCCTTCATCATCCCCGGCCAATAGAATCTCTGTAATACCCTCTCTCGGGTTTTCTCTGTCCCCAGATGACCTCCAAGAATGTGCCCATGGGCCAACTCCAACACCAACTTCCTGTAAGGTTTGGGCACCACAAGCTGCTCAACGGTTTCTTCTGCCCTTTTTGCCACCCGATACAGTAGGTCCTTCTCTACGCTGAAGTATGGGTAAGTGCAGGTATTATCTGGGTTCACTAACTCGCCATCTATTTTCACTACGTTTTCCCGTGCCTTTATTAGGGCGGGGTCTTTCAACTGTTCTGTGGCAAAGTTTTCCCTGTGAACCTCAAGATCAGAAAACTCCACAGACGGTAGGTTTTCGTCTGAGGAGGTGGGCTCCTCTCCAGTTTCTTGAGTCTCCCCTGCCAATACTGATAAGGGAAATTCCGGAGAGTCCTCACCACTCTCAGGGGAGTTCTGGCTATCACATTCCTGGTACATAGGGGCACCAGTGGGGGGCTCAGGATCATCCCACAGTTCCCAGAACTTCGGAAAATCCCTTCCCACAATGGCGTCATGCGGTAACTGAGATACTAAGCCCACTGGATGAGAGAGGGTACCTTTGGGGGTCTCGAAACACACTGTAGTCACTGGATACTCTCGGGTGTCCCCATGCACACAAATAACAGCTACCTTGCTATTCCCAGAGACCTCTGTTTTAACTAACTCAGCCTTTATCAGGGTCACAAGGCTACCTGAATCCAACAATACCACAACATTTCTACCATTAACACACATTTTTCATAAATGTTTCTCAGTTCCTCGAATGGCAGTGCATGCGACTGTCGCACACAGCGACTGACGTCTGCCCGTCAGAAAGTCACACTGCATGGGTTCCTCCACAACCAGGCAATTGGCTGCAATATGTCCCGCTTGCCGGCAGCGGTAGCAAACGATCCTTCTTGCGGCCTCTTGAGCCGCTGATTTCCCAGGCTGTTCTCGCCAAACTTGGGGTAGAGCTCCCACCCTCTCACTCTCTCCACCCTCACCCCTTGGAATCCTCTTATCCGCCCCTGGGGATGGTCTGGTCTTAGGGTGGAAAGTCCGAGTGTCTCTGGAAGAGGCCGTCAGGTTCTCTGTAGCCAAGTATTTCTCCACACGATCCACAAGACCATCGGCCGTCTCTGGGTCTCCATGGCTTACCCACTTTTGGATGGCAGTAGGAAGAGCTCTCAAAAACCGATCCATTACAACACGTTCCACAATCTTTGGTGCGGACAAAGTCTCTGGCTGTAGCCACTTTCTGCTCAGGTGAATGAGATCATACATTTGAGACCTGGGGGGTTTTCCAAGCTGGAAAGTCCAGTTATGCACACGCTGAGCCCGGACAGCCTGGGTGACACCCAGCCTTGCCAATATTTCAGCTTTTAGCATCACATAGTCTTTTGCTTGGTTAGGCTCTAGGTCATAGTAAGCTTTCTGCGATTCACCAGTTAACAGAGGAGCCACCAGTCCAGCCCACTGCTCCTCAGGCCACTTTTCTCTTTCAGCGGTCCTTTCAAATGTGGTCAAAAATACCTCTGGATCATCCTCTCCAGTCATTTTTGTCAATAAACGACTCACCCCAAAGGACGCGGTATTAGTGGGACGGCTTTCCTCACTGGTCTGCGGACGTTGCTGCATTACTGCTTCCATCTGTTGTTGTAGTCTCTGCTCTTGCTTCTGCAACAGGTCTATGAAGCGGGCCTCAGATTGCTGCTGGGCTTGTTGCTGAGCCTCCAGACTCTGTTGCAAAGTTGCGTTTGTCTGCTGCTGGGCTGCAAGGCTCTGTTGATGAGCTTGCTGCTGGGCTGCGAAGTTCTTTTGCAAACCTGCATTTGTCTGCTGTTGATTGGCATTTGCTAGAGCCAGCTGCTTCAGTATCTCCTCCATGCTGGCTTAAAAAAAAAAAAACTGCCACTGGTTCTCCACCAACTGTGAGGGGGTTAGCTCGGCAGCGGGTGTGTGTGACCCCCGAGATGGGCTCCCCACACAAAAACAGGCCCAGCAAACGGAGGTTGTGGTTTTCAAAATCAAAAAGGTGCGGTTTATTTTCTATTTACAGTGACAAAACACAGCAAAGCAAAAGAAACATAAACAAAATAAATCCTGGTCAACTTGACCTCTGACTAAACATACAGGTTTCCTAACTAACAACTGGGATCAGCCTAGTGCTGTCCTAGTCCCTAAGTCCCTGGTTTTAAATGTCCAAGCAAATAGCCACACAGGCTTTGTCTCACCGCACAGGGGTTCACTCTCCCTAGACAGTCCACACAGGTCTGGTTCCAGGCATGAGCTAACATCTAATGAAGCTGGGAGTTCTTATAGAGGCCTAAATGAGCTGACAAGCTTCAGCTGGTCTCATCAACTCCCTGTCTGCACGACGCCCCACACTCTCCCTAGAGGTATGAGTCATCCATGAGCCCACTAGCCTTATACAACTCTCCACCTAGTTGTATAAGTCGGCGTAAAGCCTGAATCTGGGCGAAATATATCTACCCCCCTGGATGCAACCAGGTGACTTTACCTTCCTGCTGTCACAATGTATAGACCCGCCCCTTCTCATGTTCCGCATCAGGTCCTCAGCCTTACACCGAGCCATTGGCTGAGCGGACCTGATGGGGAACTTTAGAAGGGGCGGGTCTATACATGTAATAGACTGCAGAGGAGGTTCCCCATCAGGTCCGCTCAGGCTCAGCCAATGACGGACAGCGCTGGACATCGGATCGCCGCGGGACACTGGATTTCACCGCTGGAATGTTTTTTTTTTTAATTTCTTTTTTCTTTTTTAATAAAGGACTTTTCCAAGGTGTGTGTGTGTGTGTTTTTTTTACATTTTTTGACACTTTCTTCGTGAAATGGTAGAGGTACAATGTACTCCCTACCAATTCACATAGGGGGGGGGGCCGGGATCTGGGGGTCCCCTTTGTTAAAGGGGTCTTCCAGATTCCGATAAGCCCCCTGCCCGCAGACCCCCACAACCACCGGGCAAGGGTTGTGGGGATGAGGCCCTTGTCCCCATCAACATGGGGACATCCTCCCCATGTTGAGGGCATGTGGCCTGGTACGGTTCAGGAGGGGGGGGCGCTCTCTCGTCCTCCCCTCTTTTCCTGCGGCCTGCCAGGTTGCGTGCTCAGATAAGGGTCTGGTATGCATTTTTGGGGGGACTCCACGCCATTTTTTTTTTTATTTGGGGTGGAGTTCCCCTTAAAATCCATGCCAGATCTGAAGGGCCTGGTATGGATATTTGGGGGAACCGCACGCATTTTTTTTTTCAATTGCGGCGGGGTTCCCCTTAATATCTATACCAGACCTGAAGGGCCTGGTAATTGAATTCTGGGGGACCCCCACGCTTTATTTTTTATTTTTACCTTCATGTTAGTAAAGTTTGTTGAGCAACGTTTCGTGCTTTTCAGCCTCGTGCTTTTCAGTCCGTTACAGCGTGATGAATGTGCTATCTCCATTACGAATGCTAGTTTTACCAGAACGAGCGCTCCCGTCTCATACTTGATTCTGAGCATGCGCATTTTTTTCACGTCGTTAAAGCCCACACACGGCCGTTTTTCATGACGAGAAAAACGACGATGTAAAAAACGACGTGAAAAATTAGAGCATGTTCCAATTTTTTCATAGCCGTTTTTCACGTCGTGAAAAATGCTCTGAAGCCCACACACAATCATTTTTAATGACCATTTTAAAAAATGAAATTTTTCTCATCATTAAAAACGGTTGCGTGTACGCGGCATAAGAGCTTCTGGTCATCCCAGCCAGCACTGAAAATAACCCTGTATGCAGTTTTTATCAGGCTGTAGAATTCCCAGACTGTCTTAAAAGCTAAAAACTAAAAGCTGTTTGTAGTTCTGCATAAAAAAACACAGTTTGAAGAAGTTTGTATTAGGTTTTAGAGTAATTATGTGCAGAAGTACTAACTATTAATTCATATATAAAATACAGTATTAAATATATCAATATAAAATATGATGGTCATTATTATTGCTACTACTACTCTTTTTTTTTTTTAAAGAAATTTGTTTTTTAAAAACATTTTTGGGGATATTTATTATAGCAAAAAGTAAAAAATATATATATTTTTGACAAAATTTAATTATTTTTGTTTTGTTTATAGCACAAAAAATAAAAACCACAGAGGTGATCAAATACCATGAAAAGAGAGCTCTATTTGTGCCAAAATAAGGACATAAATTTGGTTTGGGTACAGCGTCGCACGACCGCGCAAATGTCAGTTAAAGTGACGCAGTGCCGTATCACAAAAAATGGCCTGTCATTTAGCAGGAAAATCTTCCGGTCTGTAAGTGGTTAAAGCGGAGTTCCACCCAGAAACTGAACTTACGCTTATCGGATGCCTCCTCCCACCTCTGGTGTCACATTTGGCACCTTTCAGGGGGGAGGGGGGAGCAGATACCTGTCTAATCCAGATATTTGCTCCCACTCTTGGGCATAGATGGCCGCATTTTCTGTGGCAAACTACGCCATGTCCGGCCCCACCTCCCCCCCGCTTTAATACATTTGGGGTGCACACCCTAATGCAATAGGCTGCGCAGACCTATGCCTCAGCCATCCAGGACACTCCTCCTGATTGGCTGAGACAGAGCAGCGGCACCATTGGTGCCAGGTCGGGGGTCTGTGTCTGAATGGATACACAGAGCTCTGACTTGGCTCCGGTTTCCCCTGTAGCAAGCTGCAGGCTGAGGGAGACTCAAAGGAGGGAGGGGCTAGGAGCAGCAAAGAGGGACCTGAGAAGAGGCGGATCCAGGCGTATTGTGCTCTGCTCTGTTTATTGAGGACAGTTAAGGCAGGGTTTACACTGATGCGTATCGGATGCGACTGTGACAGGCTCTCAATGGAGCCGGTTCACACAGCTCCGGGGCGGCCGCAGAGCGCATTAGAAAAGGGCCCTGTGTGTCTTTGGCTCTGTTTCAGGTCCGAATTCAGGCAAAAATTCAGACCTGATTCGCACCTGAAATGGAGAACAGGGACGCACCGGACCCCTGCTGTGTCCAGTGGCCGCAGCTAGTGTGAACTCAGCCTAAAGAGGAGCTCCAGTCTCCTTCAGAAAATTCTGTAGCTGCTGACTTTAAATATCAGGTCACTTACCTGCCCACAAATTCAGCAGTGTCTTCACTAGGGTGACCACGTGTCCCGGATTGCCCGGGACAGTCCCGCATTTTGCAGGTCTGTCCCGGGCACCTACATTCCAGGACAATACAGTGTCCCGGAATGAAACTGATACAGGCACCCCCCGGGCCAATCTGATGCCCCCAAAAAAGGCCGCCACATCACCGCTTTACTCACTGACAGTACTTGTCCTGGCCGGGAATGCCTGGAGGAGCACAATCCCCGCCCCCTGCTTGTGATTGGAGAAATCATAAATTCCGCCTCTTGTGTCCAATCACTGTGCTGTGATTCGTTACAGCTCAAGCTGATTTTTGGGAAGGGGGGGTGTCCCTGAATGGTAGTTTGGAAATGTGGTCACCCTAATCTTCACCCGAGCTGATTTTTCGATCGGCTCTCGGGTGCTACCGACGCCATCTCGGGTAAGGGAAACTGGAAGTGAAGCCTTGCGACATTACTTACTATGTGTGAATGGCCTGGCAGTGGGGGAAGGAGCATAGTTGCCAACAGTCACGGATTGGCCGGGACATTCCCGGGATTCAAACCCTTTTCCCGGATTTATTTTGTCCCGGCCAATGTCCCGGCCAATCCGATTTTTCCCGTTTTCCCCGAATTTGGACGCCGCAGGCCGCCGCCGCTAGAGGTCCACGGCTGGCGGAGACAATGTCTCGGCCGGCCGCCATGTTCAAGAAGACCAAAACACGGATGTAGTACAATAGAAAATAAAGCCGCTGCGGCGCCGCCCACACCCTGCACCTCCCCGGGGGTGGGCGGCGCCGCAGCAGCTTTATCTTCTATTGTACTACATCTGTGTTTTGGCTGGCCGGCAGGCCACCCCCCCCGCCCTGCCCCGCCCCGCTGCAGGTCTGTCTGTAATGGAAAGGGGCGGGGGTCGGCAGCGCCACAGCTTAATTTTTTTTTTTCAGCCACACTGTCGGCTCCGCCTCTATTTTGTTCCCCTTCGGGGAAGGGGAAACAATAATGGCGGCCGAGACAGGAGACGCCTGTGGTTAAGGGGGGACTCCGCTGGGGATGCCTGTGGTAAGGGGGGACTCCGCTGGGAACGCCTGTGGTAAGGGAGGACTCTGCTGGGGACGGCTGAGGTAAGGGGGACTCCGCTGGGGACGCCTGATGTAAGGGGGGACTCCGCTGGGGACGCCTGATGTAAGGGGGGACTCCGCTGGGGACGCCTGATGTAAGGGGGGACTCCGCTGGGGACGCCTGAGGTAAGGGGGGACTCCGCTGGGGACGCCTGATGTAAGGGGGGACTCCTCTGGGGACGCCTGATGTAAGGAGGGACTCCGCTGGGGACGCCTGATGTAAGGAGGGACTCCTCTAGGGACACTTGATGTAAGGGGGGACTCCACTGGGGACGCCTGATGTAAGGGGGGACTCCACTGGGGGCGCCTGCATAGTTACCAACAGTCCCGAATTTCCCGGGACAATCATGATTTTTGGACCCTTGTCCACAAGTGTGGAGGGGGCTCTGCTGGGGAGGCACCTGATGCAAGGACGGACTGCTGGGGAGGCACCTGATGCAAGGACGGACTGCTGGGGAGGCCATCTGGTGGCAGGCGACGTGGCAGGTAACACGCTCAGGGCTTCCACTGATTCGGCATTATGGTGAGTTGAATGATTTCATTTTATATTACAATGTAAAAATAGAAATAATGCACTTCAATCATCCTGACACCGTAACAACCATGGTGCCGGGATGATTGAAGCGCCAACAGGTGTTTTGGAGTATCCTTATCTGCCAATTTTGTTACACATTACTATTGTGGTGTAGGATCTGGCTTCTTTCTTTCTATTTCTTTCTCTCTCTTTCTCTCACCTCGGACTCTAGCCACACCCCTTTGAACCACGCCCATTTAAACCACACCCACTAGCGTGCGTAAACCATGCCCATTTTTCGCCGCGGCGCACTTCGCGCGCCGCATTTTTCACTCCAACATGACACGCCTACAAACGAATGCCCCGCCCCCTGATTATAGCAAGGCTCCGCCTCAATACAAAAAAAGTGTCCCAGATGTTTTTTTTGCAATGTTGGCAACTATGAAGGAGGAGTAGGGCCGAACTTCTTGCTTGTGATTGTTTGTCTCAGCTTCCTGACTGCCCACTTTTTGCTGGACTGTTTGGTCTGTTAAAAAATAGTAAAATTCCTGGCCCAATCACCAGGTTCCATTAAAGAGGTTTACCCTCCCTTTTTGTTCTGTTGACAATGTTTTACTAGACAGGAAGTGAAGGGAACTCCCTAACAGCAGCACATACTGAGAGAAAAATGCTTTTCCTGATGCCAACATGGCAGCATACTACCAAATGTATGCTGTCATGGATTGGCGCTAGGAAAGGAAATTTACGGTAAGTATTTGATGCAGTTTTCCTTTTTCCTGGCAACAAAATGGCAGCATACATCTGGTAGTATGCTGCCATGGATTAGTGCCAGGAAAGGAAAATTAGTCAGTATTTAATACAATTTTCTGTTGTCTTTATTATAGTAGGGAAAAACTAGAAACCCTGTTAGATTTTTAATTGTATGTGTCCCTGCTGCAAATTTCCCCAAACTTCCTGTCTGGTGAAATCATTATCAGCAGGACAGGAAGTTATAAAAAATCTCTCTAATGCCGCGTACACACGATCGGAAATTCCGACAAGAAAAGTCCGATGTGAGCTTTTGGTCGGAAATTCCGACCGTGTGTATGCTCCATCGGACTTTTGCTGTTGGAATTTCCGCCAACAAAAGATTGAGAGCTGGTTCTCAAATTTTCCGACGGAAAAAATTCCTATCGGAAATTCCGTTCGTCTGTAGCAATTCCGACGCATGCTCGAAAACAATTTGACGCATGCTCGGAAGCATTGAACTTCATTTTCTGGGCTCATCGTAGTGTTGTACGTCACCGCGTTCTTGACAGTCGAAAGTTCAGAGAACTTTTGTGTAACCGTGTGTATGCAAGCCAAGCTTGAGCGGAATTCCGTCGGAAAATCCGACCGTGTGTACATGGCATAACAACCTCTGGTGGAAGGAAAAATGCAGCAGGTTTTCCAACCCTAATCAAAAATAGAAAAACTTTTGGGCTTGACAGTAAAATCCATGTATTTTACATGGGTTGGGCAAATTAATCTTGCATTCAGGCGCATTCAGCTTATAGTTTGAGAAGGCTTTTAGGCTACTTTCACACTGAAAAATAGCGCCTGCAAAGCACCCTGAAAGAGCCTCCTCTTCCACTCACACTGAAGCCCGAGGGCTTTCACACTGGAGCGGTGCGCATCTTTGAGGCACTGTAGGAGCGGTGTTCTACAGTGCACCTGCGCCCCTGCCCAATTAAATCAATGAGCAGCACCACCAAACCGCCGGCAAAGCGCCGCCCGCCCTAAAAATAGCGGCGCTTTACCGCCGACGCCACCCGCGCCCCAGTGTGAAAGTAGCCTTAAGATAATTTAAAGTTCATTGGCAGGTGCATGTGACCTCCTTCTATTTAATCTGCATGAACCTGCTTCAAGCTACTTTTGATTTCCTATTGATTTGTACAGAGAGTGAGGCAGTTCTGATGTGAACACTGACACAGGTCCTAATCTTTGAAATTTGCACTTTAACTGTTGCTGCGCAAGAGAAAAAAAATGAAGGGCTGCTGGACTAGGGTTGCCACCTTTTCTTCAAGCCAAACCCAAACACTTTAGCGGCCTGGGACATCTTTGGGTGCCCCAAGGAGAGTAGTAATGCGGTGTGCAATGCAAACAGTGGGTGTAAGCAAATTGCTCTTGCTGACATCATCGACCTGCCCCCCAGTGATACTAAACCTGCCCCCAGACAGCCACCCACAGCTCCCGTATGGCAACAAATTTGTGTGTGACTATCATTGTTACTTGGCGAGCCACAGCCTGGTCTGAATAACGTGTCCAAGTTTCAGTGTGCCTGAAACCCGGAGATAAGATTCAAAACCCAGACTGTCCAGGTGAATCCTGGACAGGTGGCAACCCTATAATGGAGACATTTATAAAACAAAGTGTTAAAAAATTTGATGCAAGTCAAGCTGCTTTTTAGTTAGCAAGGTTTTTGCAGCCGTTTTTATGTGTATTTGTGACCCCTGAGCCTGCAATTCTGGGCAGCCAACTGACACTTTTGCCCAGGCCTGGAACAGAATTATCACTGGATTAGACAGCTTTTCAGGTAAAACAGATGCATAATTGGGAAGTGGTCATGGGAGGTTTTATTTTTTCACACTGCTATTTTAGAGCAGCAGATGGAGGAATTTATTAAATAAGCTTCCTAATTATAATAAATATGTCTCACTGCTCCTACTTGGCATAGCATGTGACAGAATAGATAAATAGTCCCTGTAAGTTGTGCCAGCCACTCTTCTTTTTTTTATAGAGCTTCTTTAAATTCCAACACCAGCCAAGCTTGTGCACTTGTATAAGCTTGAAAACTTGAAATAAGGAAGGGGTAGAATTGTATAATTTTTTCTTTAGCTGTATGTGACCAATTAGGGATGTTTCAGCGTATTTTTGTGTCCTAGTGACAGGGAGTCAGAGGGACAAGAAGTGGTAAGAAAATCTCCCTAATTTTAATAATACAGTAGAACCTTGGATTACGAGCATAATCCGTTCCAGAAGAATGCTCGTAATCCAAAGCACTCGCATATCAAAGCGAGCTTCCCCATAGAAGTCAATGGAAACTAAAAAAATGTGTTCTGCATTGACTTCTATGGCATGCAATACCGCATGTGGTCAGAGGTGGGGGTGCCGGAGAGACTCGGAAAGGCCCGGGGACAGCTCGGCTGAATTTGGAAAGGCTCGGGAATGGAATATTTCCAAGTTTTTCTGAGTATTTCCGAACGGCTCCGATCGGCTCTGATCGGCTCTGCTCGGCTCCAGTGCCCCCGCAACTCTGGCCAAATGCAGTACTGCATTCCCCATTAGCTTGAATTCTGCTCGTGTTGCGAAACAACACTCGCAAACTGAGTCAGAATTTTTTTTAAAAAGTTGCTCATTATTCAAAATGCTCGTTAACCGCGTTACTCGTAAACCAAGGTTCCACTGTATACATATTTCAGTTTACCAATCCCTGGATCTAATGGCTACATTTGTTTTCTTTTTTTGCTTTGTCTAACTTTATGGTCAAAGAAAGAAAAAACTCCTGGACGGGCGCACACCGTTGAAGGCATCTTTATTAATAATGTAAAATCCAATACAGTCACTTCAAGTGTAGAAAGAACAGGAAAAAAACAGCTAACGCGTTTAAGCGCCAATATACAGCGTGAAACGCGTTAGGTGTTTTTTTCCTGTTCTTTCTACACTTGAAGTGACTGTATTGGATTTTACATTATTAAAAAAGAAGCCTTCAACGGTGTGCGGCCGTCCAGGACTTTTTTCTTTCTTCAAGTTTGTGCAGAGCCGACACCCGTGAGTTCAGCATAGGGCGTGTGTTCGTAAAGGTCCGAGGCTTAGTAAGCAGCAATCTTTTCCCTAACTTTTTGGTCACCTGGTGATGACAGTGATTTACAATCATTTTAAAGCTGAACTCCAGCAAACACTTTTTAAGCAGTTACAGCAATCGTTTTTTTTTCCCCCCATTTTGGGATATAAATGAATAAAAACTGACCATTGTAAGCACCACTGACAACATTAAATCTTTATTTTCAACCCTCTGCCACATTTGTTAAATAATACCGCTTTACAAGAGTATGATATTCCAAAAAAAAAATATAGAATAGAGAAGGATTAGAATGCATGTCAGGTTTTTACCCCATTAAAGAGATTCTCCTCATTTACTGAGTCACCACACAGAAAGTAAAATAAATTCTGCAGGAGCAACACAGACAGTAATATATTTTTTTTCAAACGTGAGTGAAAATGTCCAAATTGAGCCCAATTAGCCAATTTTCCATCCCCGGTGTCATGTGACTCAATAGTGTTACAAGGTCTCAGGTGTGAATGGGGAGTAGGTGTGTTAAATTTTGGTGTTATCGCTCTCACTCTCTCATACTGGTCACTGGAAGTTCAACATGGCACCTCATGACAATGGTGAATGTGGGGTCTCTCGCGCCACCACGTGAACTCTCAATGATTATATGTATTAGGAAACTGCATCTTAATCTATAGTGCAAAACAAGTGCACCAAAATAAATAGGAATAAAAAGTGATGAGCGCAACTACCTACATAAAATATATAAACTGTGCAAATGTGCAAAAAAAGTTCTTGTATAAAATGTAAAGGGGTGTTTTCAAACATATGATCTTCTATTAGTCTTCTTATCAGACAGATTTTCCCAGAACTTCCTCAATTCTGATGAATATTGCCTTAATGGGTATCCTGCCTCCTCAGGAATCTGGTCCTGGTTGTCCTCCTTTTCAACTGCTCTCCTCAATGGTATAAATGGTTCTGTGAATCACTGCGGTATCCGTTAATTAGACAGCTAATTAATATGTGTTCGGGTTTAAAGGGATGAGGTGGCAACTCTATATGATGTGCAGGAAATGGATTTCTATTGCTAGTTCAGGCTATTTTTGTTCATCTTCACTCTCATGTTGAGACATTCACCTACGGAACCCCACGGATACCGCAGTGATTCACAGAACCATTTATATCATTGAGGAGAGCAGTTGAAAAGGAGGACAACCAGGACCAGATTCCTGAGGAGTCAGGAGGATACCCATTAAGGCAATATTTTATCAGAATTGAGGTAAGCGCTCTGAGAGCACTAAATTCTGGGAAAATCTGTCTGATAAGAAGACTCATAGAAGATCATATGTTTGAAGACACCCCTTTACATTTTATACAATAACTTTTTTTCACATATATTTGCACATGAACTTTTGCTATTCATTGTCACTTTTGCACATCATTAGTGCATTGGATTTAGTTTATTGTGTTTGCACATTTGCAAAGTTTATATATTTTATGTAGGTAGTTGCGCTCATCACTTTTTATTCCACCTCATGACAATGAACTCTCTGAGGATCTAAAAAAAATTATTGTTGCTCTACATAAAGATGGCTTAAAGCGGAGCTCCACCCTAAAGTGGAACTTCCTCTCATCGGATTCCTCCCCCCCCTCCGGTGCCACAATTGCCACCTTTCAGGGGGGAGGGGGGTGCAAATACCTGTCTAACACTTCCGGGCATAGACTCTGCGGGAAACTGCGGGCATTAAGCCACTTCCCGCCCCCCTGTTGTGTTCTGGGAAACACACGGCTCCCAGAACACAGCGGGAACCAGTGAGGACGACGATGCGCGACCCGGGCATGCGTAGTAGAGAACCGAGCAGTGAAGCCGCAACGCTTCACTTCCTAAATCCCTCACCGATGATGGCGGTGGGGGCAGCCGAGAGACAAGCAATTGCTCATCTTCTGCTGCCGACGTCGCTGGACTCCAGGACAGGTAAGTGTCCATTTATTAAAAGTCAGCAGCTGCAGTATTTGTAAGTGCTGGCTTTTAATATTTTTTTTAATGGCGGAGCTCCGCTTTAAGCTATAAGAAGATTTCCAAGACCCTGAAACTGAGCTGCAGCACAGTGGCCAAAACCATGCAGCGGTTTAACAGGACAGGTTACACTCAGAACAGGCCTCGCCATGGTCGACCAAAGAAGTTGAGCGCATGTGCTCAACGTCATATCCAGAGGTTGTCTTTGGGAAATAGACTTATGAGTCTCATCAGACCACAGGATAACCTCTGCCAGCATTGCTGCAGAGGTTGAAGGGGTGGGGGTCAGCCTGTCAGTGCTCAGACCATACGTTGCACAAAGCATCATATTGGTCTGCATGGCTGTCATCCCAGAAGGAAGCCTCTTCTAAAGTTGATGCACAAGAAAGCCAACAAACAGTTTGCTGAAGACAAGCAGACTAAGGACATGAATTCCTTCAACCATGTCCTGTGGTGTGATGAGACCAAGATAAACTTATTTGGTTCAGATGGTGTCAAGCGTATGTGGCGGCAATTAGGTGAGGAGTAGGGATGAGCTTCGTGTTCGAGTCGAACATACGTTCGACTCGAACATCGGCTGTTCGATCGTTCGACGAAGATCGAACGATTTGGGCCGTTCGCGCCAAATTCGAGTGACGCGAACGGCCCACAATGCACTACGCCATCGCAGTGTCATCCAGGCGCTGTGATTGGCCAAGCATGCACTGTGACCCCGCATGCTTGGCCAATCACAGCGCCGGCAGCGAGGAGAGCAATGATTGGCCACAGGCAGGATGCCTGTGGCCAATTATTGCTGAGGGTGTTTAGTACACGCCCCACACTATAAAAGGCCGCCAGCACGGCGGCCTAGTGTAGTGTGTTCCGGAGCAGGGATAGAGCAGCATAGGCAGGGACAGTGACTTTTATTTCTTTCTTGCTTAACCTGGATTCCTTTAGTTTAGGGAAAGAGAAGGATAGGTAGGGAGAGTGTCAGTGTGTTTTGTGCTTGTGCTATATTGTGCTTAAAAAAAACATTTTTTCTAGGGACAGAAAACTGTAGGTAGGGAGAGTGTGTCAGTTTCTTTCACTGTCAAAGTCCTTGTTTCCAGGGACCTGGAAGGACAGTGAGTGAATTCTCCTTGTGCTAAATTGTGCTTAAAAAAAAACATTTTTTCTAGGGACAGAAAACTGTAGGTAGGGAGAGTGTGTCAGTTTCTTTCACTGTCAAAGTCCTTGTTTCCAGGGACCTGGAAGGACAGTGAGTGAATTCTCCTTGTGCTAAATTGTGCTTAAAAAAAACATTTTTTCTAGGGACAGAAAACTGTAGGTAGGGAGAGTGTGTCAGTTTCTTTCACTGTCAAAGTCCTTGTTTCCAGGGACCTGGAAGGACAGTGAGTGAATTCTCCTTGTGCTAAATTGTGCTTAAAAAAAACATTTTTTCTAGGGACAGAAAACTGTAGGTAGGGAGAGTGTGTCAGTTTCTTTCACTGTCAAAGTCCTTGTTTCCAGGGACCTGGAAGGACAGTGAGTGAATTCTCCTTGTGCTAAATTGTGCTTAAAAAAAACATTTTTTCTAGGGACAGAAAACTGTAGGTAGGGAGAGTGTGTCAGTTTCTTTCACTGTCAAAGTCCTTGTTTCCAGGGACCTGGAAGGACAGTGAGTGAATTCTCCTTGTGCTAAATTGTGCTTAAAAAAAACATTTTTTCTAGGGACAGAAAACTGTAGGTAGGGAGAGTGTGTCAGTTTCTTTCACTGTCAAAGTCCTTGTTTCCAGGGACCTGGAAGGACAGTGAGTGAATTCTCCTTGTGCTAAATTGTGCTTAAAAAAAACATTTTTTCTAGGGACAGAAAACTGTAGGTAGGGAGAGTGTGTCAGTTTCTTTCACTGTCAAAGTCCTTGTTTCCAGGGACCTGGAAGGACAGTGAGTGAATTCTCCTTGTGCTAAATTGTGCTTAAAAAAAACATTTTTTCCAGGGACAGAAAACTGTAGGTAGGGAGAGTGTGTCAGTTTCTTTCACTGTCAAAGTCCTTGTTTCCAGGGACCTGGAAGGACAGTGAGTGAATTCTCCTTGTGCTAAATTGTGCTTAAAAAAAACATTTTTTCTAGGGACAGAAAACTGTAGGTAGGGAGAGTGTGTCAGTTTCTTTCACTGTCAAAGTCCTTGTTTCCAGGGACCTGGAAGGACAGTGAGTGAATTCTCCTTGTGCTAAATTGTGCTTAAAAAAAACATTTTTTCTAGGGACAGAAAACTGTAGGTAGGGAGAGTGTGTCAGTTTCTTTCACTGTCAAAGTCCTTGTTTCCAGGGACCTGGAAGGACAGTGAGTGAATTCTCCTTGTGCTAAATTGTGCTTAAAAAAAACATTTTTTCTAGGGACAGAAAACTGTAGGTAGGGAGAGTGTGTCAGTTTCTTTCACTGTCAAAGTCCTTGTTTCCAGGGACCTGGAAGGACAGTGAGTGAATTCTCCTTGTGCTAAATTGTGCTTAAAAAAAACATTTTTTCTAGGGACAGAAAACTGTAGGTAGGGAGAGTGTGTCAGTTTCTTTCACTGTCAAAGTCCTTGTTTCCAGGGACCTGGAAGGACAGTGAGTGAATTCTCCTTGTGCTAAATTGTGCTTAAAAAAAACATTTTTTCTAGGGACAGAAAACTGTAAGTAGGGAGAGTGTGTCAGTTTCTTTCACTGTCAAAAGTCCTTGTTTCCAGGGACCTGGAAGGACAGTGAGTGAATTCTCCTTGTGCTAAATTGTGCTTAAAAAAAACATTTTTTCTAGGGACAGAAAACTGTAGGTAGGGAGAGTGTGTCAGTTTCTTTCACTGTCAAAGTCCTTGTTTCCAGGGACCTGGAAGGACAGTGAGTGAATTCTCCTTGTGCTAAATTGTGCTTAAAAAAAACATTTTTTCTAGGGACAGAAAACTGTAGGTAGGGAGAGTGTCTCAGTTTCTTTCACTGTCAAAGTCCTTGTTTCCAGGGACCTGGAAGGACAGTGAGTGAATTCTCCTTGTGCTAAATTGTGCTTAAAAAAAACATTTTTTCTAGGGACAGAAAACTGTAGGTAGGGAGAGTGTGTCAGTTTCTTTCACTGTCAAAGTCCTTGTTTCCAGGGACCTGGAAGGACAGTGAGTGAATTCTCCTTGTGCTAAATTGTGCTTAAAAAAAACATTTTTTCTAGGGACAGAAAACTGTAGGTAGGGAGAGTGTGTCAGTTTCTTTCACTGTCAAAGTCCTTGTTTCCAGGGACCTGGAAGGACAGTGAGTGAATTCTCCTTGTGCTAAATTGTGCTTAAAAAAAACATTTTTTCTAGGGACAGAAAACTGTAGGTAGGGAGAGTGTGTCAGTTTCTTTCACTGTCAAAGTCCTTGTTTCCAGGGACCTGGAAGGACAGTGAGTGAATTCTCCTTGTGCTAAATTGTGCTTAAAAAAAACATTTTTTCTAGGGACAGAAAACTGTAGGTAGGGAGAGTGTGTCAGTTTCTTTCACTGTCAAAGTCCTTGTTTCCAGGGACCTGGAAGGACAGTGAGTGAATTCTCCTTGTGCTAAATTGTGCTTAAAAAAAACATTTTTTCTAGGGACAGAAAACTGTAGGTAGGGAGAGTGTGTCAGTTTCTTTCACTGTCAAAGTCCTTGTTTCCAGGGACCTGGAAGGACAGTGAGTGAATTCTCCTTGTGCTAAATTGTGCTTAAAAAAAAACATTTTTTCTAGGGACAGAAAACTGTAGGTAGGGAGAGTGTGTCAGTTTCTTTCACTGTCAAAGTCCTTGTTTCCAGGGACCTGGAAGGACAGTGAGTGAATTCTCCTTGTGCTAAATTGTGCTTAAAAAAAACATTTTTTCTAGGGACAGAAAACTGTAGGTAGGGAGAGTGTGTCAGTTTCTTTCACTGTCAAAGTCCTTGTTTCCAGGGACCTGGAAGGACAGTGAGTGAATTCTCCTTGTGCTAAATTGTGCTTAAAAAAAACATTTTTTCTAGGGACAGAAAACTGTAGGTAGGGAGAGTGTGTCAGTTTCTTTCACTGTCAAAGTCCTTGTTTCCAGGGACCTGGAAGGACAGTGAGTGAATTCTCCTTGTGCTAAATTGTGCTTAAAAAAAACATTTTTTCTAGGGACAGAAAACTGTAGGTAGGGAGAGTGTGTCAGTTTCTTTCACTGTCAAAGTCCTTGTTTCCAGGGACCTGGAAGGACAGTGAGTGAATTCTCCTTGTGCTAAATTGTGCTTAAAAAAAACATTTTTTCTAGGGACAGAAAACTGTAGGTAGGGAGAGTGTGTCAGTTTCTTTCACTGTCAAAGTCCTTGTTTCCAGGGACCTGGAAGGACAGTGAGTGAATTCTCCTTGTGCTAAATTGTGCTTAAAAAAAACATTTTTTCTAGGGACAGAAAACTGTAGGTAGGGAGAGTGTGTCAGTTTCTTTCACTGTCAAAGTCCTTGTTTCCAGGGACCTGGAAGGACAGTGAGTGAATTCTCCTTGTGCTAATTTGTGCTTAAAAAAAACATTTTTTCTAGGGACAGAAAACTGTAGGTAGGGAGAGTGTGTCAGTTTCTTTCACTGTCAAAGTCCTTGTTTCAAGGGACAGAGAAGGACACCTGAAGGTAGCCCTTATTGCTTTTTTCCCATCTCCCTGCAGGCCATCTATTAGAATGTCTGGAAGGCAAACAAGGAGAGGCAGACAGTCAGGAGGCAATAAAAGAGGGCAAGCAGGCTCTGTGTCTGGGGGCAACAGTGCTGGTCGTGGACGCGGTGCATTGTCATCAGCACATGGCCATGGGACACGCTTGTCCTTCTTTTCGGCAGCTGGACATGTTGAGCCACATCATGCCGAAGACTTGGTAGAGTGGATGACCAAGCCCTCCTCCTCCTCCTCATCCTCTCTCACCCAGGCTCAGGGTACTGGAAAAGCAGCTGCCAAAGCGTCCTCTTCCCTGGTATCAATGTCAGACTCATCATCAGTCACTCCTTCCCTAGACCCACCATGTCCTCCTCCTGAGGAGTCCCCCGAACTGTTTCAGCACAGTGTTGGGTACATGCTCCAGGAGGATGCCCAGCGTTTTGAAGGGTCTGATGATGAAACCCAGCTAGAGGAAGGCAGTAGCGTGAGAGCAGACAGAGGGGATGCTCAAGAAGGACACCAATCTGGCAGTCATGTTCCAGCAGCTGCAGCATACTGCCAGATTGGCTCCAGTGATGAGGAGGGAGGTGATGATGAGGTCACTGACTCCACGTGGGTGCCTAATAGGAGAGAGGAGGAGGAGGAGGATGAGGAGGAGGCACATCTCCAACGAGGCAGGATGCCCTTTGGTGGCCAGCGTAAGGGCAGTACACCGACGGAATCACACCGCAGAGCTCCGCCTGTGCAGGGCGCTGCCTCTGCCCGTCATTCAAAAAGTTCTTTGGTGTGGGCCTTTTTTGAGGCTAGTGCATCAGATCGCACAGCTGCTGTTTGCAACATATGTCTCAAGCGTATATCGCGTGGCCAAAACATCAGCCGCTTGGGTACCACATGCCTGACCAGACATATGTTGACCTGCCATGCAGCTCGTTGGCAAGCCTACCTCAAAGACCCACACCAAAGAACAAAGCGGACCTCTCCTTGCACCGCATCAGCTGGGATCTCCAACCCCACTATAACTTCAGTCCTCTCTGAAACATGCACTGAGAGGAATGAAGGTGTAGAATTAGGTGTGTCACAGCCAAGTACTTGCGGCCACTCTGCTAGCAGTACACCGACGTCCGATTCTAGCAGGCAAATTTCCCTGCCCCAGCTGCTGGACCGTCGAAAGAAGTTCACTCCCAGCCATCCACATGCCCAGCGGTTGAATGCTAGCTTGGCTAAATTGCTAGCGCTTCAACTGCTGCCTTTTCAGTTGGTAGACTCGGCCCCCTTCCGTGAGTTTGTGCAATGTGCGGTTCCTCAGTGGCAGGTTCCCAAACGCCACTTTTTCTCACGGAAGGCTATTCTGGCTCTCTACCGGCATGTGGAAGGCAATGTCTTGGCCTCGCTGGACAGGGCGGTCAGCGGTAAGGTGCATATTACCGCTGACTCATGGTCCAGCAGGCATGGACAGGGACGTTACCTTTCTTTCACGGCCCATTGGGTCACTCTTTTGGCAGCTGGGAAGGATGCAGGACAAGGTGCAGTAGTGTTGGAGGTTGTCCCACCGCCACGCCTCCAAAATGCTACTACTGGTTGTGACACACCTCTCTCCTCCACCCCCTCCTCTTCTTCTTCCTCCATGGCCTCTTCCTGTGGTTTGTCCTATGAACCAGCGGTGCTCCGTAGCCGTTCACGGGGCTACGCAAGTACGCAGGCAAAAAGATGCCATGCCGTGCTTGCGCTGGTGTGTTTGGGGGACAGAAGCCACACTGGGGCAGAGGTCCTGTCTGCTCTGCAGGGCCAGGCCGAGAGGTGGTTGACGCCACGCCAGCTTAAGCCAGGAATGGTGGTTTGCGACAATGGCACCAACCTCCTCTCCGCCCTCCGACAGGGACAACTGACCCATGTGCCCTGTGTGGCTCACGTCCTTAACCTGGTGGTGCAGCGGTTCTTGGGCAGGTACCCGGGCTTACAGGATGTCCTGAGGCAGGCCAGGAAAGTCTGTGTGCATTTCCGCAGATCTTATAATGCCAGTGCTCGCCTGGCTGAGCTGCAAAAGGAGTTGAACCTGCCCAAGAACCGCCTTATATGTGACATGCCCACCAGGTGGAACTCAACGTTGGCCATGCTGCAGCGGCTGCACACGCAGCAGAGGGCCATCAATGAGTACCTGTGCGACTACGGCACCAGGACAGGGTCAGGGGAGCTTGGTTTTTTTTCTCCACGCCAGTGGGGCATGATCAGGGATGCATGCACTGTCCTGGCACCATTTGAGGAGGCCACGAGGATGGTGAGCAGTGACAGTGCATGCATCAGTGACACTGTACCTCTTGTCCACCTGTTGGAGCACACGCTGCGTGGAATAATGGACAGGGCACTTGAGGCAGAACAGAGGCAGGAAGAGGAGGACTTCCTTGCCTCTCAAGGCCCCCTTTACCCAGACAGTGTTCCTTCTGTCCCACCCATCGCACAGGAAGAGGAGGAGGAGGAGGAGGAGGAGGAGGAGGATTGTGTCAGCATGGAGGTGGAGGCTGGCACTCAGCATCATCAGCAGCAGTCTTTTAGGGATGATTTACAGTCCCAAGAAACCAGTGGACTTGTACGTGGCTGGGAGGAGGTGGCTGCGGATCATGTCGTCCTTAGTGACCCAGAGGACTCCGGAGCGAATGCCTCAGCAAACCTACGCTGCATGGCCTCCCTGATCCTGCAAAGTCTGCGGAAGGATCCTCGTATTCTTCGGATCAAGGAGAGGGACCATTACTGGCTGGCCACTCTCCTTGATCCACGGTACAAGGGTAAGGTTGCGGACCTTATGTTACCGTCGCAGAGGGAGCAGAGGATGAGACAACTCCGGGAGGCCTTGCAGAAAGGTCTGTGCAACGCGTTCCCAGAGACTGGGAGGTTACAAACTCCTGGTCCTGGACAACGAGTTGCTGAGGCTTCGGCCAGTCAAAGAAGGAGCGGTGGGGAAGGTGGCCGTCTGACCGATGCGTTCAGACAATTCTTTAGTCCGCAGCCCCAAAGTATGATCGGTTCCAGCAACCATCGCCAGCGTCTGATAAACATGGTGCAGGAATATCTAGGGGCAAGGTCAGACTTGGACACCTTCCCCACCGAAAATCCTCTGGCTTACTGGGTCTTGAGGATGGATCACTGGCCAGAGCTTGCACAGTATGCAATTGAGCTACTGGCCTGTCCTGCATCCAGCGTTCTTTCGGAACGCACATTCAGTGCTGCTGGAGGATTTGTCACGGATCACAGGGTGCGCCTGTCCACCGACTCGGTTGATCGACTGACTTTCATCAAGATGAACCAGTCTTGGATCACCACCAGCTACCACACACCTGATGCTGATATAACAGACTAATTGATTTTAACATGTCACATCCCTTCAAGACTGATGCTGATGCTGAGTGCCTGTGCTGTTATGTTGACTGGCTATCCTCCTCCTCCGAGTCCTCAATGATACGATTGATGATGATAGCTTGGAAGATCATTTTTGTTTATGGGTGCCGCCACCAGTGGCTAAGGCCCAATTTTTCAGCCCCTGTTTTACAGGGGCGTGTAATTACAATTTTTTTAGCAATAATTTGCCATAGGGCTCATTGCTGTGCTCCAAGTACAGTATCTGTGAGGGGTTGGAGTGTTGTGGCACCAGTGCCTAAGGCCCAATTTTTCAGCCCCTGTTTAACAGGGGCGTGTCATTACAATTTTTGAAGCAATACTTTGCAACAGGGCTCATTGCTGTGCTCCAAGTACAGTATCTGTGAGGGGTTGTAGTGTTGTGCCACCAGTGCCTAAGGCCCAATTTTTCAGCCCCTGTTCAACAGGGGCATGCAATTACAATTCTTGATCTAATAATTCACAGCAGGGTCCATTGCTGCACCCACCAAGAGTAACTCTGAGGGCTTACAGTCTTGTGGCAACGCCACCACCACCACCACCACGAAAGGCCCAATTTTTCAGCCCCTGTTCAAAAGGGGCATGTAATTACAATTCTTGATCTAATAATTCACAGCAGGGCCCATTGCTGCACCCACCAAGAGTAACTGTCAGGGCTTACAGTGTTGTGGCACCAGCACCACCATCAAAGCCCCAATTTTTACTACCACTGTTCAACAATTATATGTAATTAAAATTCCTGATATAATAGTTGACAGCAGGGCGTTCCAGCACCAACCAAGAGTAACTGAGTGCTTACAGTGTTGTGCCAACACCAACAACTAAGGGGCCTATTTCTGCAGAGTATATACGGCAGGTCCCTACTTTCAAACATCCAACTTACAAACGACTCCTACTTGCAAACGAAAGAAGACAACAGGAAGTGAGAGGAAATCTACCCCTAGAAAGGAAAATTCTCTCCTGTAAGAATAAATATGGGAGAAAGGGGTCTCATCTGTACTGATGCTTTATCAGCAATCCTTGTTTCAAGAAAAACACCACATTTCAAAAACAGTTGTCATTGGGACGGAAAGTGAGGTGAAATGTTCTGAACAGGGGCACAGACAGCAAAACAAATGTTACAGGGGTGATAACCCTTACCTATGTTTCCCAAAAAGTTTAAAAATAGATTTTTGGGCTGGAGCTACACTTCAACAATGTACCTGTTCAAAATTACAAACAGATTCTACATAAGAACAAACCTACAGTCCCTGTCTTGTATGCACCACCTGTATACGGCTGTTCAGAGTATATAGGGCCTTTTTTATTTTATGTGCGGGGTTCCCCTTAATATCCATACAAGACCCAAAGGGGCTGGTAATGGGCTGGGGTAGGGGGGGGGGTCATGGGGTAGCTATGCCATTTTTCTTAAAGAATTTCATCCATATTACCGGGACCAGACATTACATTAAAGCCGCAAGCAGTTTTAAATGGCTTTTTTTTCCTTTAGAAGTGTCATTTTGTGCAGGGACAGTTCTAAACACGGGAAACACGTGGCACTTCACAGGCATACTTTAGACACCCCCCAGGTACGATATTTAAAGGAATATTTGACTTTTTTTTTTTCACTTTATGCATCATTAAAATGACTGCTCCCGAAAAACGACCGTTTTTAAAACTTCTTTTTGCATTGATACATGTCCCCTGGTGCAGAACCCGGGTTCCCAAACCCTATTTATGACAATAACATGCATAATAGTTGTTATAATTAGCACTTTAGAATTCGAACGTTCGCATCCATTGTATTTAATAGGGTTCTAATGTTCGTTCGAACTTTCGGTCCGTTCGCGGGTTCTGGTGCGAACCGAACCCGGGGGTGTTCGGCTCATCACTAGTGAGGAGTACAAAGACAAGTGTGTCTTGCCTACAGTCAAGCATGGTGGTGAGAGTGTCATGGTCTGGGGCTGCATGAGTGCTGCCGGCATTGGAGAGTTACAGTTCATTGAGGGAACCATGAATGCCAACATGTACTGTGACATACTGAAGCAGAGCATGATCCTCTCCTTTCGGAGACTGGGCCACAGGGCAGTATTCCAACATGATAACAACCCCAAATACACCTCCAAGACGCCCACTGCCTTGCTAAAGAAGCTGAGGGTAAAGGCGATGGACTGGCCAAGCATATCTCTAAACCTAAACCCTATTAAACATCTGTGGGGCATCCTCAAACGGAATGTGGAGGAGTTCAAGAGGACTCCAGTGACAACTTATGAAGCTCTGGTAAACTCCATGCCCAAGAGGGTTATGGCAGTGCTGGAAAATAATGGTGGCCACACAAAATATTGACACTTTGGGCCCAATTTGTACATTTTCACTTAGGGGTGTAGTGACTTTTGTCGCCAGTGGTTTAGACACTAATGGCTGTGTTAAGTTATTTTGAGGAGACAGCAAATTTACACTGTTACGCTCACTACTTTACATTGTACCAAAGTATAATTTCTTCAGTGTTTTCACATGAAAATATATAATAAAATATTTACAAAAATGTGAGGGGTGTACTTACTTTTGTGAGATACTAAATATGTACAAAATAGTGGCAGATAACTTGCAAAAGTTCAGCTGCTACAGAAGGGTTTTGGACTCCCAATGTTTTGCATACTGAAAAAAAGTGCAACTGCATTCAGAAATGTGTCCCACTGCTACTTTTCTCTGCATGGGCAAGGTGACAGTAAGGCCCCTTTCACACTGAGGCGTTGAAAAAACGCAAAAAAATTATGATATTTTTTCCAGCGATTTTACCGCGTTCGCGGTAAAAATAGCGCTAACACCTATGCGTTTTTACCGCGTTACTCATTCATTTCAATGGAGATAGGCGTTTTTACAGCGCTATTTTTAGCGCCCTAAAAATGCTCCAAAAAAGCTGTTTGCAGGATTTTTTCCAGGGCACAGCCAGCAAAACGCCTCAGTGTGAAAGCCTTCAGGGCTTTCACATTGAGAATGATGTGGCAGGATTATTTCAGGCATTTTTACAGCGCTATTTTTACCGCAAAAACGCCTCCGTGTGAAAGGGGCCTTATTCTTTAAAATCAGACAAAAATGTTGTTTTATGTAACAGTTAAAACAAAATATGCTATTACTTCTCTTTAATAAAGCCTGCTTTCTCATATGCCATCATTGTAGCAGTGTAACACAATGCGAAACAGGTTCTCATGGAAATGACCAGAACACAATGAAGTAGGACCAAGGATCAGAGCGGAGGCTATTTTTAGATATCTATTCCAACATTTTATTTTTGGTCTTGCTTGGTTTCCTCTGCAGCTTCCTCTAAGTCTATTTACTTCTACAACGTATTTATGGTTGCTTACATAGGAAGTGCAAGGAATGTGTCAGGAACTATTGTTTTTCTTGGCACTGCCAGAATCCTTGAGTTGATAAGAGCCTTTAGGAAATATAACATCATAAATTAAAGCTTCCTTTATATCGGAGCGACCATAAAAGCGACTTCAGTTACGAGTCACCATTTATCATGTCAATATGCTGAGTGGAGACAAAAACAGTCAAGGAAAGCAGTAATATCAGTTATACTATACTAATGTCAATGCTCACCTAATTTTACAATAACCAGCACCTATAGGGACTCTCCAAACTTTGCATTTAGATAATAGGGGTTGATTTATTTACTAAAACTGGAGAATGCAAAATATAGTGCAGCTCTGCATAGAAATCAGCTTCCAGTTTTTTTTTTGTCAAAGCTTAATTGAACAAGCCGAAGTTAGAAGCTGATTGGCTACCATGCACAGCTGCATCAGATTTTGCACCCTCCAGTTTTAGTAAATCAACCACATAGTGTTTTTTTGTCTGTCAACAGTACTGCAGAGCTGCCAAACAACCAAATCATCTAAAGCAGGGGTCCTCAATCTACAATTTGCTCGTCATTTACCCGGCCCACTCCTTAGGGCCGGCCCTACCATGGGTCCTGCTCCTGCAAACCTCCTCCGCCGCTGTCATCAGTGAACAGCGGCGAGCAGGAGGCAGCTTAGCTCAGGACAGAGGGCAGGAGGAGGAGCTGCCCAAAGTAACTTTTGAAGCTAAACCGCAGGTGATTGGTTGCTAGGACACAGGGCAACCAATCACCAGCCTGCTAATATGGAAAGTCACTCTGCTGGCTTCCCCTCCTGTCTCTGTCCAGAACTGTGCTGCCTTCTGCTCTCGGCTTGTAGGACACTGCTATGGGAGGGAAAGGGAAAAGGAGCGGGGGCAGAGGACACCAGTGTGTGTGTGTGATGTGAAGGGGCAGAGGACACTGTTATGGGCAGGACCACCCCCATAGCAGTGTTCTCTACCACCCTTAACATTACTCCCCCATCCCTGCTTTCTGAGCCTAACTCACTCCTGATCCCTGCGTTCTGAGCCTAACGCACTCCTGATCCCTGCATTCTGAGCCTAACGCACTCCTAATCCCTGCGTTCTAAACCTAACTCACTCCTGATCCCTGCATTCTGAGCCTAACGCACTCCTAATCCCTGCGTTCTAAACCTAACTCACTTCTGATCCCTGCATTCTGAGCCTAATGCACTCCTGATCCCTGCATTCTGAGCCTAACGCACTCCTGATCCCTGCATTCTGAGCCTAACGCACTCCTGATCGCTGCGTTCTAAACTTAACTCACTCCTGATCCCTGTGTTCTGAGCCTAACGCACTCCTGATCCCTGCGTTCTGAGTGAAATGCATTCCTGAACCCTGCATTCTGAGAGCAACGCATTCCTGAACCCTGCATTCTGAGAGAAACGCACTACTGAAACCCGCTTTCTGCATAAAAAGATATGTGCAGTGTGCATAAGAATTAGTTCATATTTTTTTTCAAACTATAGTCCGAGCCCCCAACAGTCTAAGGGACAGTGAACTGGCCCCCTGTATAAAAAGTTTGAGTACCCCTGATCTAAAGATTAGGCCATATTTGCTAAATGACAAGAATGTATACATAAAGCTATATACATTTAAGCCAAAGCCTAAATATTAATGTCAAGCTTTGTTTTTGAATGAAGTGAGTCATCCTTATTTCTCTGCGATGGTCAGCTTACTGTGATGAATTGTCAGTTATTACACATTTATATTATTAGTAAAAGTTTACATGAAAGTAAATTTTAATTTGACTTGCTTGTTTTACTTGCTTGCTATTGCACATTTTAAAGTTTGTAACTCGTATAAGTGTAGCACCCTCTACCATAGGTAGGTGCTAGATGTGAGGTTTTTGGTGTTAGCTGCCAGTGCAGGTAAATTTAAGCAGGTCTATGCTGCGAGCTGGGCTTGTTTGTTTTTGATCTGGGGGCAGGGAGTGGTTAGTGTAGCAGTGGGTGTGACTGACATGTACCTCAGCTTTTGGGCACCTTCCCTGTTTCCAGTGAGAATGTTCTGGAAAGGCAGGCTAAGAGTTGGAGTGGCATGGGGTGTATGTAAGAGCTCTGACCAATCCCCAACTAGGATTGGCAGGGGACGGGCCTCCTATATATTCCCTCAGTCAGCCTGCTGGAGGGTTAAGCTGTCGATCGTAAGAACTGAAGGATAGAGTGCTAGACTGCGTGCTGGAGAAACACCCCCATCTGGGGGGGGGGGTGGATCTGGCAGAGGAGCTCGAAAACTGTGAGGGAGCCTCTTCTTACACGGTCATGGAGAGATGTATTGGAACAGGAGCTGGAGAGCAGTTGGCCTGCATGTTCTGGGTAAATTCTTCAGGAAGGACTCGGGGCAGGAGTCATGAGTGAGGCACAGTGGAGATCTGGAAGAGACACGCCAGGAAGAGCTGGGAGGAAGCCTTTCCTGACACAGTCATGGAAAGGTGTCACGGAACATGAGCTGGGTGTAGAGCCAGAGGAGAGACTGTGGAGTTTGTGTCAAATCGATGCACCCCAAGGGCACAGGATTTGCAAGTCGGAACCACTGGGATCAGTAGTCCATCATCAAATATTTTCCCCAAATAATATCCACGGCCACAAAAAGAGGTATTGCAGGCCCCTGGCCTATTCAGGATCATCAATTGAATCTACTAGGATTTATTCAGAGTGAGGCCTAGTGGGCTGAAGATGGCGGGACAGGAGTACTAATCTGTGACAGGAAAGTGATGTGCAGAAGGAGAAGTTTCCTGAGGTAAATATCTGCAGGGAGAGCGCAGAGGCGGGAAAGTTCTGAGGTGAAAAGTCTGTTAGGATTAGGGTCCGCCATTTTATCCAATCTGAGGAGTGTAACATATAAACCGCTATTACGTTTGTAAAGGTAATGAGTAAAACATATGTCCATGTAAAGCTGGATCCACTCTAACATGGCAAATAGTTACCAATTTGTTATATGGACATCCCATATCCCTTCCCCCAACCAAGTTCAATCCCCCAAATAAAACAACAAAACAAAGCAAAAGACTCTTCATTGTCTACAAGTGTGACGTATGGATGTCTGGCAGCAGGGTGAATATGCATGTATGTTAGTAACTAGAGTTGAGCGGGTAGCTGGATATTCGGGTCCGGCGGGTTCGGCCGAACTTCGGAAAAAAGTTCGAATTCGGGACCGAACTTTAACCCGAACCCGGACCCGGACCCCATTGAAGTCAATAGGGACCCGGACTTCTGACGACTAAAAAGGCTCTAAAAAAGTAATGGAAAGGGCTAGAGGGCTGCAAATGGCAGCAAAATGTTGTTAAGAACATGGCAAGTGCTCTGCAAACAAATGTGGATAGGAAATAACTTAAAAGAACATAAAAAAAAAAAAATATGCTGGAGGCCCCCTTTTCAGCAGAAGAGGTACAGGAAGTCATTAAGAACCTCAGAAACTCAACGGCACAATGCCACACATATGGTGGGAATGCCCCAGAATACGCCCTTTCTGGAATAAATTATTTAATTTAATGGATAAGCTAGTGGGAAAATAAAATACTTTGAAATAAAAATGTAGCGGGGTGCTAAATTTAAGGAAAGTGTTTGAGTGGTAAATAGGCTCAAATACCCTAATTCTGTAGGATTCATGGACCATTTTGTCCTCGGGGGACAGTATTGGTGTGCAGTTCCCTGCGGCCTACAGGTGGCGCCTTTTGTGTCCCCTCTTGGCAGTAGTACAGCGGGGCGGGGAACCTGCTGTGCATGCCGGGAGAGCATATAAAAGGGGCAGACCTTTGGCCTGGGGGCTGATGTCCAGTGGGGTCCGCGCCCAGGTGCCTTCGGCCTGGGTGCATGTGTTCCTGTTCCATCTCGGGCACCTTTAGCCCGGGGTGAGGTACTATCCTGGAGTTCTTGCTGCCCTGGGTATGGAGGCCTAGGGGCGGGAGTAAAGCCTGGAGTCCAGAGCCGCCTCGTGTAGGGGACCCTGTTCCAGGGAAGGGAGGATCATTCTGATGGACCGATGCGGGAGTCACGGTGAAGGAATGGTCTGTTGACTCCCTGGAGAGATGTCTTCCCCTTGATATGGGCTAGGTTCATAGAAGGAGAAGCTCAAGGTCACCTTGACTGTATCAGAGGCCTTATTCAACCGGCCCGTGGCAGGGGCCTTATACACCCTGGTCTGTGGCTGAGACCAAAGTTCTCCAGGCCCGTGGCAGGGGCCTTGTACACCCGGTCTGTGGCAGAGACCAACCTCAATGTCTGTGGCAGAGACCGTGCGCCAAAAACTGTTTGAGAAACCTAAGCAGTGAAGTGAATGTGCTACGTTTGTGCCTGGACCTCCTCCACACCTTAAGCTGTCCTGTTTCTTTGCTCTAACCTTTTCTATCTGAGTACAGTTTATTTTGCCATGAGAGAATAAGAGTTGGAGTTTCAGCTGGTGTGGACATTGACTTTACTGGCAATTAAAGGACTTGCCTCTACCTACAGTAGAGGTGAGAATCATCCTCTGGAGGAGTTTTGACTCCGGCTGTGGACACGGCCCGTCAAGTACACCGCTCAACCTCTTTATATAGGAGGATACGGGCTGGTAGTGCGGTGTGCCTTTCTCCCTCCTGCGAAGAGCCAACAACATAAAGGCAGGTAAGGGGGAAAGGATCTGTGCGCTACAAAAAAATAAAATACAAATTTTAATCTTGGCCTAGCAGGACGAGGTCCATATGGAGTAGGAGGTTGAGGTGGCGGTGGATGTGGCTGTGTAGGTGGAAGCGGCGGTGGAGGAGGACGAGGTAGCCAACACTGGTTCAAAAATACAACAATGGCTGGGTAAGGCCGGTGATGTGTCGAATTCTGTCCCCTGTCGAATAGTGTCCGCCCTGTACTGCGCTTGCTGAGTATGTAGGACAAGGGGATTTCAAAAATCTCCCAAGACTAACGGCGCCTGCGTGTTGAGTTCAGGTGAAGGCCACACCATCCGTGGTTCAAGCCGAGCCAAGCAAGGCCGCGATCGAAGCGAGCCCGTGAGGGGCCCTGTTACTATGTGCTACCGTATGTCCTCTTGGATGGTGGGACTTGAACCTGCACTCACAGCGCAGGCGCCGTTCATCTTCGGAGATTTTGTGAATCTCCTTGTCCTCTGTACTGCGCAAGCGCTGCGCCTTCGCAGTATGGGCCGGACACAATCCGATGGCCGGACAGTTTTTGTCACAACACCGGTATATATGTCTATTCTGCAGAAGGTACGGACAAGTCCTGTGGGATCCATGCCTGGTTCATTTTAATGAACGTGAGCTTGTCCACATTGGCTCTGGACAGGCGGCTGCGCTTGTCTGTGATAACGCCCCCTGCCGTGCTAAATATACGTTCAGATAATACACTGGCTGCAGGGCAGGCCAGCACCTCCAAGGCATAAACGGCAAGCTCAGGCCATGTGCCCAATTTGGAGACCCAGAAGTTAAAGGGGACAGACCCGTCATCCAGTACGTGTAGGCCTGTGGACACATACTGCTCAACCATGTTGGTGAAATGCTGCCTCCTGCTAAGACGTTCCATCTCAGCTGGTGGTGCTGGTTGTTGTGGCGTGCTGACAAAGCTTTTCCACATTTCGGCCATGCTAACCCTGCCTTCTGAGGTGCTGCCGGTGCCCCGGCTGCGTTGGCGACCTCTTCCTCCTCCTCTGCCTTCGCCTTGTGCTTCCACCGTACGCCCGCTGTCAGGTGGGAATGCCACCAGCAGCGCGTCTACCAGCGTGCGCTTGTACTCGCGCATCTTACGATCCCGCTCCAGTGAGGGAATTAAGGACGGTACGTTGTCCTTGTAACGGGGATCCAGCAGGGTGGCCACCCAGTAATCAGCACCAGTTAAAATGTGGGCAACTCGGCTGTCGTTGCGGAAACACTGCAGCATGTAATTGCTCATGTGTGCCAGGCTGCCCAGAGGCAAAGAAAAGCTGTCCTCTGTGGGAGGTGTATCGTCTGTGTCCTCTGTATCCCCCCAGCCACGCACCAGTAATGGCCACGAGCTGGTCTGAGTGCCACCCTGCTGTGAACATGGCTCCTCCTCCTCCTCCTCCTCCTCCTCCTCCATCTCCTCCTCCACCTCGTCATCCTCCAGAACTGTGCCCTTTCTGCCGGACAATTGTGTACCTGGCGTTTGTTGGTGCAGGAACCCACCCTCGTAGCCACTTGTGAAAGACTGCCCTGAAAGCCTTTGAAATGATCCCGCTTCCTCCTCCTCCTCCTCATCCTCCTGTGCCACATCCTCTTCCATCATCGCACGAAGCGTTTTTTCAAGGAGGCATAGAACTGGGATAGTAACGCTGAGAACGGCGTCATTGGCACTGGCCATGTTGGTGGAGTACTCGAAACAGCGCAACAAGGCACACAGGTCTCGCATGGAGGCCCAGTTATTGGTGGTGAAGTGGTGCTGTTCCGCAGAGCGACTCACGCGTGATTGCTGCAGCTGAAACTCCACTATTGCCTGCTGCTGCTCGCACAGTCTGGCCAGCATGTGCAAGGTGGAGTTCCACCTTGTGGGCACGTCACATATGAGGCGGTGAGCGGGAAGGCCGAAGTTACGCTGCAGCGCTGACAGGCGAGCAGCAGCAGGGTGAGAACGCCGAAAGTGCGCACAGACAGCCCGCACTTTCTGCAGCAGCTCTGGCATATTGGGGTAATTTTTAAGGAACCTCTGGACCACCAAGTTCAGCACATGCGCCAGGCAAGGGATGTGCGTCAAACCGGCTAGACCCAGAGCTGCTACGAGATTTCGCCCATTATCGCACACCACCAGGCCGGGCTTGAGGCTCACTGACAGCAACCACTCATCGGTCTGTTGTTCCATGTCCCTCCACAACTCCTGCGCGGTGTGGGGATTTTCCCCCAAACAGGAAAGTTTTAAAACTGCCTGCTGTCGTTTACCCCTGGCTGTGCTGAAGTTGGTGGTGAAGGTGTTACGCTGAATGGATGAGGAGGCGGTAGAGGATGAGGAAGCGGAGAAGGAGGAGTTAGCAACAGGAGGCAAACTGAAGCACCCTGCAATCCTCGGTGGTGGAAGGACATGCGCCAAACCGCTATCTGCCTCAGGCCCAGCAGCCACTGCATTTACCCAGTGTGCTGTTAGGGAGATATAACGTCCCTGACCGTGCTTACTGGTCCACGCATCCGTAGTTAGGTGGACCTTGCCACAGATGGCGTTGCGCAGTGCACACCTGATTTTGTCCCCCACCTGGTTGTGCAGGGAAGGGATGGCTCGCCTGGAAAAGTAGTGGCGGCTGGGCACGACGTACTGCGGGACAGCCAATGCCATCAGGCTTTTAAAACTCTGCGTCTCCACCAGACGGAATGACAGCATTTCAAAGGCCAGGAATTTTGAAATGCTGGCATTCAAGGCCAGGGATCGCGGGTGGCTAGGGGGGTACTTCCTCTTCCGCTCCAATGTTTGGGAGATAGAGAGCTGAACGCTTCCATGGGACATTGTGGAGATGGTTGGTGACCCAGGTGGTAGTGTTGCTGGCAGATCCTCTGTTTGTGGGGTGACAGGTGCCACTGTCACTACAGAGGTGGATGAAGAGGCCGAGACTGCAGCAGAAGAGGAAGCAGGAGGAGCCAGAGACCTTTCTTGGTTTTTGAGGTGTCTACTCCACTGCACCTCGTGCTTTGCACTTAGATGCCTGGTCATGCAGCTTGTGCTCAGGTTGAGAACGTTTATGCCTCGCTTCAGGCTCTGATTGCACAGCGTGCAAACCACTCGTGTCTTGTGATCAACACACTGTGTGAAGAACTGCCACGCTAGGGAAGTCCTTGGACCTGGCTTTGGTGTGCTCGGTCCCTTGCTGCGTTGGGCAGTAGCAGATGTACTGTCTAGGGGACGAATGCTCCGTTTTTGCACCCTGCTCCCTCTTCTGCTGTGCTGGTGGCTCTGTGCGACCACCGCCTCTTCCTCCGAACTACACTGATCACCTGCATAACGTTGATTCCATGTGGGGTCGAGGACCTCATCGTCCTCCACATCATCTTCCACCCAGTCTTCACCCCTGCCCTCCATGTCTGTCTGCACAATTGCGAAAGCAGCAGCAGTTGGCACCTGTGTTTCGTCATCATCCGAGACGTGCTGCGATGGTCCTCCCATGTACCCATCATGAAACATAAGTGGTTGGGCATCGGTGCACTCAATCTCTTCCACTTCTGGGGCAGGGCTAGGTGGATGGCCCTGGGAAACCCTGCTAACAGAGTCATCGAAAAGCAGAAGAGACTGCTGCATGATTTGGGGCTCAGACTGCTTGGCTGATTTGCAAGGGGGTGAGGTGAAAGACTGATGGATATGGGCTTCAGGTGCCAACTCTGATCTTTCATCAGAAGAGTGGGTGGGAGACAATGTGAAGGAACCCGAGGCACTGTCAGCAACCCAATCTACTATCGCCTGTACTTGTCCTGGCCTAAACATTGGTACAGCCTCATTAGGCGCGACAAAATACCGCCGCAGGCTCGGTCGCCTACTCACACCTGAGGAAGGTGTTTCACTTGTGCGTGTAGCTGGCACAGATCCACCACGTCCTCTCCCTGCAACAGGAGCTCCACCAGCAGCACCACGACCGGGGCCACCACGTCCCTTTGACCTTCCCCTCATATTTTCCAAATTTAGAATCTTGCCCTAAATGGCGTTTTTTGGAAGACCACAACACACCCACAGTACGTAATGGCTGAAACGCACAGCTACAGAACTGCAGAAAATGCTATTCAAAAAAAAAAAAGGTTGTTTTTTTTAGTATAGCACAGTACAAGGAAAATATATAGAAATTGTTTATTTCACACACCTCCAGATGTGTATTTCACACACTGCAAAATATTTTCTGTGGCCCTAAATGGCGTTTTTTGGAAGAGCACAACACAACCACAGTATTTAACCACTGAATCGCACAGCTATAGAAGTGCAGAGAATGCTATTAAAAAAAAATGTTGTTTTTTTTAGTATAGCACTGTACAATATATAGAAATTGTTTATTTTACACACCTCCACATGTGTATTTCACACTGCAAAATATTTTCTGTGGCCCTAAATGGCGTTTTTTGCCAGACCACAACACACCCACAGCACGTAACCGCTGAATCGCACAGCTACAGAAAATGCTATTCAAAAAAAAAGGTTGTTTTTTTTAGTATAGCACTGTACAAGAAGAATATATAGAAATTGTTTATTTTACACACCTCCAGATGTGTATTTCACACTGCAAAATATTTTCTGTGGCCCTAAATGGCGTTTTTTGCCAGACCACAACACACCCACAGCACGTAACCGCTGAATCGCACAGCTACAGAAAATGTTATTCAAAAAAAAAGGTTGTTTTTTTTAGTATAGCACTGTACAAGAAGAATATATAGAAATTGTTTATTTTACACACCTCCAGATGTGTATTTCACACTGCAAAATATTTTCTGTGGCCCTAAATGGCGTTTTTTGCCAGACCACAACACACCCACAGCACGTAACCGCTGAATCGCACAGCTACAGAAAATGCTATTACAAAAAAAAGGTTGTTTTTTTTAGTATAGCACTGTACAAGAAGAATATATAGAAATTGTTTATTTTACACACCTCCAGATGTGTATTTCACACTGCAAAATATTTTCTGTGGCCCTAAATGGCGTTTTTTGGAAGAGCACAACACACCCACAGTATTTAACCACTGAATCGCACAGCTATAGAAGTGCAGAGAATGCTATTCAAAAAAAATGTTGTTTTTTTTAGTATAGCACTGTACAATATATAGAAATTGTTTATTTTACACACCTCCAGATGTGTATTTCACACTGCAAAATATTTTCTGTGGCCCTAAATGGCGTTTTTTGCCAGACCACAACACACCCACAGCACGTAACCGCTGAATCGCACAGCTACAGAAAATGCTATTCAAAAAAAAAGGTTGTTTTTTTTAGTATAGCACTGTACAAGAAGAATATATAGAAATTGTTTATTTTACACACCTCCAGATGTGTATTTCACACTGCAAAATATTTTCTGTGGCCCTAAATGGCGTTTTTTGCCAGACCACAACACACCCACAGCACGTAACCGCTGAATCGCACAGCTACAGAAAATGCTATTCAAAAAAAAAGGTTGTTTTTTTTAGTATAGCACTGTACAAGAAGAATATATAGAAATTGTTTATTTTACACACCTCCAGATGTGTATTTCACACTGCAAAATATTTTCTGTGGCCCTAAATGGCGTTTTTTGGAAGAGCACAACACACCCACAGTATTTAACCACTGAATCGCACAGCTATAGAAGTGCAGAGAATGCTATTCAAAAAAAATGTTGTTTTTTTTAGTATAGCACTGTACAATATATAGAAATTGTTTATTTTACACACCTCCAGATGTGTATTTCACACTGCAAAATATTTTCTGTGGCCCTAAATGGCATTTTTTGCCAGACCACAACACACCCACAGCACGTAACCGCTGAATCGCACAGCTACAGAAAATGCTATTCAAAAAAAAAAGGTTGTTTTTTTTAGTATAGCACTGTACAAGAAGAATATATAGAAATTGTTTATTTTACACACCTCCAGATGTGTATTTCACACTGCAAAATATTTTCTGTGGCCCTAAATGGCGTTTTTTGGAAGAGCACAACACACCCACAGTATTTAACCACTGAATCGCACAGCTATAGAAGTGCAGAGAATGCTATTAAAAAAAATGTTGTTTTTTTTAGTATAGCACTGTACAATATATAGAAATTGTTTATTTTACACACCTCCAGATGTGTATTTCACACTGCAAAATATTTTCTGTGGCCCTAAATGGCGTTTTTTGCCAGACCACAACACACCCACAGCACGTAACCGCTGAATCGCACAGCTACAGAAAATGCTATTCAAAAAAAAAGGTTGTTTTTTTTAGTATAGCACTGTACAAGAAGAATATATAGAAATTGTTTATTTTACACACCTCCAGATGTGTATTTCACACTGCAAAATATTTTCTGTGGCCCTAAATGGCGTTTTTTGGAAGAGCACAACACACCCACAGTATTTAACCACTGAATCGCACAGCTATAGAAGTGCAGAGAATGCTATTCAAAAAAAATGTTGGTTTTTTTAGTATAGCACTGTACAATATATAGAAATTGTTTATTTTACACACCTCCACATGTGTATTTCACACTGCAATTTATTTTCTGTGGCCCTAAATGGTGTTTTTTGGAAGAGCACAACAACCCCAACAGTATATAACCGCTGAATCGCACAGCTGCAGAGGCCAGAGAATGCTATTCAAAAATAATGTTGTTTTTTCACACACCTCCAGATGTGTATTTCACACTGCAAAATATTTTTTGTGGCCCTAAATGGCGTTTTTTGGAAGAGCACAACAACCCCAACAGTATATAACCGCTGAATCGCACAGCTGCAGAGGCCAGAGAATGCTATTCAAAAATAATGTTGTTTTTTCACACACCTCCAGATGTGTATTTCACACTGCAAAATATTTTCTGTGGCCCTAAATGGCGTTTTTTGCAAGAGCACAACAACCCCAACAGTATATAACCGCTGAATCGCACAGCTGCAGAGGCCAGAGAATGCTATTCAAAAATAATGTTGTTTTTTCACACACCTCCAGATGTGTATTTCACACTGCAAAATATTTTCTGTGGCCCTAAATGGCGTTTTTTGCAAGAGCACAACAACCCCAACAGTATATAACCACTGAATCGCACAGCTGCAGAGGCCAGAGAATGCTTTTTAAAAATAATGTTGTTTTTTCACACACCTCCAGATGTGTATTTCACACTGCAAAATATTTTCTGTGGCCCTAAATGGCGTTTTTTGGAAGAGCACAACACAACCACAGTATTTAACCACTGAATCGCACAGCTATAGAAGTGCAGAGAATGCTATTCAAAAAAAATTTTGTTTTTTTTAGTATAGCACTGTACAATATATAGAAATTGTTTATTTTACACACCTCCACATGTGTATTTCACACTGCAATTTATTTTCTGTGGCCCTAAATGGCGTTTTTTTGAAGAGCACAACAACCCCAACAGTATATAACCGCTGAATCGCACAGCTGCAGAGGCCAGAGAATGCTATTTAAAAATAATGTTGTTTTTTCACACACCTCCAGATGTGTATTTCACACTGCAAAATATTTTCGGTGGCCCTAAATGGCGTTTTTTGCAAGAGCACAACAACCCCAACAGTATATAACCACTGAATCGCACAGCTGCAGAGGCCAGAGAATGCTTTTTAAAAATAATGTTGTTTTTTCACACACCTCCAGATGTGTATTTCACACTGCAAAATATTTTCTGTGGCCCTAAATGGCGTTTTTTGGAAGAGCACAACACAACCACAGTATTTAACCACTGAATCGCACAGCTATAGAAGTGCAGAGAATGCTATTCAAAAAAAATGTTGTTTTTTTTAGTATAGCACTGTACAATATATAGAAATTGTTTATTTTACACACCTCCACATGTGTATTTCACACTGCAATTTATTTTCTGTGGCCCTAAATGGCGTTTTTTTGAAGAGCACAACAACCCCAACAGTATATAACTGCTGAATCGCACAGCTGCAGAGGCCAGAGAATGCTATTCAAAAATAATGTTGTTTTTTCACACACCTCCAGATGTGTATTTCACACTGCAAAATATTTTCTGTGGCCCTAAATGGCGTTTTTTGGAAGAGCACAACACACCCACAGTATATAACCGCTGAATCGCACAGCTGCAGAGAATGCTATTCAAAAAAAAGTTTTTTTTTTTTTTTTAGTATAGCATAGTACAAGAAAAATATATAGAAATTGGTTATTTCACACAACTAGAGATATACACTGCAAAATATTTTTTTTGCCCAAAAATAGGTCTTTTTTGCGCACAACAAAGTGCCTTTTTTTTTTTTGCAACAGCACAATAAAGTGCCTTTTTTTTTGGGGGCCCAAAAATGGGTCTTTTTAGCAAAAGCACAATAAAGTGCCTTTTTTTTTTTTTTTTCTGCCCGAAATGGGTCTTTTAGCAAGAGCACAATACAGCCACAGTATGGAATAGGTGTATCACTCAACGTAATGCAGTGCTGGTGCACTGAGCTTGCAACACAAACAGATAAACCTATGCAGATCACTGAGCTATTATATCTCTCAATCTGGACTCCTATCTAAATCTCTCTCCCTGAAAGCACAAACAGGATCCTGCCCCTACACTACACTACACTGTCTCTCTATCTTTTCTATCAGTAGATTGCAGAATCAGGACTAACTCCTATCATATAATTCTCTCCCTCACAGCAACAGCAGCCAGGATCCTTTCCCTACACTGTCTAAAAGCAGAGTGACGATCTGTGCTGTGTGCCTCTTGCTTATATAGAAGCTGGTCACATGCTGGGTCACATGTTGCACTGACCAATCACAGCCATGCCATTAGTAGGCATGGCTATGATGGCTTCTAAGGGCACACCAGCTAATCAAATGGTGATTGGCTGGCCCCTGAAGCATTTCTAACTGCGCCATTAAATTCCCGAATCCGGACCCGAACCCGGACTTTAGCGCAAAATCCGGGTCCGGGTCCGGGGTCGGGAAAACGCCAAAATTCGGTACGGACCCGAACTTTACAGTTCGGGTCCGCTCAACACTATTAGTAACTCGTACCAACACACCGCTACACAAAGATTCTCCATCTAGTGCAGTGGTTCTCAACTCCTGTCCTCAGGACCCACTAACAGGCCAGATTTTAAGTATTACCTTGGTGAGATGCAGACTAGAATACTGCAATCCCTGAGCAGCAAATTATATCACCTGTGATGCATTTCAGTTATCTTGCAAACCTGGCCTGTTGGTGGGCCCTGAGGACTGGAGTTGAGAACCACTGATCTAGTGTCTATCTGTATATAGCATAGAATTCACACTGGTTACAGTATATAACAAAAAAAAATTAAAAATTGTGAAAAAACTTTTATTTTAATTTCTTCATTTTCAAAAAAATTGTGACAAAAAATTACAACCTAAAAAAACTTGTCATGCCTCTTACTAAATACCTTGGACTGTCTACTTTCCAAAAAAGGGTAATTTGGAGGGTATTTGTACTATCCTGTAGGGATGAGCTTTATGTTCGAGTCGAACATGAGTTTGACTCGAACATTGGCTGTTCGCCCGTTCGCTGAACAGTGAACAATTTGAAGTGTTCGCGGCAAACGCGAAAAGCCGCGGAACACTCTTTAAAAGTCAATGGAAGAAATCTAAAGTGCTAATTTTAAAGGTTAATATGCAAGTTATTGTCATAAAAAGTGTTTGGGGACCTGGGTCCTGCCCCAGGGGACATGTATCAATGCAAAAAAAAAGTTTTAAAAACGGACGTTTTTTCAGGAGCAGTGATTTTAATAATGCTTAAAGTGAAACAATAAAAGTGAACTATTCCTTTTTATTTCGTACCTGGGGGGTGTCTATAGTATGCCTGCAAAGTAGCGCATGTTCCCGTGTTTATAACAGTCTCTGCACAAAATGAAATTTCTAAAGGAAAAAAAGTAATTTAAATCTACTCTATAATGAATTGTCGGGTCCCGGCAATACAGATCAAAGTCATTGAAAGTCATTGAAAAATAATTTAAAAAAAAAGCGTGGGGGTCCCCCTAAATTCCATTACCAGGCCCTTCAGGTCTGGTATGGATATTAAGGGGAACCCTACGCCAAGTTTGAAAAAAAAAATGGCTTGGCGTTCCCCCCAAAAATCCAATTTTAAGGGCAACCCCGCACCAAATATAAAATAAAAATGGCATGGGGTTCCCCCCAAAAATCCATACCAGACCCTTATCCAAGTACGCAACCTGACAGGCCGCAGGAAAAGAGGGGGGATGTGAGAGTGCCCCCCTCCTTAATTGTACCAGGCCACATTCCCTCAACATTCCCTCAACATCGAAATCTGGAAGCCCCCCTTCCAGATTCTTGATAAGCCCCCCACCCACAGACCCCCACAACCACCGGGCAAGGGTTGTGGGGATGAGGCCCTTGTCCCCATCAACATGGGGACATCCTTCCCATGTTGAGGGCATGTGGTCTAGTACAGTTCAGGAGGGGGGCGCTCTCTCGTCCTCCCCTCTTTTCCTGCAGCCTGCTAGGTGGCGTGCTCGGATAAGGGTCTGGTAAGTTTTTTTTTGGGAGGAACCCCACGCCATTTTTTTTTTTATTTGGTGTAGGGTTCCCCTTAACCACTTCAATACAGGGCTTTTTGTACCACTTCAATACCGGGCCTATTCTAGCACTTCTCTCCTACATGTACAAATCATCATTCTTTTGCTAGAAAATTACTCAGAACCCCCAAACATTATATATTTTTTTTTAGCAGACACCCTAGGGAATAAAATGACGGTCATTGCAACTTTTTTTCTTGCACGATATTTGCGCAATAATTTTTCAAACGCCTTCTTTTTTTTTTTAAATGGTTTCATGAATTAAAAAATAACAAAACAGTAAAGTTAGCCCAATTTTTGGGGAAAATATGAAAGATGATGTTACGCTGAGTAAATAGATACCTAACATGTCACGCTTTAAAATTGCGCACACTCATGGAATGGCGCCAAACTTTGGTACTTAAAAATCTCCATAGGCGACGCTTAAATTTTTTTTACAGGTTACCAGGTTAGAATTACAGAGGAGGTCTAGTGCTAGAATTGTTGCACGCGCTCTAACGCACGCGGCGATACCTCACATATGTGGTTTGAACGGCGTTTACATATGTGGGCGACTTACGTGTGCATTCGCTTCTGATCGCGAGCTACCGGAGGCAGGGGCGTTTTAATTTTTTTTTATTATTATTTATTTATTTATTTTACTTATTTATTTATTTTTTTACAATTATTTTACTTTTTTTTTATCACTTTTATTCCTATTACAAGGAATGTAAACATCCCTTGTAATAGGAATGTGTGTGACAGGTCCTCTTTATTGAGAGATGCGGGGTAAATAAGACCCCACATCTCTCCTCCAGGCTGGAAATCATGAGATCAGTGAAAAAATTTTCACTGATCTCATACTTACAGCCGCAATGGCGGCTTTGTTTACATTTGAGGACCAGGGCGTGACGTCATCACATCGGGCCCGGGCCTCCGACGATCATAGAGATGATTGGTGACCATCTGGTCACCAGTCATCTCTATGCTCGTCACGTGACCCACCAACGGTGCCGGAAGAGTCGCTCCGAGTCCCTGATCGCACGGGAGAGCCCGGAGAAGCACCGGATGGCGGCCGGAGAAGCACCCTCCCGCCGCCTATAAGAACGATGAAGCGGTGGAACCACCGCTATGATCATTCTTATGGTGCACACAATTGCCGGCACTTTAAAAGGATATCTGAATGATGCCTCTAGCTGCAGGCATCATTCAGATATCCCCCTACAAAGCCAGGACGTCATATGACGTCCACCCAGGATGGGAGATCCCATCTGTGGAGGTCATTTGACTATGGCTGGGTAGGGAAGTGGTTAATATCCATACCAGACCTGAAGGGCCTGGTAATGGAATTTAGGGGGACCCCCACGCTTTTTTTTTTTATTACTTTTCAATGACTTTCAATCACTTTTATCTGTATTGCCGGAACCCGACATTATAGCCGCGAGTAGTTTTAAATTACTTTTTTTTCTTTTAGAAGTGCCATTTTGTGCAGAGACTGTTATAAACACGGGAAACATGCGCTACTTTACAGGCATACTATAGACACCCCCCAGGTACGAAATTTAAAGGAATATTTCACTTTTATTGTTTCACTTCAAGCATTATTTAAATCACTGCTCCCGAAAAAACAGACATTTTTAAAACTTTTTTTGCATTGATACATGTCCCCTGGGGCAGGACCCAGGTCCCCAAACTTGCATAATAACCTTTAAAATTAGCACTTTTTTTTAATTTTTCATGTTCGTGTCCCATAGACTTTAACAGTGTTTGCGTGTTCGAACAAGTTTTTTGCCTGTTTGCATGTTCTGCTGCGAACCGAACCGGGGGGGTGTTTGGCTCATTCCTACTGTCTTGGCATTTCCGGGGCTCAAGAAATGAGATCGGGATTGATAGATTTTCAGATATTGCTTTTAGCAATGAATTTCATTGCTATAAGCAAGCATTTTACTGAATAAAAAACAATTAGTTCAGTTTGTTTTGTTGTGATTAGCTGTGATTGGTCAGAGCTAATCACATGGTACAGATGGGCTGTGATTGGCCCTGTCTGTACCATGTGATCACTATGACCAATAACAACTAGCAACACAATTGTATGCAATGGATGGCATGAAAGGAAGCCATGTGATCTGCTGTGAATGGTCACAGTGATCACATGACACTGGCAGCGGGCCAGTACAGTGATCATTTATCGGCTGCGCCAGGTAGACACAGCCAGTGACAGACCACCCAGTAGCGTGGCCACGGGAGAGGTGCGTTCTGGGAGAACATCATATGACGTCTTCCTAGAACAATGGTACTCCGCCTGGCCATCGTTTTACTATAGGCCTGGCGGGAAGGTGTTAAATATGTATTTTCAGGGTGTGTTGTTTTAAGGGATTGGCTGTATTTAGGGTAATTTTGTTTATTTCATTTAGTGTTCTTTGTATTCTTTAATGTATATGTTATCGTTATTTTGTGTACGGGTGCTTTACATTTTTTATCTTACTTTTTTGCTACCTATTTTTAGACCTAGTATAGTTAAAATGAGTTTCAGTAACACTCAGAAGCCATTGAAAGCCCATTGCATCCCTAAAGTATAACTAAAGGCAAAACGTTTTCTTTTAGTTCTATATAAAGTGATTAGAATACCTATTTTATTGCTACCTTGTTGACCTCAATAGAGAGATTCAACCTCTCTGTCTGCCCTGTTTACTACTCTCACCAAAAGTATTTGAGTTGTCCCCAGAACAGCAATAGGGGGGAAACCTTCAAATGGGGACACTAGTTTTGATGGCCTGGCGGCTTCAAATTGTTTCCCTTAATTTGCAGTAATTTCCTCTAAATTCCTGTTTTGGCTATAGGACAGGAAGTGAAGGTAAATCTCTCCAATTGGACACAGATGGCAAGTGTTATACCCCTCCCTTACTCTATCCAAGTGAGAAAAAAAAAAGTTTTAGCTACAGTTCTACTTCAAAAACCATTAAAGCTCACCAAATTTGGTTTTCTCAAATCTTGCAAATTTCACAGATATTGAATTTGAAAATTCATATAATTAGTTAAACATCATTCTATATTCTTATTCACACATATGCCTATTTCTTAATATATTTGAATGATCTTAGGGTCTTTTGTCTTGGGACAGAATACTTCTGAATGCTTCTCTTTTTCACACATAATAAAAATATTTGCAAGGGTATTATTCAAAACTTCTTTTGTGAATGCTGACAAATATGCATGACTAAATTTTTTTAAACAAATTAAGTTGATATACAGTACATTAGGAAACTGCAGAGGGGTCAGAGAGAATATAAGGCTGTAACCAGTGATAGCACTCATACTCATGTTCATTTAGAAGAAGGTGATACTGTGATCTATAAAGATTCAGTTTTTGGGACAGCTAAGTGCATAATTCCGAAAGATAGATTGTGTTAACTGAGACAATTTATAGTGAACATTTGTTTTTGTTTTTAATATTGGGCTTCCATCCTCATATCTGTACTACTTATCGAGTTACGACATGAACAGCATTCAGTACCTAAAGTTTGAAAAATAAAAGTACATTCCAAACTGTAAAAAATAGATCAGCAGTGGTGGCTCCCATATCTTCGCCTTCACAGGTTCTACTTTATTTGTTTCACTGTACCTTCAAAGAAGAATTCCAGGTATAGATATTTTATACATAGTTACAATGGTCCGGCCTGGACCAATGTAACTATGTGTATACCAAAGCTGGCTGAGACCCCAGGAAGCTGTAAATCACTGAAATAGATACCACTACATCAGTGATCTACAGGTGTTTCTGGGTCCCGTACTGACCTGGCGGACCTGATGCATTATGAACACAGGAGGCCTGTCACTCAGCATGAGCGCCATTCAAAGAATACATATCATTTTCCGAATTAATACAAAACATTTTCTGCTTTGGACAAGGTGGTATCACAGCCTTGGCTCTCCACCTCGTCCAATCAGAGAATGCTTTGCATCAGGCTGGCTGCTCAGCACAAGACCTGGAAGCATATGTAGATCACTTGAGCATTGGTATCTACCTTAGTAATTTCCAGCTTCCCAGGGCATTGGCCAGGTATGGTATATACTAAGTTACGTTGGTCCAAGTTGGACCAATGTTTCTATGTAAAAATATACTATGGCTGGAATTCTTTAAGCAAGTTTGATTACATGCAGACTCATCAAGCTGAGTTTCAACATACCTAATATTTAAAGCATCCATGAAAACATGGAAAAGTTGAGTTACATAAATATAAAAGCTTCAAAACAATATTACATTTAACTAGTTCCAGATTAGGAATTGACAGGGAACATTTTGCATATTTATGTTGTGGTTAAAATAAAAGTAAAACTTAAGACTTCTTGCTAATCATTCCGATTCGGAACTGGAAACCCTCCAGACTTTGATGATGTAGAGAGTGATAGTCACACCAGAGGGGATTGAATGTGGAGTGATAAAGGCCAAGCTCAGGATATTAATCTTAATGTACACATTCATTCTAAGCCAACAGCAGCACAAACTGAGGTTACTAAATATGAAGAATGAAAATAACTCTTTAGGGATTTTCGCCTTCAGTTTTGGATTTACTGATAGGATAATGGTGTAATCATCATGAGCAATACTGGAATTTGTTGAAAATCTCCCATTATGTGCAGACAGAAATAAAACAGAAAAATGGTTAAAGACCAACTCCAGTCAACCAGTGCATAGTAAGCTGCATATTCTGTGCAGGAAAACCATGTTAAATCCTAAGTACAGTATTGTGCATCTCTGTGTTCTTAACGCAAAGACTTTGGATATAATCTCTCTAAAGCAGGGGTGTCAAACTAAATTTCATTGTGGGCCGCATCAGCATTATGATTGCCCTCAAAAGGGCCGGTTATATCTGTAAGATAATATGTCCAGCGCATCCCCTCACCTTACATTAGATGTCAAGAGCCACCACATCATCAGAAGTTGAGTCCCCCACCCTCCCTTACATCACAGTGCACCCCCCTTACCTTATCCTGCTGCTGCTGGGAAGAAGATGGATGCATTGCTTGAAAGAAGAAAGTACAGGGTCTTGGGGAGGACCAGTGCAAGGGCTACATGAAATGGCCTGGAGGGCCGTATTCGGCCCGCGGACCTTGTGTTTGCCAACTGTGCTCTAAAGGGTACACAAATGTAAAGAAACATTTTTAGTAGAGTTCAGAAAGTGAAAAAGGCTTTTTTTTTTTGCTGTGTACGCCATCATGACCATTTAATCATTTTTTGGCCATTTTATCATTTATCTGTTCTTATCAGTGTCCAGTAGGGATGCTCCACTGTCATTCTGGCCTCCTGACTGCGATGGCTGAGTGTAGAGTATCCCTGCTGGTATCATGGGGGGTCCTGAGGGTTATCAGGTCCAAAATTTGAGCTCAAACTTTGCACAGTCAGGTCTATAAATATTGGGACATCGACACAATTCTAATCTTTTTGGCTCTATACACCACCACAATTTGAAATTGGATTTGAAATGAAACTAACAAGATGTGCTTTAACTGCAGACTTTCAGCTTTAATTTGAGGGTATTTACATCCAAATCAGGTGAACAGTGTAGGAATTACAACAGTTTGTATATGTGCCTCTCACTTTTTAAGGGACCAAAAGTAATGGGACAGATTAACAATCATAAATCAAACTTTCACTTTTTAATACTTGGTTGCAAATCCTTTGCAGTCAATTACAGCCTGAAGTCTGGAACGCATAGACATCACCAGACGCTGGGTTTTATCTCTGGTGATGCTCTGCCAGGCCTCTACTGCAACTGTCTTCAGTTCCTGCTTGTTCTTGGGGCATTTTCCCTTCAGTTTTGTCTTCAGCAAGTGAAATGCATGCTCAATCGGATTCAGGTCAGGTGATTGACATGGCCATTGCATAACATTCCACTTCTTTCTCTTAAAAAAACTCTTTGGTTGCTTTCGCATTATGGTTCGGGTCATTGTCCATCTGCACTGTGAAGCGCCGTCCAATGAGTTCTGAAGCATTTGGCTGAATATGAGCAGATAATATTGCCCGAAACACTTCAGAATTCATCCTGCTGCTTTTGTCAATAGTCACATCATCAATAAATACAAGAGAACCAGTTCCATTGGCAGCCATACATGCCCACGCCATGACACTACCACCACCATGCTTCACTCATGAGGTGGTATGCTTTGGATCATGAGCAGTTCCTTTCCTTCTCCATACCCTTCTCTTCCCATCACTCTGGTACAAGTGGATCTTGGTCTCATCTGTCCATAGGATGTTGTTCCAGAACTGTGAAGGCTTTTTTAGATTTTGTTTGGCAAACTCTAATCTGGCCTTCCTGTTTTTGAGGCTCACCAATGGTTTACATCTTGTGGTGAACTCTCTGTATTCACTCTGGTGAAGTCTTCTCTTGATTGTTGACTTTGACACACATACACCTACCTCCTGGAGAGTGTTCTTGATCCGGCCAACTGTTGTGAAGGGTGTTTTCTTCACCAGGGAAAGAATTCTTTGGTCATCCACCACAGTTGTTTTCGTGGTCTTCCGGGTCTTTTGGTGTTGCTGAGCTCACCAGTGCGTTCTTTCTTTTTAAGGATGTTCCAAACAGTTGATTTTGCCACACCTAATGTTTTTGCTATCTCTCTAATGGGTTTGTTTTGTTTTTTCAGCCTAATGATGGCTTGCTTCACTGATAGTGACAGCTCTTTGGATCTCATATTGAGAGTTGACAGCAACAGATTCCAAATGCAAATAGCACACTTGAAATGAACTCTGGACCTTTTATCTGCTCCTTGTAAATGGGATAGTAAGGGAATAACACACACCTGGCCATGAAACAGCTGAGCAGCCAATTGTCTCATTACTTTTGGTCCCTTAAAAATTGGGAGGCACATATACAAACTGTTATAATTCCTACACCGTTCACCTGATTTGTCTGTAAATACCCTCAAATTAAAGCTGAAGTCTGCAGTTAAAGCACATCTTATTTGTTTCATTTCAAATCCATTGTGGTGGTGTATAGAGCGAAAAAGATTAGAATTGTGTCGATGTCCCAATATTTATGACCTGACTGTAAGTGTCAGGAACTGGTGCTCCTTAACACTCACCCCAAAGTTTCATTACTAGCTGACTTCTAGAGGCCCCAAAGCAGACTGCCTGCTTTTCAGTTTACTTGATCTTCTCTTAAGGTTTCTGGTCCTTATTTTATTAGTGTTACATTGTATAACTTTATGCCTGACATTAGAGTTTCCAGTTCAATTGGCAATAAGGCACAATCTTGGTGATCATTATATAGCGCTTCAGCAGGGAGGGTGGGTTCAGATCAACAAACCAAGTGTCTCTTCTATGATTAATAATTTGCCTGCATTGAGACATCAGGGAGTTCTATTAGAAATATTTCAAAGCACTGAAAATAGTTTTTAAAGCAGCTATTTTGCTAGAAGTAAATTTGACTGAGAACAAATTAAAACACACAAGTACCGCCATATCTTAATTCCTTTGTGAGCCCCAGGCTGACCCTCTCCTTCCTTTTTTCTTTCTTCATTCTGGTCTCTTCCTCCTTTTATTTTCCTCCAGTATTTTCTGTGCTTAATCTTGTCTGTTTCAGGTTGTCATTAGGGCCTTATATGTTACTGTGTCTGCCTATATTCTCAGGAACAGGTACAGGGGTTTTCCAACCTTCTCTCCAATACCCACCTCCCACCCTGCCCTCATTATTTCCCCCACTGTGCATTTATTCCTGTACCTTTAATACCTGATTGTATTCTTATTTGATTATTAAATTTGGTAAATCCCTGGTCCCTTGTGGATCAGGTCTATGCTTCCTAACTTTTCATAATGATTAATATCCTTTTGTGACTTCAGAATACTTACCTGTGAACTTCCACTGCTATTGTTTGTTTCATTGATGATGGTCTACAACAGGGATATGCAATTAGCGGGCCCTCCAGCTGTTGCCAAACGACAAGTCCCATGAGGCATAGCGAGACTCTGACAGCAGCAAGCATGACACCCAGAGGCAGAGGCATGATGGGACTTGTAGTTTTGAAACAGCTGGAGGTCCGCTAATTGCATATCCCTGGTCTACAATATCTCTGTTTACTTTTACTTTATTGGCCTTCTGTCTATGATATAACGACAACCTGTGAACTGACTATTGTTTAACCACTTAAGCCCCGGACCATTTCGCTGGCCAAAGACCAGAGCACTTTTTGTGATTCGGCACTGCGTCGCTTTAACTGACAATTGCGCGGTCGTGCGACGTGGCTCCCAAACAAAATTGACGTCCTTTTTTTCCCACAAATAGATCTTTCTTTTGGTGGTATTTGATCACCTTTGCGGTTTTTATTTTTTGCGCTATAAACAAAAATAGAGCGACAATTTTGAAAAAAATGCAATATTTTTTACATTTTGCTATAATAAATATCCCCAAAAAATCTATAAAAAAAATTTCCACAGTTTAGGCCGATACGTATTCTTCTACATATTTTTGGTAAACAAAATCGCAATAAGCGTATATTAATTGGTTTGCGCAAAAGTTATAGACAAAATAGGGGATAGAATTATGGCATTTTTTTTTTTTTACTAGTAATGGCAGCGATATGCGATTTTTATCATGACTGCGACTTTATGGCGGACACATCGGACACTCTTGACACATTTTTGGGACCATTGTCATTTTTACAGCGATCAGTGCTATAAAAATGCACTGATTACTGTGAAAATGAAACTGCCAGTAAAGGGCTTAACCACTAGGTGGCGCTGAAGGGGTTAAGTGTGCCCTAGGGAGTGCTTCTAACTGTAGGGTGGATGGGCTGTGTGTGACACAACAGTGATCACCGCTTCCGATTACAGGAAGCTGTGATCACTGTCCTGTCACTAGGAAGACTGGGGAAATGCTTGTTTACATCAGCATTTCCCCGTTCTTCCTCACCGTGACACGATCGCGGGTATCCCCACGGACATCGAGTCCGCAGGACCCGCGGTCGGAGTCATGGAGCTTGCGGCGGCGTGCTCGTCCACAATGCCGCTTCTTAAAGGGGACGTATATATACATCCATCTGCCTGCCCGTGCCATTCTGCCGACGTATATCGTCGTGCGGCGGTCGGCAAGCGGTTAATGATATATTTGTTACTGTCTGATATTTTTTAATGAAAGGGATTCTGGTTCAGGTGCTATTTTCTTTCTAATTGATTAGATAAGTAAATGTGGCATTGGGCATAATGGCTGATGCGTCTGATACTATTTGTGGGGTAATATGTATTCCTGTTGGCTGCTTTACTAATAGATGCAGACCTCTGTATAGCCTATCTACATTCTACGCCTGCACCCTACAGCAATATGTTGCTTTTGCCAGCTCTTACTATTCCATCAAATGCAGAAAATGCTGGTCACATAAAACGGTATGCAAAGACTGCCTTGTGACAAATTTTCTTTGTAAATTTACCTTTACCTTGTGTACCTCTAGTTTCATGCAGATGTTTTTCTCCAACAGATCTTATTCTTCTGTATTTTGAAACATCCGAAATAAGTCAGTTGTCACCTAATTTAAAAGCTGGCCCGCTATATCAAAGCATTGAAATGGGGTGAAATGCATCAGTAGCTGGCTGTTAATAGTTCCAAACTAAACTTGTATGATGCAAAGTAGCTGTGTTTGGCTTCATAGTGGCTTACAATGCCTGTATAGGAGTTGATGGACCCATGGTTCCCTGCACCTGAGAACTTGCTGACAGTACAAATTAAAGCAGAGTTCCAGCTTAAATCGCAACTATGGCTTGAATAATTTAGGACCAAATCCCCCACTCAATTTTTGATATTTATTTTTTGTCATTTTGTACCTTTTTTGATGTTTTGAAGCTGTACTTCTTTCCTACCGACGTGATTTCCACTTTTCTAGTGGCTCCTGGCATTGCTGTGTCATCAATTCCAGGAGTCAATGGGCATCCCCCGCAGCTAGCTATGCGTTATTTTAAAACCGGAAATTATGTAATGCTAGGTGGAGACCTGACCGACATTTAGTGGAGCACGCTTCCTTCTCACTGCACATGCGCGAGATCAGGAGGTGTATGCTGGGTAGCCAGCATGCATCTATTCCCTGAAGAAAGTCCCAGACATGTGGGCATATACATAGTGGTAAATGGCAGCCCATTCCCTCCTACCCTACTAACCAACTAAACACAATGGGGGTGGGATATTACATCTTGATTGATGGAGGCTTCACCCCCATGTTATTCTAGGACACACCATGTTATTCCCCCCCAAAAAAAGATCTGATTTCAAATATATATTTATTAGACAATTTAAAACAGGTTATTGATATTCATTCTTTTTTTATAATTTTTTTTATTCTGTATCCCAAAGGCTGTTTTTTTGTGACTAGAAACTCCCCTCCTGTCACTGTTTCCCTACAGACAGGCTGAGAAAGAGCTAGGAAAGAGCTGGGTCATGTGACAGCTGTGTGTCGTTTAGGAAAGAAGGTACTTAGATTTTTTTTTATTAAAATAATAATGTTTTTTTTTTAAATTAAAATATTTACAGTGCCATCCCACAGTCCAGCGATGCAGGCGCACAAAGCCCTGCTCCTCTCCCCCTCCCCTCCGTGGCGCCGGCATTGTTCTTGTGGGCGCCCGGCTGTGGCCTAACAGCTGGGCGTGCACTGCACATGCGCGAGCTGCGCTGCGCCCTGTGATTGGCCTGGCAATCTTCTAGGACCTGTGACGTGTCCCAGAAGATTGCAGGGAGGGAGGGGGGAGAGGTTATCTTCCTTCCAGCACCGCAGCGCCAGGGAGGAAGTGGGAGCTGATCGCCCGTAAAAACTGGGTACCCGCTCCTCCCCCAAAAAAATGACATACCAAATGTGGCATGTCAGAGGGTCACCATCACTTAAAGTGGAAGTTTCTTTTTTTAACAAAAAGAAAAAACTGATTGCAAATATTTTATACTTACATATTCCCCATAAAGGCCACCTTACATTTTGACACATCTGATGACATGCAATGACCGCTAAAATTTACAAAAAAAATGTTGACTTACTAGAACATGGGTGAGAAAGAGCAAGATAAGAGTCTGCGTGGTCAGGAAGTCACCACCAGCATTTCCTGTGAAAATATTGGTGACAAGACCACTGGTGATAACAGTCAATACAAGGGCTTTCTATCACATCACTGTGGAGGTCTATGAATTCTTGGCAATTTTACTAAAGCAGAAACTCAATTAGTCATCTCCGTTTACATACACCAGAAGCAGTTAGACATTTTCAATTAATTTTTATTGTGTTTCGACACAGATTAAACTTTGTTCAGTAAATAAAGGAATCCAAGAAAAACAAAATATAACATCCTCAGAGTATTGGTGAAAGAGACCACCATGTATACCTAAAAAAACAAATGAAGCTTAAGAGGGAGTTATGTGAAAACAGATTTTGGATGACTTAAATTATAAATCATTAGGAATAAAATTAAAACATTACTCCTGAGAAAGACACGCATTGTATAATAACCATTTGCCCAGTTATGTTTTAATCGATGGAACATTTGACTAATATTTCAACAGATCACATTATGCATAGTATTTGTCTATTTTTTTTTTAGTATTCATTTACATTTGTGAGTGCTTTACGTGTTAAAGTGAACCTGTGCTTTTCCCAGATAGAACAAAGCAAAAGGTTCACTTCCTCTCCAGAAGTGGATACCTACTGGTCTTTTGCTCCCACTGCTCCTTTTTCTCAGATGTGAGGAATGTCCAGGGTATATTATAAGGGGCATGGGTTGCAAACTACACTTAATGCATTTCCTTTATTTTCTATTGCTGAAACGAGCTTCTGGGAAGGGGTAAGGAATTAAAGCACATCTGTGGCTTTGCCCTGACTACCTAAAGCACCAGTTTACTTTAGACCATAGTCACACTAATGCAATGGAGTTAATTTACTGTAGCACCACCCCCGTAGGAGCTGCTGATTTAGTTTTGGGCCTGCACTCTACCTGTCAACCCCCAGAGTTTGGCTCAATCCCCTCTGGCACAAATGGACAATAATATGATTGAGGACCCCAATTGGCTGTAAGGGACCTCAATGATACACACAACAATAAAGTCAATAAAAGGGTTGTTACCTTGGTGTTGTTCACCTGCCACTCAGCTGCAAAGACAGAGTTCCACACATATTGTAGCTTAACCAATGGTGATGTGTTTACTTGGTAAAGGAATGAAATAATGGTTATACAATAGGCATTCAATACATACAGCTCCCTGTATAAATCAATGAATGAAATACCACCGGTTCAAAATACCTCTGAAATCCGACCCTAATAACGTAACCTGAGGGCCAGACTTGAGCGAGGGTATGGTGGAGGAATTTCTCAGTGCAGTAATATCAACACTGGGGCACCTCTCCACCAAGTCTCACGTAAACAGTAGAAAACACAAGGTGATACAAACAGTTATCACTAATATGCGGAGTTACAACTCTATGGCTCCCCCTAGTGGACAGTTCAATTGGTGCGTGTCCTATAGCAACCACTTACAAAGGTAGAAAAGCAGATGATTATCCCTTTAAGAGTCAGGTAATCTTCAGCTAGCCACGTTGGTGCACGTAAAGATTTGTAATCCAAAAGAGAGGGTGAAGAAAGAAACTGCTGATTGAGGCACACGGACTAACAGTACAAGGGGTACTAGTTTCCCCAAGGCGTTGAGTTCCTACATGCGGAAATGCAAACGCCAGCAAATACAAGTGAAGTTTGTGATAGTCACACTCCTGGCAGTCAGTTAACTAAATTGATGGGCAAGTGCCCGCTCACCAGATGAGGCCTTGTCCTGCTGCTTTTCCTCTCAGTCCGGGACCCTCCTTCAATGGTCCGTCTCTCAGTGTCACGAGGCCCCTGGTCCTTCACTCAGCCGTCCTCTGGATAACGATGGATAAAAGGCTCTGGATGCTGCGAGCTGTAGACCGATCCTCCTCCGGTTGATCAGCGAGACTGTCCGCAGGGATCCCTCTTTGGCTAGGCGATCCGCTCTCGGTCTCCGTAAGCCCAGGCTTCTCCGGCCTAGGCACACTCACCACAGGCCTCAACACAGGCCTCCAGCCAGCTTGAAGATGGCGTCCAGAGAGAGCGTGCTATACGGCGCGCTTGTCTTAAAAAGGTTCTCCCATCAGGCTTTGCGTGGCGCACTCCCCTCTGGTATCACAGTGGCCTTGTGGGCAATGTAGTCTCTGTGCTACTTACTGTAATAGAGTCTTTGTCTCTCGATAACTGAACCAAACAAGTTGTAACTAATTAGCATTAAATCAACACTAAAGAGAGCCAAACTTATATTCACAGCACAGATTGCAGTCCTTAATGATGCTTGCAATGGTAACACCTTGCTACATTACTAAAACTGTAGAGTGCAAAATCTGGTACAGCTCTGCATAGAAACCGATCAGCTTCCAGGTTGTTGTTTTTTGTCACAGCTTAATTGATCAAGCTGAAGTCAGAAGCTGATTGGCTTCCATACACCAGTTTTTTCACTCTCCAGTTTTGGTAAAACAACTCCATTGTGCTGTGTGATAAGGCCGCCGCAATTCTCTAAAATAGTCACATTCACTTTTTTGGAGTCACCTTAGGCTGGATTCACACTTTTTGTCCTTTTTGCATTTTGCATATTTGCACTACAGTCCATTTAACATGGTTTCCTATGGAACACGTTCTATAGTGCAAATCTGCAAAATGCAAAAAAGCACTAAAAATGCATAGGTGTGAATTCAGCCTTAGAGACATTTGCTGTTGTGTTGGTGTTAAGCAGAATGGTTGCCACACTTTGACCTATTTGGTGGAAGCAATTATCACTCAAGCTGTCCCTAGTAGACTTGTACAATTTGTTTCATAGGAATTGAAAATCCGTACGAATATCTCGAAAATTCGTACATTTGGAAGCATCCGAAATACGAATTTATATGCTTCCGAATTTTACGAAATACAAAATTTAGTTGACGAATTTCGGATCCAAATTTGGGAAAGATATTTTTTGCTTTTTAAATTCATTATATCGAATGTTCGTAATTGTTACGAAAAGTTAACGAACCTAACGAAAATTCGTATTCAATCCAAATTGAATTTCGGACACGAATTACGAAATACGAACGGCCCGGGCTACAATACCTTTCTCAGAATGGCAGTCGTCGACTCGTTATGCTCATTATGAGGGGCTCCCACCATCCCTGTGCTGTGCTGACTTCCTCCTAGGGCTGTACCCCTGCTGTGCTCAAAATGAGGGCTCCCACCATCCCTGTGCTGTGCTCATTATGAGGGGCTCCCAACATCCCTGTGCTGTGCTGACTTCCTCCTGGAGCTGTACCCCTGCTGTGCTCATTATGAGGGGCTCCCACCATCCCTGTGCTGTGCTCATTATGAGGGGCTCCCACCATCCCTGTGCTGTGCTGACTTCCTCCTGGGGCTGTACCCCTGCTGTGCTCATTATGAGGGGCTCCCGCCATCCCTGTGCTGTGCTCATTATGAGGGGCTCCCATCATCCCTGTGCTGTGCTCATTATGAGGGGCTCCCACCATCCCTGTGCTGTGCTGACTTACTCCTGGGGCTGTACCCCTGCTGTGCTCATTATGAGGGGCTCCCACCATCCCTGTGCTGTGCTGACTTCCTGCTGGGGCTGTGCACCTGCTGTGCTCATTATGAGGGGCGCCCACTATCCTTGTGCTGTGCTGACTTCCTCCTGGGGCTGTACCCCTGCTGTGCTCATTAGGGATGAGCTTCGTGTTCGAATCGAACATACGTTCGACTCGAACATCGGCTGTTCGATCGTTCGACGAAGATCGAACGATTTGGGCCGTTCGCGCCAAATTCGAGTGACGCGAACGGCCCACAATGCACTACGCCATCGCAGTGTCATCCAGGCGCTGTGATTGGCCAAGCATGCACTGTGACCCCGCATGCTTGGCCAATCACAGCGCCGGCAGCGAGGAGAGCAATGATTGGCCACAGGCAGGATGCCTGTGGCCAATTATTGCTGAGGGTGTTTAGTACACGCCCCACACTATAAAAGGCCGCCAGCACGGCGGCCTAGTGTAGTGTGTTCCGGAGCAGGGATAGAGCAGCATAGGCAGGGACAGTGACTTTTATTTCTTTCTTGCTTAACCTGGATTCCTTTAGTTTAGGGAAAGAGAAGGATAGGTAGGGAGAGTGTCAGTGTGTTTTGTGCTTGTGCTATAGTGTGCTTAAAAAAAACATTTTTTCTAGGGACAGAAAACTGTAGGTAGGGAGAGTGTCAGTTTCTTTCACTGTGTAAGTCCTTGTTTCTAGGGACCTGGAAGGACAGTGAGTGAATTCTCCTTGTGCTATATTGTGCTTAAAAAAAACATTTTTTCTAGGGACAGAAAACTGTAGGTAGGGAGAGTGTCAGTTTCTTTCACTGTGCAAGTCCTTGTTTCCAGGGAGCTGGAAGGACAGTGAGTGAATTCTCCTTGTGCTATATTGTGCTTAAAAAAAACATTTTTTCTAGGGACAGAAAACTGTAGGTAGGGAGAGTGTCAGTTTCTTTCACTGTGCAAGTCCTTGTTTCCAGGGACCTGGAAGGACAGTGAGTGAATTCTCCTTGTGCTATATTGTGCTTAAAAAAAACATTTTTTCTAGGGACAGAAAACTGTAGGTAGGGAGAGTGTCAGTTTCTTTCACTGTGTAAGTCCTTGTTTCTAGGGACCTGGAAGGACAGTGAGTGAATTCTCCTTGTGCTATATTGTGCTTAAAAAAAACATTTTTTCTAGGGACAGAAAACTGTAGGTAGGGAGAGTGTCAGTTTCTTTCACTGTGCAAGTCCTTGTTTCCAGGGACCTGGAAGGACAGTGAGTGAATTCTCCTTGTGCTATATTGTGCTTAAAAAAAACATTTTTTCTAGGGACAGAAAACTGTAGGTAGGGAGAGTGTCAGTTTCTTTCACTGTGCAAGTCCTTGTTTCTAGGGACCTGGCAGGACAGTGAGTGAATTCTCCTTGTGCTATATTGTGCTTAAAACAAACATTTTTTCTAGGGACAGAAAACTGTAGGTAGGGAGAGTGTCAGTTTCTTTCACTGTGCAAGTCCTTGTTTCTAGGGACCTGGAAGGACAGTGAGTGAATTCTCCTTGTGCTATATTGTGCTTAAAAAAAACATTTTTTCTAGGGACAGAAAACTGTAGGTAGGGAGAGTGTCAGTTTCTTTCACTGTGCAAGTCCTTGTTTCTAGGGACCTGGAAGGACAGTGAGTGAATTCTCCTTGTGCTATATTGTGCTTAAAAAAAACATTTTTTCTAGGGACAGAAAACTGTAGGTAGGGAGAGTGTCAGTTTCTTTCACTGTGTAAGTCCTTGTTTCTAGGGACCTGGAAGGACAGTGAGTGAATTCTCCTTGTGCTATATTGTGCTTAAAAAAAACATTTTTTCTAGGGACAGAAAACTGTAGGTAGGGAGAGTGTCAGTTTCTTTCACTGTGCAAGTCCTTGTTTCCAGGGACCTGGAAGGACAGTGAGTGAATTCTCCTTGTGCTATATTGTGCTTAAAAAAAACATTTTTTCTAGGGACAGAAAACTGTAGGTAGGGAGAGTGTCAGTTTCTTTCACTGTGCAAGTCCTTGTTTCTAGGGACTGGGAAGGACAGTGAGTGAATTCTCCTTGTGCTATAGTGTGCTTAAAAAAAACATTTTTTCTAGGGACAGAAAACTGTAGGTAGGGAGAGTGTCAGTTTCTTTCACTGTGCAAGTCCTTGTTTCTAGGGACCTGGAAGGACAGTGAGTGAATTCTCCTTGTGCTATATTGTGCTTAAAAAAAACATTTTTTCTAGGGACAGAAAACTGTAGGTAGGGAGAGTGTCAGTTTCTTTCACTGTGCAAGTCCTTGTTTCAAGGGACAGAGAAGGACACCTGAAGGTAGCCCTTATTGCTTTTTTCCCATCTCCCTGCAGGCCATCTATTAGAATGTCTGGAAGGCAAACAAGGAGAGGCAGACAGTCAGGAGGCAATAAAAGAGGGCAAGCAGGCTCTGTGTCTGGGGGCAACAGTGCTGGTCGTGGACGCGGTGCATTGTCATCAGCACATGGCCATGGGACACGCTTGTCCTTCTTTTCCGCAGCTGGACATGTTGAGCCACATCATGCCGAAGACTTGGTAGAGTGGATGACCAAGCCCTCCTCCTCCTCATCCTCTCTCACCCAGGCTCAGGGTACTGGCAAAGCAGCTGCCAAAGCGTCCTCTTCCCTGGTATCAATGTCAGACTCATCATCAGTCACTCCTTCCCTAGACCCACCATGTCCTCCTCCTGAGGAGTCCCCCGAACTGTTTGAGCACAGTGTTGGGTACATGCTCCAGGAGGATGCCCAGCGTTTCGAAGGGTCTGATGATGAAACCCAGCTACAGGAAGGCAGTAGGGTGAGAGCAGACAGAGGGGATGCTCAAGAAGGACACCAATCTGGCAGTCATGTTCCAGCAGCTGCAGCATACTGCCAGATTGGCTCCAGTGATGAGGAGGGAGGGGATGATGAGGTCACTGACTCCACGTGGGTGCCTAATAGGAGAGAGGAGGAGGAGGATGAGGAGGAGGCACATCTCCAACGAGACAGGATGCCCTTTGGTGGCCAGCGTAAGGGCAGTACACCGACGGAATCACACCGCAGAGCTCCGCCTGTGCAGGGCGCTGCCTCTGCCCGTCATTCAAAAAGTTCCTTGGTGTGGGCCTTTTTTGAGGCTAGTGCATCAGATCGCACAGCTGCTGTTTGCAACATATGTCTCAAGCGTATATCGCGTGGCCAAAACATCAGCCGCTTGGGTACCACATGCCTGACCAGACATATGTTGACCTGCCATGCAGCTCGTTGGCAAGCCTACCTCAAAGACCCACACCAAAGAACAAAGCGGACCTCTCCTTGCACCGCATCAGCTGGGATTTCCAACCCCACTATAACTTCAGTCCTCTCTGAAACATGCACTGAGAGGAATGAAGGTGTAGAATTAGGTGTGTCACAGCCAAGTACTTGCGGCCACTCTGCTAGCAGTACACCGACGTCCGATTCTAGCAGGCAAATTTCCCTGCCCCAGCTGCTGGACCGTCGAAAGAAGTTCACTCCCAGCCATCCACATGCCCAGCGGTTGAATGCTAGCTTGGCTAAATTGCTAGCGCTTCAACTGCTGCCTTTTCAGTTGGTAGACTCGGCCCCCTTCCGTGAGTTTGTGCAATGTGCGGTTCCTCAGTGGCAGGTTCCCAAACGCCACTTTTTCTCACGGAAGGCTATTCCGGCTCTCTACCGGCATGTGGAAGGCAATGTCTTGGCCTCGCTGGACAGGGCGGTCAGCGGTAAGGTGCATATTACGGCTGACTCATGGTCCAGCAGGCATGGACAGGGACGTTACCTTTCTTTCACGGCCCATTGGGTCACTCTTTTGGCAGCTGGGAAGGATGCAGGACAAGGTGCAGTAGTGTTCGAGGTTGTCCCACCGCCACGCCTCCAAAATGCTACTACTGGTTGTGACACACCTCTCTCCTCCACCCCCTCCTCTTCTTCTTCCTCCATGGCCTCTTCCTGTGGTTTGTCCTATGAACCAGCGGTGCTCCGTAGCCGTTCACGGGGCTACGCAAGTACGCAGGCAAAAAGATGCCATGCCGTGCTTGCGCTGGTGTGTTTGGGGGACAGAAGCCACACTGGGGCAGAGGTCCTGTCTGCTCTGCAGGGCCAGGCCGAGAGGTGGTTGACGCCACGCCAGCTTAAGCCAGGAATGGTGGTTTGCGACAATGGCACCAACCTCCTCTCCGCCCTCCGACAGGGACAACTGACCCATGTGCCCTGTGTGGCTCACGTCCTTAACCTGGTGGTGCAGCGGTTCTTGGGCAGGTACCCGGGCTTACAGGATGTCCTGAGGCAGGCCAGGAAAGTCTGTGTGCATTTCCGCAGATCTTATAATGCCAGTGCTCGCCTGGCTGAGCTGCAAAAGGAGTTGAACCTGCCCAAGAACCGCCTTATATGTGACATGCCCACCAGGTGGAACTCAACGTTGGCCATGCTGCAGCGGCTGCACACGCAGCAGAGGGCCATCAATGAGTACCTGTGCGACTACGGCACCAGGACAGGGTCAGGGGAGCTTGGTTTTTTTTCTCCACGCCAGTGGGGCATGATCAGGGATGCATGCACTGTCCTGGCACCATTTGAGGAGGCCGCGAGGATGGTGAGCAGTGACAGTGCATGCATCAGTGACACTGTACCTCTTGTCCACCTGTTGGAGCACACGCTGCGTGGAATAATGGACAGGGCACTTGAGGCAGAACAGAGGCAGGAAGAGGAGGACTTCCTTGCCTCTCAAGGCCCCCTTTACCCAGACAGTGTTCCTTCTGTCCCACCCATCGCACAGGAAGAGGAAGAGGAGGAGGAGGAGGAGGAGGAGGAGGATTGTGTCAGCATGGAGGTGGAGGCTGCCACTCAGCATCATCAGCAGCAGTCTTTTAGGGATGATTTACAGTCCCAAGAAACCAGTGGACTTGTACGTGGCTGGAAGGAGGTGACTGCGGATCATGTCGTCCTTAGTGACCCAGAGGACTCCGGAGCGAATGCCTCAGCAAACCTACGCTGCATGGCCTCCCTGATCCTGCAAAGTCTGCGGAAGGATCCTCGTATTCTTCGGATCAAGGAGAGGGACCATTACTGGCTGGCCACTCTCCTTGATCCACGGTACAAGGGTAAGGTTGCGGACCTTATGTTACCGTCGCAGAGGGAGCAGAGGATGAGACAACTCCGGGAGGCCTTGCAGAAAGGTCTGTGCAACGCGTTCCCAGAGACTGGGAGGTTACAAACTCCTGGTCCAGGACAACGAGTTGCTGAGGCTTCGGCCAGTCAAAGAAGGAGCGGTGGGGAAGGTGGCCGTCTGACCGATGCGTTCAGACAATTCTTTAGTCCGCAGCCCCAAAGTATGATTGGTTCCAGCAACCATCGCCAGCGTCTGATAAACATGGTGCAGGAATATCTAGGGGCAAGGTCAGACTTGGACACCTTCCCCACCGAAAATCCTCTGGCTTACTGGGTCTTGAGGATGGATCACTGGCCAGAGCTTGCACAGTATGCAATTGAGCTACTGGCCTGTCCTGCATCCAGCGTTCTTTCGGAACGCACATTCAGTGCTGCTGGAGGATTTGTCACGGATCACAGGGTGCGCCTGTCCACCGACTCGGTTGATCGACTGACTTTCATCAAGATGAACCAGTCTTGGATCACCACCAGCTACCACACACCTGATGCTGATATAACAGACTAATTGATTTTAACATGTCACATCCCTTCAAGACTGATGCTGATGCTGAGTGTCTGTGCTGTTATGTTGACTGGCTATCCTCCTCCTCCGAGTCCTCAATGATACGATTGATGATGATAGCTTGGAAGATCATTTTTGTTTATGGGTGCCGCCACCAGTGGCTAAGGCCCAATTTTTCAGCCCCTGTTTTACAGGGGCGTGTAATTACAATTTTTTTAGCAATAATTTGCCATAGGGCTCATTGCTGTGCTCCAAGTACAGTATCTGTGAGGGGTTGGAGTGTTGTGGCACCAGTGCCTAAGGCCCAATTTTTCAGCCCCTGTTCAACAGGGGCATGCAATTACATTTCTTGATCTAATAATTCACAGCAGGGCCCATTGCTGCACCCACCAAGAGTAACTGTCAGGGCTTACAGTGTTGTGGCACCAGCACCACCATCAAAGGCCCAATTTTTACTACCACTGTTCAACAATTATATGTAATTACAATTCCTGATATAATAGTTGACAGCAGGGCGTTCCCAGGGCCGGATTAACATAGGGGCTATTGGAGCTGCAGCTCCAGGCCCCTTCCTCAAGATAGGCCCATTTGCCCCAAAAAAAAAAAAATCTAAAAAAAAAAAAAAAAAAAAAAAAGATCGGCTTCGAGGATTGTAGCTCGGCGACCAGGGGCCACAGAGACCCCATATTTGGGGGGTATGCAACTGAAGACCCACCCCACCACTGGTCAAAATATGGGGCTGCTATCATTTATGGTTCCGGAGATACGGGGCTGCTTGCGCAGCCTGTCAGAAGCTATATACAGAACAGCCAGTTTAAATACAAGCTGACACACTCTGCAGCAGAGAGGATGAGCTCACAGTGCTTATCATAATTATTTGTATATCACTAAGACTGCTTTCACACTATGCCGCCCCGAGCGTTGGCGGTAAAATAGCGGTAAAACGCTGCTGATTTACCGTCGGATTTGCGGCACATTTCGGCCACTAGCAGGGCGCTTTTAACCCCCGCCAGCGACCGAGAAAGGGTAAAGAACGCCCGAGATGTGCCGCTACAGCGGCGTATTTCCGGCATACGGCGGTGCTGCCCATTGATTTTAATGGGCAGGAGCGCATTAGGAGCGGTGAGTTCACCGCTCCTAATGCACTCTAAAGAAGTCGCTGGCAGGACTTTTTCTGACGCCCTGCCAGCGCACCGCTCCAGTATGAATAGAGCACCTGTTTAAGGGCGGATTGCAGGCGCTATTTTTAACGCTATAGCGCCTGCAAAACGCCCTCAGTGTTAAAAGGGTCTTATAGTAATTAACCCCTTGCCACCCAGGCCAATTCTGAAACTTCTCTCCTACATGTAAAAATCATCATTTGTTTTTTGCTAGAAAATTACTCAGAACCCTCAAACATTATATATTGTTTTAGCAGAGACCCTATGGAATAAAATGGTGGTCTTTGCAACTTTTTATGTTACACGGTATTTGCGCAGCAATTTTTCAAACCTGTTTTTTTTTTTTTAAAGAGACTGTTTGTTTGATTTATAAAAAAATAAATAAAAAAAACACTAAAGTTATCACGATTTATTTTGTTGTATACTAAGCGATGCTTTAAATTTTTTTACAGGTTACATGTTGAGAGTTACAGAGGGGGTATAGTGCTAGAATTATTGTTCTCGCTCTAACGATCATGGCATATGTAACCTGTGTGTATCTGGCTCTGATACTAGCCAGGGCCTACCCAGCCACTGACTAGTATCTCTCCCCAGCCTGTCCCCACACACCCTCTCACCTGCTGACCTGTGGATGGGGGAATCACTCCTGCAGTGTTATTGTGTTCTGCCTGCGAATACAATGATTAGTGTTGCTAACTATAGCTGGCAGCACTGATTGTTTTGGGAAAAACCTGACAGGCTGGTTGTACTCAAGTCAGATAATAGATTGACTTGTGTAAAACCAGCTAGCCCATACATAGATCGACTATGGCTGGTCTCTGCTTAATTAGCGTAATTTCAATCCATGTATGGCCCGCTTACCCACTACGCAGTCCCTAAACATCCTTCCACAAACCTTTACATTTTTCCTTCCCAGATTCCCTTTATCCTCTTCACCTGTAAATACTCTCCACACTTCTCTCCTGTACATACTGCTCACTGACATACCCTCCACACTTCTCTCCTATACATAGTGCCCACTGTCATACCCTACACACTCCTCTCCTGTACATAGTGCCCGCTGTCATACACTTCTCTCCTGTACATAGTGCCCACTGTCGTACTCTCCACACTCCTCTCCTGTACATACAGCTCACTGTCATACCCTCCACACTCCTCTCCTATACATAGTGCCTACTGTCATACCCTCCACACTCCTCTCCTATACATAGTGCCCACCGTCATACCCTCCACACTCCTCTCCTGTGCATACTGCTCACTGTCATACCCTCCACGCTCCTTCCCTATACATACTGTTCACTGTCATACCCTCCACACTTCTCTCCTATACATAGGGCCCACTGTCATACCCTCCACACCTCTATCCTGTACATACTGCCCATTGTCATATCCTCCCCACTCTTCACTGTCATACCCTCCACACTTCTCTCCCATACATAGTGCCCGCTGTCATACCCTCCACACTCCTCTCCTGTACATACTGTTCACTGTCATACCCTCCACACTTCTCTCCTATACATAGTGCCCACTGTCATACCCTCCACACCTCTATCCTGTACATACTGCCCATTGTCATATCCTCCCCACACTTCACCGTTATACCCTCCACACTCCTTTCCTGTGCATACTGCTCACTGTCATACCCTCCACGCTCCTTCCCTATACATAGTGCCCACTGTCATACCCTACACACTCCTCTCCTGTACATAGTGCCCGCTGTCATACACTTCTCTCCTGTACATAGTGCCCACTGTCGTACTCTCCACACTCCTCTCCTGTACATACAGCTCACTGTCATACCCTCCACACTCCTCTCCTATACATAGTGCCCCCTGTCATACCCTCCACACTCCTCTTCTATACATAGTGCCCACTGTCAAACCCTTTACACTCCTCTCCTATACATAGTACCCACTGTCATACCCTCCACACTTCTCTCCTATACATAGTGCCCACCGTCATACCCTCCAAACTCCTCTCCTGTGCATACTGCTCACTGTCATACCCTTCACGCTCCTTCCCTATACATAGTGTCCACTGTCATACCCTCCACACTTCTCTTCTATACATAGTGCTCACCATCATACCCTCCACACTCCTCTCCTGTACATACTGTTCACTGTCATACCCTCCACACTTCTCTCCTATACATAGTGCCCACTGTCATACCCTCCACACCTCTATCCTGTACATACTGCCCATTGTCATATCCTCCCCACTCTTCACTGTCATACCCTCCACACTTCTCTCCTATACATAGTGCCCACTGTCATACCCTCTACACTTCTCTTCTGTACATACTGCTCACTGTCTTACCCTCCACACTCATCTCATGTACATACTGCTCAGTATCATACTGTCCACATTCCTCTCCTGTACATACTGACCACTTTCATAAACTCCTCTATTGTACATAGTGCCGGCTGTCATACCCTCCACACTCCTCTCCTTTACATACTGCTCGCTCTCATACCCTCCACATTCCTTTCCTGTACATACTGCCTATTGTCATACCCTCCTCACCTGTACATACTGCCCACTGTCATTCCCTCCACACTCTTCTCCTGTACATACTGCTCACTGTCTTACCCTCCACACACATTTAATGTACATACTGCTCAGTATCATACCGTCTACACTCCTCTCCTGTACATACTGCTCACTGTCATACCCTCCACACTCCTCTCCTGTACATACTGCCCACATTCATAAACTCCTCTATTGTACATAGTGCCGACTGTCATACCCTCCACACTCCTCTCCTGTGCATACTGCCCACTATCATACCCTCCACACTCCTCTCCTGTACATACTGCCCCCATTATACCCTCCACACCCCTCTCCTGTACATACTGCCCGCTATCATACCATCCACACTCCTCTCCTGTACATACTGTAACCCAACCTTACCCTCCACACTCCTCTCCTGTACATACTGTAACCTAACCTTACCCTTCACACTCCTTTCCTGTACATACTGCCAACTATCTTTCTCTCCACATTTCTCTCCTGTACATACTGCCCCCATCATACCCTCCACATTCCTTTCCTGTACATACTGCCCACTGTCATACTCTCCACACTGCTCTTCTGTACATACTGCCCACTTTCATACCCTCCACACTCCTCTCCGGTACATACCACCCTCTGTCATACCCTCCACACTCCTCTGCTGTGCATGCTGCCCACTGTCATACCCTTCAAACTCCTCTCCTGTACATAGTGCCTTCTGCCATACCCTCCACACTACTCTCCTGTACATAGTGCCCACTGTTAGACCCTCCACATTCCTCTCCATTACCTGCACATACTTCCCAGTTTTATACCGTCCATACTCCTCCCCTAAGCCTCTTACCCACAAAAAACAGTTATTTAAAATTATACAGAATATCCTCAATGTTACTAGAGCTAGAATAGGCACAATTTTGTTAGTTCAACTGAAGGAAATCTTCTCAGTCCTCATATTTGTTCTGCCCCATTATTAGTACTCATTTCATTTTGTGATTACTATTGTGATGTATAGAGGAACATAGGGGATCTTAGCTACTCTAAATATAGCACTGGTGAAAAAAGTGCCCCTTAAAAATATTTTTGAAATGTTGGCAACTATGCACTTAGGCACTGACCAAGGGCCACCGGGTCAGTAGGGGCCCCATGAGAGGCTCCTGGGATCCTGTGATAATAAAGCGGTAGTAAACTTCGCTAACATTGCTACTTTTTAGAGGCCCTGAGGTAGGTTTTGCCATAATGTACAAGTATGCACAGCATATTAGCACATTAGGGTACATTTAAATTGTCAGACTGAGCCCTCCAGCGCTGTGATCAATTCGGCGGGTCCTGAGCGCTTCCATTTTCACCCGGTCTTCCTTCTGGGCTCTGTGCCTTCGGTCACTTGCCTTGGCCGGGCTGCGTTGATGTCATTCCCACGCATGCTCATGCGCATCCTCTCTTTCTCATCCCCCCTTTCTTCCTCATCCTCCCTCCCTTACCCCTCTCTCACTCTCTCTCTCTTTCTCATCCTCCCTCTCTCTCTCTAATTTAATTTGTTATAACAAAAAATTGTTTGCATATTTATTTATTTATTATTTAGAAAAGGCCCACCAAAATCCTCAGCACCAGGCCCATGATGTTCTTAATCTGGCCCTGGGCGTTCCAGCACCAACCAAGAGTAACTGTGAGTGCTTACAGTGTTGTGCCAACACCAACAACTAAGGGGCCTATTTCTGCAGAGTATCTACGGCAGGTCCCTACTTTCAAACATCCAACTTACAAACGACTCCTACTTGCAAACGCAAGAAGACAACAGGAAGTGAGAGGAAATCTACCCCTAGGAAGGAAAATTCTCTCCTGTAAGAATTAATATGGGAGAAAGGTGTCTCCTCTGTACTGATGCTTTATCAGCAATCCTTGTTTCAAGAAAAACACCACATTTCAAAAACAGTTGTCATTGGGACGGAAAGTGAGGTGAAATGTTCTGAACAGGGGCACAGACAGCAAAACAAATGTTACAGGGGTGATAACCCTTACCTATGTTTTCCAAAAAGTTTAAAAATAGATTTTTGGGCTGGAGCTACACTTAAACAATGTACCTGTTCAAAATTACAAACAGATTCTACATAAGAACAAACCTACAGTCCCTGTCTTGTATGCACCGCCTGTATACGGCTGTTCAGAGTATATAGGGCCTTTTTTATTTTATGTGCGGGGTTCCCCTTAATATCCATACAAGACCCAAAGGGGCTGGTAATGGGCTGGGGTAGGGGGGGGGTCATGGGGTAGCTATGCCATTTTTCTTAAAGATTTTCATCCATATTACCGGGACCAGACATTACATTAAAGCCGCAAGCAGTTTTAAATGGCTTTTTTTTCCTTTAGAAGTGTCATTTTGTGCAGGGACAGTTCTAAACACGGGAAACACGTGGCACTTCACAGGCATACTTTAGACACCCCCCAGGTACGATATTTAAAGGAATATTTGACTTTTTTTTTTCACTTTATGCATCATTAAAATGACTGCTCCCGAAAAACGACCGTTTTTAAAACTTCTTTTTGCATTGATACATGTCCCCTGGTGCAGAACCCGGGTTCCCAAACCCTTTTTAGGACAATAACATGCATAATAGTTGTTATAATTAGCACTTTAGAATTCGAACGTTCGCATCCATTGTATTTAATAGGGTTCTAATGTTCGTACGAACTTTCGGTCCGTTCGCGGGTTCTGGTGCGAACCGAACCCGGGGGTGTTCGGCTCATCACTAGTGCTCATTATGAGGGGCTCCCACCATCCATGTTCTGTGCTGAGTTCCTGGGTTTGTTTGTAGCTCATTGCCGTTAGTTCGTATTTCGTAATTCGTGTCAGAAATTCAATTTGGATTGAATACGAATTTTTGTTAGGTTCGTTAACTTTTCGTAACAATTACGAACAATCGCTATGGTGAATTTAAAAAGCAAACCCAGGAAGTCAGCAGCACTAAACAAATTTATTGATGGCACCCTTGTCTAGTCCCTAGCAGTTAAAGGGGTTGTAAAGGTTCATTTTTTATTTTCTAAATTTAAGCTAGTGCATTGTTGGTTCACTAACCTTTTCCTTCGATTTCCCTTCTAAATTGTTTTTTTCTTTGTCTGAATTTCTCACTTCCTGTTCCTCCTCAGTAAGCTTGCCCCCATCATCCGAGATGTTCTGGCTGGGGGTTAGTCAGCGTGCTCGCCCCCTCCCTTGGGACTACATCTCTGCGGGGAGAGTCAGGTCAGCATGCTCGCCCCCCTCCCTTGGGACTACATCCCTGGGGGGAGACGCTTTGCGTCTCCCCCCAGGGATGTAGTCCCAAGGGAGGGGGCGAGCACGCTGACTAACCCCCAGCCAGAATGTCTCGGATGATGGGGGCAAGCTTACTGAGGAGGAACGGGAAGTGAGAAATTCAGACAAAGAAAAAAAACTATTTAGAAGGGAAATCGAAGGAAAAGGTAAGTGAACCAACAATGCACTAGCTTAAAGGAACCTATTTAGAAAATAAAAAACTAACCTTTACAACCCCTTTAACCAGCAATGGAGTTCTATGGTCTTCAGACTTTTCCAAAATGTCCACCGTAATTTACTATTATGGGATAGTTACAGAAAGGCAAAATGTAGCTTGCGGAGTGTGTGGCATCAGAGGGAGTAATATTCTGCAACGCAGTCTGGAAAAAAAGATATTGGTCAGAGAATTTTCTGAAAGCGGGTAGCTAAGAGAGCCTTAAAGGGTTACCAAACCCTCGTGTTTTTTTGTTTTTTTTAATATCAAACATGTCATACTTACCTCCACTGTGCAGTTCGTTTTGCACAGAGTGGCCCAGATCCTCCTCTTCTGGGGTCCCTCAACGGCACTATTAGCTCCTCCCTGCATCGGGAAACCACCTAGGAGAAGCACTCTTCTTGGGGGTAACCATGCGGGCGCGCTCCCGAGTCCTGCTTTTGCATCCATAGACACAGAAAGCCGGACTCTTCCCCGGCGCCTGCGTCATTGCATTTGATTGACAGCAGTGGGAGCCAATGGCTACGCTGCTATCAATCTATCCAATCAGGACACAAGACACCAGCTAGAGCTGGTGTGCTCATCTCCGGGGACAAGAAAACCAGGTTCAGGTAAGTAAAACGGAGGTCACTGTGGGGCTGCAGCACTACAGAAGGTTTTTCACCTTAAGCATAGAATGCATTGGCGGAAGCGATCGCGTCCGTTCCCATGTGTGGTATGGAGCTGAGTGAGGGGAAGATGGCCCCCACCCAGCTCCATACCATTGCAGGGCGGAAGTGACGTTAAAACATCATTTCCGCCCATACAGTAGCTCTTAAATTGACTTTTTATATTTTTTTCAAATTTTTTTTTTTTTTATTATTATTGCATTTTAGTGTAAATATGAGATCTGAGGTCTTTTTTAATTCTTTTCTATTACAAGGGATGTTTACATTCCTTGTAATAGGAATAAAAGTGACACAATTACTTTTTAACCACCTCAATACAGGGCACTTTCACCCCCTTCCTGCCCAAGCCATTTTTCAGCTTTCAGCGCTGTCACATTTTGAATGACAATTGCGCGGCCATGCAACACTGTACCCAAATGAAATTTTTATCATTTTTTCCCCACAAATAGAGCTTTCTTTTGCTGGTATTTGATCACCTCTGCAGTTTTTATTTCTTGCGCTATAAGTTTGAAAAAACACAATATTTTTTACTTTTTGCTATAATAAATCTCCAATTAAAGTTTTTTTTTAAAACAAATTTTTTCCTCAGTTTAGACCGATACGTATTCTTCTACATATTTTTGGTAAAAAAAAAATCGCAATAAGCGTATATTGATTGGTTTGCGCAAAAGTTATAGCGTTTACAAAATAGGGGATAGATTTATAGCATATATTTTTGGTTTTTACTAGTAATGGCGGCGATCTGCGATTTTTATCGTGACTGCGATATTGTGGCGGACACATCGGACACTTTTGACACATTTTTGAGACCATTCACATGTATACAGCGATCCGTGCTATAAAAATGCATTGATTACTGTATAAATATGACTGTCAGGGAAGGGGTTAACACTAGGGGGCGATCAAGGGGTTAAATATGTTCCCTAGGGAGTGATTCTTACTGTGGGGGGAGGGGACTGACTGGGGGAGGTGACCGATCGTTGTCCCTATGTACAAGGGACACACCATCGGTCTCCTCTCCCTGACAGGACTAGGATCTGTGTGTTTACACATACAGATCAACGGTCCTGCTCAGTTACTGGGCACGCGCATCGGGTCCCCAGTGACGCGGCCCGCGTGCGCGCCCCCTAGTGGCTCGGGAAGGCGAAGACGTCATATGACGTCCGCCCAGAACGAGCGCCTCATCGCCCCGCCGTCATTTGACGGCGGGCAGTAGGCTAGTGGTTAAAGAACAGTGTATGTTAAAGTATTGAAGCAGCGCTATTGGTCAAAGTGCAAATTGCTAGAAAACAAACAAAGTGCAATATGCTAATAAATGGTTCAATATGATATATAAATGGGATAACTAAAACACATATATAATCGAAGTGTCTATGAATAGTGATAAAGTGTCATCCAATCTAAAGTGCATCAAATCTAAAGTGCATCAAAAAAGAAAAAAATACATATGTATTAAAAACATATAAATAAATGAGTCCAAACGTGATGTTTCCAAAAAATAAATGTATGATCATGTAGTTCATATAAACCAGGGATATGCAATTAGCGGACCTCCAGCTGTTGCTAAACTACAAGTCCCATGAGGCATAGCGAGACTCTGACAGCAGCAAGCATGACACCCAGAGGCAGAGGCATGATGGGACTTGTAGTTTTGCAACAGCTGGAGGTCCGCTAATTGCATATCCATGATATAAACAATCACAATCTCCCAGAAGAAATTTAATATTCCGGTGGACAAGAAGAGAGGAGAGGGAGAAGAACAGGTGTGGGAGTCCCAGTGTTCACATTCAATGGAAAACCAATAAGGCAAGTATAATTCCACAATCCTCCCCCCGGTAGTGCCAGCCTCTCACCTTGTTGATGGACCCAAAAGGGTCAGACAAAGCTCTGATCAATCTCCAGCATAGGCTCCACAGAGGGTCACCGCAACCTTTTCACCACTTCCGCCAGTCTTGTTGATGGACCCAGAAGGGTCAGGCAAAGCTCTCACCGATCTCCAGCATAAGCTCCACAAAGGATAACTGCAGGCTCCTTCACCACTGCCACCAGTATGTATCTGGGGTCTAAAGTCCCTTCAATCCACAGCTCAAGAACAAAAAGAGAGCGACTCCATGGTGAAGTACGTTTAAAAAGCAGATATAGGCGTTTATTAAAAAATAAAAGATAAAAACAATGGTCAAGGAACGCCAAACAAACAAAAACGCTATTAGAGTACAAGCAATTCCGGTCACGGCCGTTGAGGAAGTCACTTGAGCAGTGACGCAACGCGTCGGGAGAAGGAGCTAAGTGACATTGACTTCCGGTTTACGGCCGTGACCGGAAGTGCTTGTACTCTAATAGCGTTTTTGTTTGTTTGGCGTTCCTTGAAAATTGTTTTTATCTTTTATTTTCTGTGAACACTGGGACTTCCACACCTGTTCTTCTCCCGCTCCTCTCTTCTTGTCCACCGGAATATTTCATTTCTTCTGGGAGATTGTGATTGTTTATATGAACTACATGATCATACATTTATTTTTTGGAAACATCACGTTTGGACTCATTTATATATATGTTTTTAATACATATGTATTTTTTTCTTTTTTGATGCACTTTAGATTTGATGCACTTTAGATTGGATGACACTTTATCACTATTCATAGACACTTCGATTATATATGTGTTTTAGTTATCCTATTTTTATATCATATTGAACCATTTATTAGCATAATGCACTTTGTTTGTTTTCTAGCAATTTGCACTTTGACCAATCGCGCTGCTTCAATACTTTTACATTTATTATTTGTGTTGGTTACCCCATAGGAGTTCAGCTGCTACTTGTCACTGTTATCCACATTTGTACTTTATATATATATAGGGTGTTAGCACTCTATTCATTTATTCATTAGATATACACCAAGTGGTAGGCGCATTAGTACCCCCCTTTTTTCTAAAGAACAGTGTAAAAATAAAAAATTAAAGGTAAAATAAATAAGAAAAAAAATGTAAACACGCCCTGTCCCGTCGAGCTTGCGCGCAGAAGCGAACGCATACGCGAGTAGTGCCCGCATATGAAAACGGTGTTCAAACCACACATGTGAGGTATTGCCGCAATCATTAGAGCGAGAGCAATAATTCTAGCCCTAGACCACCTTTATAACTCAAAACATGCAACTTGTAGAATTTTTTAAACATTGCCTATGAAGATTTTTAAGGGTAAAAGTTTGTTGCCATTCCACGAGCGGGCACAATTTTTAAGTGTGACATGTTGGGTATCAATTTACTCAGTGTAACATTCATCTTTCACAATATAAAAATAAATTGGGCTAACTTTACTGCTGTCTTATTTTTTATTTCAAAAAAGTGTATTTTTTCCAAAAAAGTGCGCTTGTAAGACTTATTTTAAACCAGTAAGCATCAAATCTCAAAACGAGGCTCTGTCCTTAAGTGGTTAATTGAGATGAACAAAAAAAGGTGGGGGGAAAAATCCGATCAGACCCATGCAGGTTGCAGTTGATTTGTTTTTTCCTGGTACATTTCACACATGTTTTTGACGTATTTTAATGCTTTTTTGATGCATTTTGCATCTTGGGGAGGTGTCTGTTGCAAAAACACAGTGGAAATGCATCAAAACCGCAAGCACTGTGTTTTTGATGCGATTTTGATGCATTTCAACTGCGTTTTCATTGAAGTCTATGGAACCAAAAATGCAACCTGTTGGGACAAAAAAGTTCCTGACCCCTTCCAAAAAATGCAGCAGTTGAAAACGCACAGATGTGAACATGACCCATAGGAAATCATGTTAAATGGACTGTAGTGTGTTTCTGCAAAACTGAAAACGCACTGCAAAACGCATAGGTGTGAACAAAAAAACAGTGTCAGTGTCCTAGGAAGGATAAAAATGAACAAAAGAACTAAAATATGCACTATTGTTTCTTGGCCCTACTACAGGTAAAAATATCAAATACAGGTATATACCGTATACACATTTATACACATACATCGTATCACAGTAGAAGAATTGATTTTGTTTTGGGTTTTTTTAATGGCAAGAAATATACAGCTAAAGTTTAAAATATATAGAACATGCAAATAGAATACAGGAATGGGGTTTTTTGTTTGGTACAATATACAAAACTTGACGTAATTGTAGCCGTATTAGTGCAATTGTGACGGAGAAAATTAAGTACTGTCCGTGATACTTTTTTTATTTGCACTAACATAGAATTTTTCAGGACAAGCTTTCGGGGTATGTCCCCTTCTTCAAGGTCCAAGCAGTACTGATTCACAATTTTTTTAGCAGAATGTTAAAACAAAACAAGAAGGCGCATGCGCGGATGCCTGAGGGAGAAGTCGCATCCCCTTAGAGCTCCGCTCCCAGGTTAAACAAACCGGAGAACCGACCGCTGTTTTTCACCGCAAACGGCACCAGCTCCCGCAAATTCATACCAGGTACACTTTGGCGTATTGAGGATGGTCACGAGGGGGCCAAAAACGAAATATAAGATTGGTATCTCTAAAGATACACCGGCCCGGCAGACATCCAAGATGGCGGCGCCTGGTACCTCACAGACTCGCACACAGCGGGTTCCTAAATCCCTGTCACACAATGTCAAAACTCTGGACACAGCTGGTGAGATTGATTCTGACTATGAAACACCTGAAAATGTTATTCAGTCTAACATGTTTAGACAATTTGAGAAAATGCTTCAGAAAGCTTTGAAACAAACTTCTGACCAGATAACAGAGAAGCTGACAAGGGAGATTAGGGAGCTGGGGCATAGAACAGCTGAATTGGAAATGAGGGTAGATGATATAGAAACTACCACACAGCATTATGATGCTACTATTGAACAGCTTAAGGATGAGAACTCTTTATTACAAAACCGTTTGGAAGACCAGGAGAATAGGGACCGTCGCTCCAACCTAAGAATCAGAGGTCTCCCTGAATCAATCATAGACTTACAGGGAACTATATGTGCACTGTTTCAGGAACTGTTACCAGGTATTTCACCTGAGAGATTGGAAATGGACAGAGTCCACAGGGCCCTAACTCAACGCAAACCCAATGGACCCCCTAGAGATATTATAGTTAAATTTCATTACTATAAAACAAAGGAGCAAATACTTGCTGCTGCTAGAGGTAAAAACACTCTTGAGTTCCAGGGCAATATCTATCAGCTCTTTACAGACCTCTCCCCTCTAACTGTTACTAAGAGGCGTTCTATGAAACTATTGCTGCAAGTACTTCAAAAGCACCAAATCATATACCACTGGGGGTTTCCATTCTCTCTCCGCTTTACATACTTGGAAACTAGATATACCTGTCGCACGTCCGATGAACTACGGTCAGCCTTAATTGATCTAGGCCTGATGGATCACAACAATTCTAAGGAGCAACCTCGTAGACGTGCGGCTTCTAGATCACCTCCAAATGAAACCGACCTGGACCCAAACCCCTCTGGTTATACCAGACAGAATCTTCATAAAAGAGGACGTTTTGATAGTCAGGCACCGATAAATGTCGACTCAATGGACTGATTGTTCACCTCTCATTAATCTTATCCATGTTTCTCCCCTTTTGTAGGGTATTAGCCCCATTGCTTTATTCTGAAAAGCATTGCACTATCTATGATTGAAGAACTAGAATCCTGTTCTCCATTTTTTTTTTTTTTTTTTTTTTTAGTGGTGTCTTGTTTCTGACAAATATGTCTATTTCTTTAATCTATATGCACATTATATATGCATATTAATTTGTACTTATGAAATATAAATCTGGGTTTTTATTTAGGGTTTTAGTCAGCCAGAAGATTTATATTTCATTTACATTTTTGAGTCAAGTGTTTTTAGGGGTTTTTTTTTTTTTTTTTTTTTTTGTGTTTGTCCCCTTTCTGACAAATATGTCTACTTAGTAATTTATATGCATATTATATTGTACCTATGAAATATAAATTTGGGTATTTATTTATTGTTTTAGTCAGCCAGAAGGTCTATATTACATTTACATTTTTGAGACAAGTGTTTTTTTTTTTGTTTTTTTTTTTCTTCCCCTTTCTGACAAATATGTCTACTTAGTAATTTATATGCATATTATATTGTACTTCTGAAATATGAATTTAGGCAATTATTTATTGTTTTAGTCAGCCAGAAGGTCTATATTACATTTACATTTTTGAGACAAGTGTGTTTTTTTTTTTTTTTTTTTTTTTTTTTTTTTAATATGTAATATAAATTTATGTATTTCATTTATGTTTTTGTCAGCCAGAAGGCTAAAATTTCATTATTGCTTCTTGAGACGAGTGTTTCTTGTCTTCTTTATTTGTCTCCTTATAGACAAATAAGTTTATTTCCTTGACTTATATGGTCATTGGTATAGATAGACTATCCTCTTCCCTCCCCCTCCCCCCCTTTTTTTTTTTTTTTCTCTCTCTCTTCCCTTTCCTCTATATTTGCGAGCTTGTTTATTAATTATTTCGCTTGCGTTGACGGTTTGCTTCACAAGTGTTAAGATTACTATTTTCTAGCCTCCTTATGGACGCATTCATCTAGAAATTGACTCAACATACTTCCCAAAGTTGGTATGCTTCCTTTCTCTCTCTTTTTTGTTTATTGCATCTCCAGTCTTCTTGATAGAGAATTATATAAGTTTACTATTATAATACTTAAGTGTTCTCTGGCGTTGTTTTTCCCTCCGGAACTTCTTGCGGCCCCCTACGTACCCCCTGACTCCTGCTACTATTATGCAGGAGTCGGTCGGTGACCATGGAACCCCTCGGAGATTTTTTGTTATCTCTCCGAGATGTTCCTGCGCCCTACTAGTACATCATTATTTTATGACACTAATTGCAGTCATTAGGGCTTCCTATTTATTTGGTTTCTTCTTTATTCTTTCTTTTCTGTCTTTCCTTTCTTCTCCTCTTCTGTCTCCCTTGGTGGCGGTTCGAACTCACAATATGGGTTTTTCATTAACCCTTATATAAAAATTACCCTTACTATGTCATGGCCCCCATAAACATTTTGTCCTTAAATGTACAAGGCTTCAACGTTCCACAAAAAAGAACTAAAGCTCTACGTTCCTTTTCAGCTAGAAAAGCTCACATCATTTTCCTTCAAGAAACGCACTTTATCAATAACGCCTCCCCTAAATTTCTTTCCTCCTCCTACCCTCAATTCTACGCAGCATCAGCTACAACTAAGCAACGTGGGTCCCTGATTGGATTCCACCGTTCTACACCATTTACCCTTAATACACAAATATGTGACCCTGAGGGTAGATATGTTTTATTAACAGGCTTTATTGCTGATACTGAAGTCACATTAGTTTCGTATTACACCCCAAATAAACGTCCTGAAGCTTTTCTATCACATCTTTTCCAACTAATCGAATCACATAAATTTGGAACAATAATATTATGTGGCGACTCCAATACTACCATCTATCCCTTCTTGGATAAATCCCCGTCATCTCCTAACTCTCCTACCCATAAACGGTCCTTCCAATCTCTACTTACTTCTTTTAATTTTGTTGATACCTGGCGGGAACTTAATCCAACTTCCAGAAATTTTACACATTATTCTTATCCACACAAATCCTTTTCACGAATAGACCATATTTTCCTCCCCTCTAGTATGCTCCCTGAAGTAATATCCTCTAATATAATCCCATTTCCATGGACAGACCATTGTGCGGTCACTGCTACAATTACCTCTCCAATACCTAGGTCACATGACACCACTTGGTGTATTAACGACTCCATCCTAACTCACCCCTCACACCGTTCAGATATTGAACTGGCTCTTAATGATTATATCTCATTTAATGACACTACTGATGTCTCTGCCCTTACGCTATGGGAAGCCCATAAAGCTGTCATTCGGGGCAGCTTGATACAAAAGGCGAGATCTATTAAAAGAGATCGCAAGATTCTGTTCACCAAACTTGAAGCAAATTTTAACGCTTGTCATTTGGCTCATCAAGCTACCCCGAATGCAAACACTAACACTAAATTGGAAAGGGCCCGGCTTGAGTTGGATCTTTTTCTGACAGATTCGGCAGACAAACTCTTACGCAAGCGGCAACATACCCTATACCGCAAAGCCAATAAGCCCGATACCCCAATGGCCCGCAGCCTCAAGTCTATTGATCGTTCACAAGCTGCAATCCGACTTAGAACCTCCAGAGATGCATACACTAGTAACCCATTAAAGATCTTGGAAATCTTTCAATCTAAATTAGCTAAGCTCTATGACCCTGGCTTAATCTTTGATAAAAACAAAGCAGACACTTTATTCTCAGATGTTACACTTCCCACAATGACACCAGAACAGTGTGAATATTTGGAGAGTCCCATAACGGCCTTGGAAGTTAAAGCTGCTATTAAAGAATTGAAGCCTCACAAGAGACCGGGCCCCGATGGGTTTTCTGCACTATACTACAAACAATTTGATTCGATTTTAACGCCTCTATTGACTAGAGCCTTCAATTCTTTGTTAGCTGGTCATTCGTTTAAAACCGAAACACTAACTTCCATCATAGCAATGATTCCCAAGCCTAAATCTGACACTACCTCTTGGTCTAATTACCGCCCCATATCTCTTTTAAATCTAGACATTAAGTTATTAGCTAAGATCTTGGCAACTAGATTAAATAGCATTATAGGTAAACTTATCCATCGTGACCAAACTGGCTTCATGCCCTTGCGTCAAGCAGGGGATAATGTCAGAAGAGCACTTTTATTAATTCATGCCGCCAAAAAAAGACGTATCCCAACTTGCCTTATATCATTAGACATTAGGAAGGCGTTCGACTCAATCAGCTGGCCATATCTACAATATACTCTTCAAAAATTGGGTTTTGGGGAAAATTTCTTAACTTGGGTCTCCTCACTATACAGCACTCCGAAAGCTTATATTAAATATATGGGCTGCAAATCAGCTATGATAGATATTAGGAGAGGTACTAGACAGGGTTGCCCCCTATCCCCTTTGCTTTTTGCCCTACTTATTGAACCCTTAGCATGTATTATTAGAAATAATCCTAATATCAAAGGTGTAGAATTAGGTGGACATCACCACAAATTGAGTCTTTTTGCAGATGACATCCTGATTTTTTTTATCCCATCCCCATGTCTCAGCCCCAAATCTAGTAAATACTTTGGACAAGTTTGCAAAGATTTCTGGATTGTGTGTTAATCATGCCAAATCTAATGCCCTTAATATTTCCCTTTCGCCATCTGAGTTACAACAAGCTCAAACGTCTTTACCTTTCAATTGGGAATTGCACCATATTTCATATCTTGGAGTCCAACTCACTTCTTCTATATCCGACTTATTTTCAGCTAACTACTTACCCTTATTGAAGTCAACTACTAATCTGATGAAACAATGGTCTTCTCTTCCATTATCTTGGATTGGGAGGATTAATGCTACTAAGATGTCAATCTTACCTAAGTTCCTTTACCTATTCCGAGTTCTCCCCATACATATACCTCCTTACTTCTTGAGGCTCACTCAAAAGAGAGTGATGTCTTTTATATGGGGCTCTACAAAACCCCGTATACCTAGATCGACTCTTTATCTTGATAAATTGAAAGGTGGTCTGGGAATTCCTAACTTTTCCTCATACTACTTTGCTGCTCAGCTAGCACAACTCCCCAAATACCATTCTACAACAGAATCCCCTCTATGGGTAGCGATTGAATCAGTGGATATTGACCCCATTTCTGTGAATAATTTGCTCTGGTTAGCTCCTAAAGATAGACTAAACTTATCTAACCCCGTAACCAAACATTCTATAGCTATCTGGGACAAATATAGATCCACAAAAAGCCTACAATCCACTCATAACCCTCTACTCTCTTTTCTTCGAAATCCCTCATTTTACCCCGCCTGGAAATTTCCCCTATCATTTGCAGCTTGGTCCAGAAGAAACCTACTTCAATTTCACAATCTAGTTTCCTCCAATGATATTCTTACGTTCCCAACATTATGTGATTTATACAAACTCCCCATGAAGGAGCTCTTCCGCTATCTACAAATTAAGAACTTTTATACACCCCTCGTTGATACGGGATCCCCTCTTACCCAAATGACTCAATTTGAACGTATCTGTAACAGTGATCCCCATACTAGAGGATTAATATCACTTTTGTATAAACGCATCAATTCCACATCCGACGATACTTTACCATCCTATACGACTAAATGGGCACATGACATGGATAGAACATTCAGTAAAAGTGACTGGGATAATATATGGTCAGCTACTAAGCATTCCTCGCCAAACTGTTTTGCGTTGGAAACAAATTATAAGGTCCTTTCTCGATGGTACCTGGTCCCGGCCAGGATTACCAAATTTGCCCCCTTGTACGTAAATCTATGTTTCAGAGGCTGTTCTGAACCGGGCACGCAGTTCCATATTTGGTGGCAATGTCCAATCGCTCAATCCTTCTGGAGTAAAATATTTAACATGGCCTCTACAGCCTTGGAAATACCAATCCCGCCAGACCCGGCACTGGCTCTCCTCAACCTCAAACCTCCTGAATTGAATAAATCACAATTCAAATTACTACTACATCTCACCACGGCGGCTAAACAATCTATAGCTAAGGCCTGGAAAACCCAAACTTTAGTTGTGGCTGAAACTAAACATAGAATTAACAGAGCCCTTATCTTTTCCAAAATGTCTGCTATTGAAGATAACAACATTACTACATACAATAAAATATGGAAACCATGGATTAAACACTTCTTACCCCCAGATTTTGATCAATTATTGTTGATGCCTCTTTGAAATACTTTAATATTTATCTATTAATATAATACTTAAACGGGGCCTTGATCTGACTGGACCGCCACCCGGGGAGACAACCTTCACCTTTTTCTCTATTTTTCTATACCCATACCTTCTTTTCTATATATTTTACTTTTCTCCCATATTTCTTCTTCTTCTCTCTTACTTCTTCTGTCTTTCTGTTCTGGTTAGTTTTGTTACTTGTGTAATACGGATTTTATACACATGTGATGTTCATTGCATGACTTATATATATACCTTTTAAGTTTCACTTTATCAATCACTAATATCTTTGTGTCTTAAAGATTTGTTAGGAAGGTCTCCACTAAACAATTGAGGTATGACAACGTTCATCTGGTGTATCCTTCTGGATAACCCAGCATATTCTCTCATACTTAATCGAGCCCCCATCTGCTCACAGCTTGCTCCCTTCGGGGATGAGTGGATGGTCTGGAGGCATGATATTCTATCCTGAATATTGCTTATTTTCATTGCTCTAATCTTTTATACCTCTATTTGTATTGATATAATTGTTAATGAGGTTTATCCTCTATTACCTTTCTTTCAATATGTATTTTTAGTGATTGCTGTATTTATTTACAATTCTATTCTTGATCAGAATGTAATGTTCATTATATTTGCTATTCACTTGTAAAATCTAATAAAAATATTAAACAAGGAAAAATCTCAAAAAACAAAAAACAAAAACAAAACAAGAAAAAAATCTCAGAGGGAAAGGAAAAAAAACACATACAAATCAATGGTAATAAAGATAGCAGCAGAGTTAGTGAGATAAGACAGAGTTAGTGCGATAAGACAGAGGGAGAGCTATAGACTTGAGGGGGGAGATGCTAGTCACAGAGGGGGTCATAAAACCTTAGTATAATGGGTAAGGAAACCAATATCTAAATTTAGGCCATTCGTTTTTGTGTCAAAAAGAATTATCATTCTTAGTTCAAATGTTTTCCTTTCCTGGATAGTTCTGAAATTCCCTTTAAGAACTAAAACATTGAGGTCTTCTATAGTGTGGTCTGGTTGTGAGAAGTGATGTCCCACAGGTGTGCAGAAACTCTCTTCTTTATGTTCCTTGATGGTATGTCTGTGAAAATTCATCCTCGCTTGCAACTTCTGTCCTGTGCAATATACAACAAACAATATATATATTTTTTTACTTATTAAATGTTATTAAGCTCCCTGGCGGTATTCCCGAGTCTGGCTCTGGGTGAGTTTTTACTACCAAAACCGGTAACCCCGAGCCAGACTCGCGATCGCATCGCAGTATCCAGGGAAAGTTACTTTCCTTGTCCCCTGGATCCTGCGATGTCTCCCCGCTGTGTGTGTGCGAGCTGTCTCCTCACTCGATTCACAGTGCCGAGTGCCGAGCTCTGTTCCCTGAGAGCGTTGCGATGCACGGGGGCGGAGCTCGGCGCCAAATTCAAAAAGTAGAAAACACACAATACATACAGTATACTGTAATCTTACAGATTACAGTACTGTATCAAATAATTACACACCCCCTTTGTCCCTAGTGGTCTGTCCAGTGTTCTGCGTGCACTTTTATATAATAAATACAGTTTTTTCTGCCTGGAAACTTGAGAATGTACATAGCAACCAAAAAGTGTCCCTTTACGTCAAAAGTGGTTTTAGACCAGCTAGAAAACAGCGATAATAAATTAGAATCACTTTCAGAATTGAGCGATAGCGATTTGTTGGGAAATTCGTCATCAAACACTGAAAGTAATGACAGCGACAATTCTGCAACAGAGCAAATTTCAGTGTTTTTGATTTGATTACATTATTGAATCATTTTTATTATTATTAAATTATTATTTGTTATAATTATTTATAGTTATTTATTATATTATAATTTATGATTTTGTGTTTCAAAAATGTATCATACCCAGGATGTCTACTAGACTCTTGTTTGGACAGATTTAAGTGTGTTATTCCTAAGAATTACAGGCCTACAATATAAAACGCCAATTTTTCATGCAAAATAATGGTACCGCTTTCAGCATCAAAAATCTGACATACCGCCAGGGAGGTTAATACAAAATAGTAATAACATTAATAAAATAAAGTTTTTATATGTATTTTGTCAGTTAATCCAGTTTTACTCAACATGTTTCGCTATAAAAATTGCTTCTTCAGGACATAACTTTTACGAATGCTGCACATGTAAACTACAAAGAAGATTACACTTACTTATTGAGCAATAATTGCAAGCAAAACAATAAAGTTCAAAAAGCAAACACAATTTTATACACAGTCAAAAATCCATGCTTAAAATATAAAAATGGAGATATCCAATTTATCCTGAACAAAACAAGGTATAATTTACCATGATATACGAGGTAGTCGGGATGGTTTATAGAGAGAATAGGAGAATGTATTTTGTTGTTTTTTTTGTTTTGTTTTTTTGGTGGTGGGTCATGGTAATAGCAAGAAACATACAATTAATGTTAAAAAAATAAAAATTTGTTACTATCTTGGGCCAGTTTTTCTTTGATAACACCAAAAAATTAACATATCCAATTCATCCTAAACAAAACAAGGGGGTGGATTTACTAAAGACAAATAGGCTGTGCACTCTTGCGCTCTACAAGTGCAGTTACTCCAGAGCTTAGTAAATTAGGGGAAGCTCTTCTGACTTCCATCATCCAATCATGTGCAAGCAAAAACGCATTTTTTTTTCCCTTGCATGTGATTGGGCATTCATTTGTAAAGTGAAGCTTTACCTCATTTACTAAGCTCTTAAAGCGGAGGTTCCGCGGTATATCTTTTTTTTTTTTTACATTGCATTGGTTGAGTATTACTTTCTCATGTATTTACTCACGTCTCAGATGTTTCCCAGTCTCCCCAGTCAGAATCAGTTCTAAATTAGAACTTATAAAAATCCTTTTGGAAATTGCCATTTTGCTTGTGGGCATTGTGAAGCCCACAAGCAAATACTTCCGGGAAGCGTGAATGCTTTTCTCCCACTGCACTGTTGCCATCACAACGGACACATACTGTGAAGTTGTTGAGAGGGGGGGGTGTGGGGGGAGCCGCCGCGGGATGTGCTTTTCTTTTTACATTTTACAGGTCATCAGCTTGACAGTCTCAGAGCGCTCGTTCTGAGCTGCAGCTGATGTTAGCATACAGGACAGGAGCCAGAGTATAGGAGACAGGAGCGCTGATTTCACTGAGGAATGTGAAAAGAAAACACATCTCGCAGCGGGGGGGGGGGGGATGGGGGGTGCCGCGCCGCTGCGAGATGTGTTTTCTTTTCACATTCCACAGTGATATCAGCGCTCCTGTCTCCTATACTCTGGCTCCTGTCCTGTATGCTAACATCAGCTGCAGCTCAGAACGAGCACTCTGAGACTGTCAAGCTGATGAAGCTGATGACGAGGTGGTGAATTGTCTCCTGGGAAAGCATGACACTGCACTCCCAGGAGGCATTGGGGCGCTGGGGAAAGTAAAGGAACGCCCACTCCCGCGGGAGGGATACCAGGAAGTGTCCCTGTTTAATACGAAAATCAAGGTAAATAAAAAAACTAACAAGATAATTATTTGCCAAATGTTGTTATAAATGTTATACTAATTGGGATGAGCAAATGTTTAGATTTAGGGTGAACCTCCGCTTTAAGCAACTGCACTTGCTGTTTCAGTTGTTTTGCCTTTAATAAATCTACCCCATGTCACAATGATGCACTAAGCACTCGGGATGATTTTTACGATTATGTTACATGAAAAATTAGCTGGCACACTATTAGACAAGGAAGCCAATTTTAAGAGGGTTTGGACTCCCTGGTTGTGTTGCTTACAATCTCCATCTTCTTAAGTCCCAATGGGGTGGGATGCGGAGTTCTGGTCGGGTTCCTGAATTTGAATTTTTTCCTCTCTTCTTTCATATTGAGAAAATGTAAGATGTCTCACAAAGCCCATTAGGGCCGTTCCTGGTACTGACTTGACAAATAAATGATGCTCTTTGTGGTAGACAGTCTGTTCTCACAGCCCTGGAATATTTCTCCTGTACTATGGCTCTTTGTTGACAAATTGATGGTTTACTCATTGGCACCGTTGCCTCCAGTCCTTGGCTCTTAAGGCTCCATGTACACAGAAGCTGATAAACTGCAGTTAATGGGCGTTTTGGCGTTTTTTTTAAAAGCCCATTAACTGCACTCTATGTTAGCCTATGTGTTCATGTACACATAACGTTTTTTAGCTTTAATGAGCAGTGGAGTTAATGGGCTTTTTTCTGAACGCAGGAAATTTGCGTTCAAAGTGCCGTTTTTTCGGCAGAAAAAAACGCAAAACGCCGAAAAACGCTCATAAACGCTCATAAACGCTGGCCTCGAGCGTTTTTTGGTCCATTGAATTTTTTTTTTTTTTTTTTTTTTTTTTTAAAGCTAAAAAAAGCTACACTGAAAAACGCTAATAAAAGCTAGTAAAAAAAACGCTGATAAAAGCTAGCTTTTTCTGCTGCTTTAAAAACGGCCGTTTTTGAGCTTCTGTGTACATGGAGGCTGCGTTTGCTGGGTGCAGTGGCTGCGTATGACGGGCACAGTGGTTGCGTTTGCTGGGTGCAGTGAGGCAGCATATTTGATGGCAGAACAATGCACAGTACTGTACTTGCACCCCCTTCAGTAGAGCAGGCTAGGGGCGGGGGCGGGGCTGGAGGCGGTGCAGCTCTATATTTTCTCTCGACCTCGGTCCCAATAATATACAAGCTAGGGGCGTGTTGGGGGCGGGTCTGGAGGCGGTGCTGGCGACGATGTTAAGCAATTCGCAACGCCTCCGCCCGCCCGCTCGAGTCTAGAATTTTCACGGACTAAACCGAGCGTCTGCGCATGCGCGGTATAGGTGCGGTGAAGCTGCGCACGCGCAGTCGAGGCCGCCATCAGCTGTGTTTTTGACGTAGCTGCACCGGAAGTGACGCGGTCGAGACCTTGCATAGGTCGCAACTTTTTTTACATCACCGGAACATACAGATAAGGTCCGGTGAGCTGCCATCCGTCCTCCCCTCTTTCCCCCCCCCCCCCACCACATACCTCTCTCTGCTGGCTGCCTGGCTCTGTCTTCGGGACTCCGTCCTCCTCCCCCCGGCCGCCGAGTCTGTCTCCTGTCCCTGCCGCCTATGTACACAGTGAGAGAGAGCGGTGAGCTGTGCACTCCCCCTCTCACCTGTGACTCCTGTTTTGGAGGTGAAAGGGTCAAAAAAGAGAACCTGTCGCCTCCAATTGCCATCACACAGGGAATTGTTTTCTCCTGTGTGATAGCAAAAAAAGTTATGTGAATAAAAAAAAATGATAAAAAAATAAGGAGAAATAATAATTAAATAAAAAAAATAAAAAAAATGAAAAAGGTATAAAACATAGGCATCTCAGGAAAAATTTGAAAGTTTGTTACTTCCCAGAGGGGCTTCTAGTAAAAGTATTACAAAGTCAGCCAAAATGTGAAATCTATCAGACTGTTTACATTTTAAATTTTAAAAGCAGCAGCAAACCTTACATAATGTGACGGAACACCTCTGATTTTCACATTTAACATTTAGTTAAATGTGAAAATCAGAGGTGTTCTGTCACATTAGCAATCATGTAAGGTCAGCAGGTTTGCTGTTGCTTTTAAAATTTAACATGTAAAGAGTCCGTCAGATTTACAAATACTGTATTTAAGCTGATAAGCTCCGTTTTGTGTTGAAAATAACTGTAAAATCGAAAATTCCGGTGGGTGTAATATTATTATTTTTTTTTTCATTTCTTTTTTTGCCGATCCGAAAATGATCCGATCCGTGGCTCTGATCCGAGGATCGATCCGATCCGTGAGTTTTTTGATCCGTTGCACCCCTAGGTAGCACTGATGATACTGATGGGTGGCATTGCTGGGCATCACATGTTTTTTTTTACCATAACGTTGCCAGTCAGTGCCCATTTGTGGGCACTGATTGACATCTATTGTGCTTATTTTTTTATATGTGGATAGCCATGGGGTACATACCTGGCCATCCACATGTTGCCCCCTTCCCTGGTGGTCCTGGCGGCTTCCCTGGTGGTCCAGTGTGGGCATCCGTGGGGGGGCTGCGCCGATAAACAATCAGTGCAAACCCCCCCCCTGTCAGGAGAGCCGCAGATTGTCTCTCCTCTACTCGCGTCTGTCAGACGCGAGTGAGGAAGAGCCGATCAATGGCTCTTCCTGTTTACATTGTGATCAGCCGTGATTGGACACGACTGATCACGTGGTAAAGAGCCTCCGCCGAAGGCTCTTTACCGAGATTGGTGTAGCGGTGTGTCAGACTGACACACCGCACCGCCGATCGCCGCAATGCCGCCCCCCCCGGCGCGTGGCGGCTGTTATCCTGCAGGACGTCAATAGACGCCCAGTCAGGAAAACGCAACCACTTCCCGGACGTCAATATGCTATTGACCGGGCGGGAAGTGGTTAAAGAGATATTTTGCTATTTTGTAAAGGCTATTGCAATTACCTGTACACAGATGTTCAAAGTCCCAGTGCAGACCTATGAGCTCACCAATGGACGATTTTACAACTATATGGATCAGGATTATAGTTAGTTTAGCTAGATATGACAGTTAAAGGGTTTGTTACCCTAAAAAAAAAACTGATTCTGCTCCCTTAAAGCATGAATAACAGCACAGTGCTTGTGCTGTCTAATTTGGCCCCTTCCATTACCTAAAAAACTGACTGATCCTGCCTGGCTACGCCCTCCCCCCTGTAAACTGACCATGGTTTATAATTGTATGCTGACACCATGGTCAGTTTATGTGCATCGTCATCCACAGCTCTCCTCTGTATTCCTCTCACCCATCCTTACCTGCCTCCTCTGTGTCAGTGCCTGCCCCCTTCCCTTCCTGCTGCTATCATAACTGCAAAAAGAAAAACTCCCATTCCCTCTATACCATAACGTTATGTGTCCCATGTTTTATATAAAAAAGCTGCCGATCTGTACCTATATCAGACCATCTGCCGACGCTCACGTGACTCCTCAGCTCTCTCTCCTCTCTTCTCCCCTCCTCCCCGGCTGACATCAGCGGGAATTCTCGGCCCCGCCTGCTATAGCTGTCATCCTGGGAGAGGAGGGAGCCAAGGAGTCACATGAGCGCCGGGAGATGCTCTGATATAAGGTACAGATCGTCAGCTTTTTTATATAAAACAGACACAGGGACACATAACATTAAGGTACAGAGGGTGTAAGGAAAGGTTCCATCCACTGGTAATATCTATCATTTGGCGTGCAGTACTGAGGTCCACCAGCAGGTGTCTCCTGGCAGTTTGGAACTGTCAGGGGAGCTTCTACCTGCTGGTGTTATGTCATCTTTGGGCCGCAGTACTGGCGTCCACCAGCGGGTGGATCCTGGCAGTGTGATGCAGATTTTACCTTCTGCAATCAGGGGTCACCTGAGCTTGTTAGCAGGTAATACTATAAATACCCGGCAAGTACACACACACACTGTCCTGGTATCGTCCTCGTGCCCTGACCTGCAGCCTGTTTACCTGAACCCTGATTCCTGTATCCTGAACCTGTTGTATCTGTTCCTGCATCCCTGGATCCTTGCTCTGCAGCCTGATTGCTTCCTTCTTGTCCCTGTCTGTCTACTCCTGGCCCCCCATCTGCTGATCTCCTGTTAATGATCCTGGCCTGGCTTAAATACCAGGGCCATCCCTGATCAGAAGTGGCTGCACAGGGGAACCATTTTTTGATTCAGTTTGTTTGCAAACATGAATACCGATGATGTTATTTATTTTTCTCTGCTGGCATCTGAAAGTGGTGATTATTGCCGCCAGGCTTTGAAAGGATGGTCTAGTGACCAGTTGTTTGCAGCTGTCCAATCGGCTCACTCCCTGGTCGATCAGGGTTATATACTGTTTGGGGAGGTGCAGCCTTTGATCAAGATCTGTACTGAGCTGGCCCTGCCCTGTATTCCAGAGGGCCATGATGATTTCACTCCTCCTTTTAATATGAATCAGGTTGTATCCCTAGTATGGCTTTTTGAATACGATCCCGCCGATTTTTGTGAGCACTACTCAGCTTGTTCCCCACAGGTGATTGCTGAGTGCATTGAGTCTGCTCAGTCTTTTGTTAGACAGGGAGATTTAAAACTACAGTTTGTACAACCAATACTCTCGGCATGATCTGATATGTTACAATCAATCCCAGCCAACTCAATACAAACCACTTCTACCATCAGACACCTACCTGCTCAAAGGTCTTTTCTCCCATCACCCATGGCAACCCCAGTCGCAGCTCAGTACACACTGCTTCCCAGCAGATACCAATATCCAGTCTCTGCTCCCTGTACCTATCCTGCATTCAACCCACCTGTCTCTTCTCAGCTGCCTACAAACCCACAAGAACTTCCTCCAGCTACTGTTACCTCTTCTCTGCCATATCCCAATCCTCCTTTCCAGTCTGCTTCACCCCTTACCTACAGAGCTTCAGTGGCTAAGCCCAAGAAAAGACAAACGTTTTTTCCAACCAAAACGATCCTGTCAGTAACCCAACCTGCCTCCACACCCAGCAACCTGCTCCAGTCTGCTTGCATTCCAGCTGAACCTGATAACCCACCTGTTTCTGCCAAACCTCTGCCTGCTTTCCAGCCAATGTTTCTGCCTGAAGTTCCTGTGACCCAGTCTGATGTACCAGTGCCTGCTGACCAGTCTGCTGTCCAGTCTGACGCCCCAGTTCCTGTATGCCAGCCTGAAGTTCTGATGCCAGTGTTCCAGCCTGAAGCGCCAGAGCCAGTGTTCCAGCCTGATGTCCTGGTGCCTTCCTTCAAGCCTGATGTCCTGGTGCCTTCCTTCCAGCCTGATGTACTGGTGCCTTCCTTCCAGCCTGATGTCCTGGTGCCTTTCTTCCAGCCTGATGTCTTGGTGCCTGCCTTCCAGCCTGATGTCTCGGTGCCTGCCTTCCAGCCTGATGTCTCGGTGCCTGCCTTCCAGCAAGATGTCTTGGTGCCTGCCTTTCAGTCTGAAGATCCGGTGTCCCAGTCTGAAGATCTGGTGTCCCAGTCTGAAGATCCAGTGTCCCCGTCTAAAGATCCGGTGTCCCAGTCTGAAGATCCGGTGTCCCCGCCTGAAGATTCGGTGTCTGTGTCCCGGCCTGAGGTTGTGGTGCCTGTTTCCCTGCCTGAGGTTGTGGTGCCTGTTTCCCAGCCTGAGGTTGTGGTGCCCGTTTCCTGGCCTGAGGTTGTGGTGCCCATTTCCTGGCCTGAGGATGTGGTGCCCGTTTCCCGGCCTGAGGTTGTGGTGCCCGTTTCCCGGCCTGAGGAGCCTGCTGCCCAGCCTAATGAGCTTCTGTCTGCTGCCCAGCCTGATGAGCTTCTGTCTGCTGCCAAGCCTGATGAACTTCTGTCTGCTGCCCAGCCTGAGATGTTCCTGCCTGCTGCCCAGCCTGAGGTGTTCCTGCCTGCTGCCCAGCCTGAGGTGTTCCTGCCTGCTGCCCAGCCTGAGGTGTTCCTGTCTGCTGCCCAGCCTGAGGTGTTCCTGCCTGCTGCCCAGCCTGAGGTGTACCTGCCTGCTGCCCAGCCTGATGTGCCACTCTCTGCTGCCCAGCCTGATGTGCCATTGTCTGCTGCCCAGCCTGATTTGCCCCTACATGCTGCCCAGCTTGATTTGCCCGTACCTGCTGCCCAGCTTGATGTGCCTGTACCTGCTGCCCAGCTTGATGTGCCTGTGCCTGCTGCCCAGCTTGGTGTGCCTGCTGCCCAGCTTGGTGTGCCTGCTGTTCAGCTTGATGTGCCCGTGCCTGCTGCCCAGCTTGATGTGCCCATTCCTGCTGCCCAGTTTGATGTGTCTGCTGCCCAGCTTGATGTGCCCGTGCTTGCTGCCCAGCTTGATGTACCCATACCTGCTGCCCAGCTTAATTTGCCTGCTGCCCAGCTTGATGTACCTGTACCTGCTACTCAGCTTGAGGTTCTTGTGCCAGCTACCCAGCCTGACGTACTTTTTGCACAGCCTGATGTGTCTGTACCCGCTGCTCAGCTCAAGCTGCACCTTGCCCGGTTTAAAGCCATGGACCTTCCTCATGCCCAACCTAATGTGACTTTTGTTGTGGAAAATTTTATTAATGTATGTTGTCAGATGTCCCCCAGTGTCGGTTTTGCTGTAATGCGCTCATGTGAGTGTATTCACACATACAGACGTTGGTGGAAGACCATCTGCACAAACACCCTCCCACGGACACAACAGATTTGCTTGCTCCTTTTAGGGATGTTCATTTATGCCTCACCAAGGGACTGGCCACTTCTTGTCGACTGCATTAAATGACTCAGAGCGAACAGATCTGCGTTTATGGGAACTATAGCATAACTATACGAAAATTGTGGTTATCTGATCCATGATTAAGTATGGTTTGCGTCATTAGTAGCAGTGAGTTGGTTTGCACACGGCTTTGTACAAAGCCATGCTTTCTAGTGTTTTTTTGTCTCACAGAAAGCATGGCCCCTGTACCCAGCCGTTTGCACACATCACTGCTAGAATTCTATTTGAATATATACATGTCTGTCATTGGTTCTTTTGAAAGTATACAAAATGTCTGATTGGCTGTTTTGTGAAGCCACCACCTTCTTTTGTTACTCATGTTGACACTATAAATAAAGGGAGCTGACTATCCTAGGAGGACTCTGCTCTGGGATGCCTTGATAATGAGACCTGGCTGGTGATGCTTCCTTCTTTGAATGAATGGGACGAATGAATGGTGAGAGGAACTTCAGCCTAAGATAGCATTATTGCAATAAGATGAAATCTGAAGTGTGTGCTTATTTAGCACAAGGCAAGATGGTGTGTGCTATGCATACAACCAATTTTGCCACTACAGTTTTGGCGGGCCAACGGTAGGACTAATTAAGGCCTCTTTGAGCATCAGATCAGCAGAGGGGGAGTATGGATGCACGATCTGATGAGTGGGGAGGCTGTGCTTTGTAAAAGAACAAATTTTTCGTCTTTTTGAAATAATGCTGTAAGTTTGCAGTATGTTTGTGTATGTCTGTGAATCCGATCATGTGTGTGTGTGTGTGTGTGTGTGTGTGTGATTTTGTTGGGAGAGAGATCGTATGCCTGTGAATCTGATCATGTGGGCCTGTGTGTGGATGTCTGTGAATCCGATCGTATGTGTGTGATTTTGTCATGGATCGTTTGTCTGTGTGCCTGTGGTATGAGAGATGCCTGTTGTGTGAGAGTGTAGCTGATGGTTAAAATGTTTGCTGCCATGTGCTTTGGTGGGGAGGGGCAGGCAGCATGGCCATGAGTTACAATTTGGTGGGTCTCTGTGTATCTTTTGACTACAAGTTTGATGCATATGGAGACTGTATATTGTATATGAAATTAAGGTATAGCTGTGGTACTTAGTGCAGCCTACACTGAGCAGTTTGTAAGTAGATGATTGTTTGGGTGCCATGTGGATAGGGGGAAGGGCAGCCCACTGCTTACAATACAGGAGTTTTGTGCTGGAGGGGCTATGCCCTGAGGGAAGAGAACTCTGATGTTCTGAGCAGGCATGCAGGTACTGTATGTCTGTGGTGAATATTTCAGAGTATACGAACTATGCGAAAAGGAGCATTGTTGTTTGTAATGTTGTGCATGTAACTAACATTTTTTAAATGTGCTGTTTACTTGGCCAAAGGGTCTGAGTTGAAGTAGCCTAAAGTGTGTGTCTATGGTTGAGTGTGAATCTCAATTGTGTAGTCTGTCTTTGTGGAGAAAAACATTTTTGATTTTCTTTTGAAGAGTTCCTGGTTTGGCGGGAAAAACTGCCTTTTGTTGTTGGCCATGTGGTTTGTCTGCCATCTTGAGGCACAGTGTTTCCTTAGCCTGTGGGTATCCTATAGGGCAGTGATGGCGAACCTTGGCACCCCAGATGTTTTGGAACTACATTTCCCATGATGCTCAACTACACTGCAGAGTGCATGAGCATCATGGGAAATGTAGTTCCAAAACATCTGGAGTGCCAAGGTTCGCCATCACTGCTATAGGGGAACGCACAGCCACTTTTCCTTTGGGTGTGACATCATGTGACCGTGCTGTGGCATTCGTCTGCTATTTTGCTGGTGGAATTTCTCAGCTTTTGGGGCAGATTTTGATGTTTGGTGTGAATTGAGTAGTGCAGACTTTTCTGTGTTGGAATCTGGTGGAGACCATTTTTGTTTTCCTTTGTGTGTGGGAACCCATGTGGTCTTGCGTTTTTATATTTAAGTGTTCATTTGATGTCCCATGTTTGTCAGTTTTTGGCTGGTAGGGAAGTTTGTGCTGAATTTCCCAGAAGGCAATTCATTGTTTTTGAAGCTTGTACTGTATAGCCATCTTTTGGCAGGAGTTTGTATTTGAGTCTCAACTTGTGGTTTGACTTCCAGGGGATGTTTGGGTCAGGGGGGATTCCCTCCCGTTTGAAAAAGGGGGTTTATTCCATCATTTCCTTGACAAAGGTTTTTTTTAAATTGTTGAAATATATATGATGTTTAGCCATGGATTTGTTTTGGTGTCTTGATAGACAAGGCGATGGGGCTAGGCTTCCCCCCTCCCCTCCCTCTTCCTGTACAAATAATATGTAAATAAACCAGTTTGTTTTTTTTTAGAGCTGAGCATGCCATAGGAAGTTCTTTTCAGCATTTATGTATCAGAAGAAAGTTGGCGGGAGGAGTTTGGAGTTTTCTGAAAGGTTAAGCAATGAGATTTGTGTTTGGAAGAAGAATGGAATGCATTTCGGCGTTTAAAAGTGTTTTATATTTTGTTCCAGTTTTGTGAAGTTTTGTACTGTAATACAGTTTTGGGTAGAGAGCAAACAGGGGGGCATCACCATTCTAGATACAGAGAGAAGCCACTTTGTTCTGCAGGTGGTAAACGGGCGTAAGTGTTCTGTGTGGTTTAGTCTGGTGACGCAGTGTATGGGTGTATAGCGGAAAACGCTTGTGTATGCATACACTGTGAGGGGTAGAGGCCTAATTCGGGGGGTGATAACGCCTCGGTTAGGGTCTTTAGTTGGGGGACTTGACCAGATAGTGGTTGTAGTCCTTCAATCCACCGTAGAAGAAGACACCAGGCGGTGCTCTCCAAAATGGGTGCAATGGTTTTCCTGGACGCAGGTTTAAGACGATAAGCCGATTCGAATCGCCATGGACACAAGGAGGTCTGTACAAAGGGAAGGAATGGAGGCTTCCCGAAGTCAGACGGTCACACGGTGCACAAAGCCTAGTTTTGGGGCAAAGGCCTTTGAACCCCAAAAAGATTAACATAGGTGGTCCAAGGATACTATTTTGGGTATCCCTCTGGAGTTGATGTAGTTCAGCTGCGGCTTCAGAAATCTGTAATGATGAGTGTTGATGGAGGTGTAGTACACGTTTTTGTGATTCTCAGAGAAGGAACGCGGTTAAAATTCTCATGCCCATTTGTTTAAACTTTGTATGGCTGGTCCATGCAAGGTTCTCGAGCTCCTCTCATGTTTGTCCCATTGTATTTTGTTCTATTGCTGAAAGAGTGAAGGTAGAATTCTGGCTGTTTTGTTTTTTTCATTTTTGGTTTTGGAAATTATGAAGTATCTTCCTCACATTTGTATCTGAATGTTTGTATGTAGTAACGTGAATATGTTCGAACTTACCGCGGCGATCCTCCGATGCGTCGTGGCTGTTGTATTTTTGTAGGAACGGGAAAAGTAAGGGTTACAGAGAGTTTTCATTGAATCAGTTTTGAAAGAATGTCATTGACAATTTACCAATGTACAGGAATGTCATTTTTGTTTACCATTCTTTGCAGGTTAAATATGAAGGATAGAGTAATGATTTTGCTTATAAGTATTTTTCAGATCCAAAAGAGCTTCTGAAAGTGTTTGTACACAGAGAGCAGGTGTATGTGGACAGCTGTACATATGGTTAAATATGAGTCTAAGGAGGTAAAAGTATCATAGGCTATTTCATTGTTTCTTTTTTCCTGCACCACACATTTCTTCCTTCAGTCTGTAATGAGGAAGAAAATGGGGAGAGAAGTGATAAATGTAAGAATGACAGTTTTTTTTTTCAAAGAAATAATGTTAACCTCTGTAATTCTAACCAAGTTTGTGCCAAGACTGTCTTTCTTTGATAGAATTTGAATCGGCAAGCAGCAGTCTGGTGAAGTAGGTTCCCATCCCAGATGCTAAGAACCTTTTGTCAATGGTTCCAGGTATTGTAAGCCACGCACAGTTTATGCAGTGACCACAGTCCCAATGTCTGGGTTATTGTCATATGAGGGTTGTTTGGAGGTCAATCAAAGCCAGAGTCATACTTTCCTCATTAGCTGTCACTTATATTCTCGGCTGATGGGGTGGGTGCGATCACTGTGACATGAACTTCAAAATGTCCACCACAGGGTTCACGAGTCCCTCCTGGACCCTGACACAATAACCGGTTTACATTCTTTCTAACAAGGTGACTGGGTCGTTGTAAAGAAGCTTGAGGGATGAGACCACGCCAGCCACTGCAAGAAGCGACTCAACCACACCAAAGGACTGAGTAGTATCTTTGTTTATTTATATCTTTTTTTGTTTAGTAAATTTTAGCAAGGGTAACGATGAAAAGCATCCCAAGTTATTATTTAAAGTGTATTTCCTGACTAGCTCAGAAAGCGAACAGGACCGATTGCTAGGTCTGTTCTGAGTCTCCACAGAGTTTTAGTACCCCAGCGATGACCGCGGTACATGCCATTTATGATGTTATTATGGGTATGAGGAGTTTTGACAAACTGGTGAAAACTCCGAACAGACACTTGTCAATGGAATCTAACGATGCATTTTCAGAGGGTAAAATTGGTTCGTTTTAATAGCTCTGCCTCTTGTCGGTTTGGGTATCTAGGCAGCCCACAAGTGTGTTTGAACTTTAGTTTGGTGCTTATGCGGATCTGCAGCTTATAAGGTAATTCCCCCAAAGCAAGAGGTTCATGCGTGATGGTGGAGCTGTCCCAGCATCTTATGTCACGGCCGATCGCGAGGATCTGATGGCGCGAAAAATTAAGAATGGCAGGGACAGCTACAAGGGAGTTGTTCACCAACTCGGACCAGGTCTGGGCATGGTTTCCTGGATGTACAAGGTGGGGGGGGGGGGCTCCAGCTTAGGATACGATTGAACAATTCTCATCCATTTAAGGATAGGATTCTTCATGTAACTGTTGAAGCCAGAGCTATAGCTAGTGAAGGTTGGGAGCCCTTTTCTGGGTCTGGGAATCTTTGGGGATCTAATTTTTATTTTACAGCGGATCATGGTTAAAGGAAGTGGGAATATATATACTCATGTAGTTTTTATTTCTATTCTTTCTATGTCATGACGAGGTGCTCCTGTTGCCTGATTGGACGCGTGACCAGAGCTTCCTTGATGAGACGCCCCAAAGCCACTGTAAGGACTGATTCATTTCTAGGTATAAGAAGGAGATCAAGTTTCATCGATGGACATGGGGTGCATATGACCAGACGTTGGTGGAAGACCATCGGCGCAAACACCCTCCCACGGACACAACAGATTTGCTTGCTCCTTTTAGGGATGTTCATTTATGCCTCACCAAGGGACTTGCCACTTCTTGTCGACTGCAATAAATGACTCGAAAAGATCTGCGTTTATGGGAACTATAGCATAACTATACGAAAATTGTGGTTATCTGATCCATGATTAAGTATGGTTTGCGTCATTGGTAGCAGTGAGTTGGTTTGCACACGGCTTTGTACAAAGCCATGCTTTCTAGTGTTCTTTTGTCTCACAGAAAGCATGGCCCCTGTACCCAGCCGTTTGCACACATCACTGCTAGCATTCTATTTGAATATATACATGTCTGTCATTGGTTCTTTTGAAAGTATACAAAATGTCTGATTGGCTGTTTTGTGAAGCCACCACCTTCTTTTGTTACTCATGTTGACACTATAAATAAAGGGAGCTGGCTATCCTAGGTGGACTCTGCTCTAGGATGCCTTGATAATGAGACCTGGCTGGTGATGCTTCCTTCTTTGAATGAATGGGACGGATGAATGGTGAGTGGAACTTTAGCCTAAGATAGCATTTTTGCAATAAGATGAAATCTAAAGTGTGTGCTTATTTAGCACAAGGCAAGATGCTGTGTGCTCTGCATATGACCAAAATTTTGCTACAACACTTTGTCCACTACCTGGGTTGACGCCATGGACTTTCCGCAGCAACGGCTAGTTGGAGCGCCCGGAGGTCGCTCCTTCGAGGGGGGGTACTGTAAGGAAAGGTTCCATCCGCTGGTAATGTCTATCATTTGGCGTGCAGTACTGGGGTCCACCAGCAGGTGTCTCCTGGAAGTTTGGAACTGTCAGGGGAGCCTTTACCTGCTGGTGTTATGTCATCTTTGGGCCGCAGTACTGGTGTCCACCAGCGGATGGATCCTGGCAGTGTGGTGCAGATTTTACCTTCTGCAATCAGGGGTCATCTGAGCTTGTTAGCAGGTAATACTATAAATACCCAGCAAGTGCACACACACACTGCCCTGGTATCGTCCTCGTGCCCTGACCTGCAGCCTGTTTACCTGAACCCTGATTCCTGTATCCTTAACCTGTTGTATCTGTTCCTGCATCCCTGGATCCTTGCTCTGCAGCCTAATTGCTTCCTTCTTGTCCCTGTCTGTCTACTCGTGGCCCCCTATCTGCTGATCTCCTGTTAATGATCCAGGCCTGGCTTGACTATGATTCTGATTCCTGACAGAGGGGATGGGAGGTTTTTATACTGTAGTGTTTGAGACAATAAGCGCTACCAATACCTATTATATATATATATATATATATATATATATATATATATATATTGTGAGGGGGTTAGCTCGGCAGCGGGTGTGTGTGACCCCCGGGATGGGCTCCCCACACAAAACAGGCCCAGCAAACGGAGGTTGTGGTTTTCAAAATCAAAAAAGGTGCGGTTTATTTTCTATTTACAGTGACAAAACACAGCAAAGCCAAAAGAAACATAAACAAAATAAATCCTGGTCAACTTGACCTCTGACTAAACATACAGGTTTCCTAACTAACAACTGGGATCAGCCTAGTGCTGTCCTAGTCCCTAAGTCCCTGGTTTTAAATGTCCAAGCAAATAGCCACACAGGCTTTGTCTCACCGCACAGGGGTTCACTCTCCCTAGACAGTCCACACAGGTCTGGTTCCAGGCATGAGCTAACATCTAATGAAGCTGGGAGTTCTTATAGAGGCCTAAATGAGCTGACAAGCTTCAGCTGGTCTCATCAACTCCCTGTCTGCACGACGCCCCACACTCTCCCTAGACATATGAGTCATCCATGAGCCCACTAGCCTTAGCTGGGCTTATACAACTCTCCACCTAGTTGTATAAGTCGGCGTAAAGCCTGAATCTGGGCGAAATATATCTACCCCCCTGGATGCAACCAGGTGACTTTACCTTCCTGCTGTCACAATATATATATATAAATATATGTATATGTATATATATATATATATATATATATATATATATATATATATGTAGCGACCTCACTCTCTCTCTAGCTTTATCGGTTATACGGCTGTTGTCTAGGGGTACCTGGGAGAGAGAGATGAGATACACCACGGCCCATGTCCTCCAAGGTGTAGAGGTGAAGGCCAGAACAATCGGGCCTGTGTATGTGTCCCAGAGTCCAATCCTCTCCTTCCGATTGACTCCCCTTTGCTCCTAGTAACCAGAGTTCCACACACTGAATAGGTCCAACTCGTATTTATTCTTCTCAATAAATAGTCATACAGCACAGACTGGTTGAGACCTATGTAACACTTCAGTATTTGTGGGGAGTAGGCCAAGGCACAATTCTTCTAGATAAAGCTAACCACTGTAGTATCACCAGTGGCGAATAGTCACTGCCACTGACTATATTGATCAGAACGTAAATTACCTTCACTATTGTAGCCCCTATCAGGGGAAGGTAATCCGTCCAAGGGAGTCACTGGAGGCCTCTCTGTCACCAGCAATGCTGCGCCGGACTCTCCAGAGAAGTTCCGCTCACCAGTCTTCTCGACCTCGGACACAGGCACCCAAGGCGTTAGGGCCCCCTCGGATTCCTCCACCCTCGCGGAACTCAGTCGAAGGTACTGAGCTCCAGGCTTCCACCATAGTACCTCACCCCAGGCTAAAGGTGCCTGAGATGGACTCCATCTCTCGCTCCGGCCAGGTCAAGGGCACCTGGACCCGGAACTCCGGCACCCAAGCTGAAGGTGCCTGGGTGCGGCTGCGTCCTCCGACTCTGAACCCCAAGGTCAGGGCGTCCGCCCCTTTTATCCCCTTGCCCTTTGCGTCACAGCAGGTTCCCCGCCCTGCTGTACCAGCGCCAGGCAAGGACAAAAAGGAAACAGTCTTGCGGTGAGTGTTCAGCTCCAGCCAGGGTGACAGCGCCACCTGCAGGCCGCAGGGAACCTCACACCACCAGAGTCCTCCAAGAATCACAAAATATTCTCAGATTTCCTGACAATCAATGCATCTGGGTTACACTACCACCCAGATGCCTCCCCTAAAATCAAACACCCGCTACATATATATATATATATATATATATATATATATATATATAAATGCAACAAATCAGTGCCAATAACAAATAAATATCTAAAATATTCAAATATATAAAATAATAATAAAAAAGTTCAGTTGCTGCTGTACACTCTCAATGATTTCCCCACACCAAACAATGCAAAAACAATCTCATATAGTGCAACGCTACTAAATCAAATTCATTATATAAATACACCTTGATAAATATAAATAACTAATAACTAAAAATTCTCATAAATCAATGTTAAAACACAAGCCCATATAAAACATGTCTATTCCACCCCTGTGTTCCTCCGTCCTCCAACCGTTAATAACACCCCAAAGGTGCACACCGCCACCAGCTGAAAAACCTGCTCACCTCAAGGATGAGTTCAATGGACTCAGATTATGATCTCTCCTGTGATATACTTGGTATCCTTCCTGCACTCCCAGGATTCAGCTCAGTATCACATCTCTTAACTCAGCGGGCCACATGTAATCACAAACACGGACTACATAGTTCTCTCCATTTTACAAAATTATTAAAATCGCCCCATAAAAGTAACACTTACTATATAACCACTTTAAAATCACATGCACATATAAAAATATATCCTATGTCCACTCGCTCACCCCTCCCCTCGGCTTGCGGTGGCTGTGTGATATCACGGCTCAGTTCCTCCCTCCTATACGCATGTAACCCTCTCATTGGGCTTCTTCAGTAGATGGGTGGGCCGCCTAACCCGAGCCCTTAAATATGCTAATATTGTCATGGCAACCTTCCAGGCTTCACCATAGCTGTCTAGAGTTACTATAAGCCCGCCTACTTCCTGCAAACGACGGAAGGACCATTTTCCCCATCTCTTAATGCCAAATTTAGCAAATACCCCCTCGCCCCTCCGTTTTCTGTGAATAATGGGCATATAACAATAAACTCTTCACTGACTGCCAAAGTCACCACCCAGGTACAATCTATACATGTTAAAGAAAAAACTGTGCTGTGTAATTGCTCCACACAAGCTGCAACTCAAAGTGAAATTTGCGCAAATATAAATACAAAACATAAGGAGCTGCGCTTATACATTTAATAAAAATAAAAAATTTACAAATGAATAAGATCAATCAGATCAATGAGTCTGATCAAATTATTGAAAGGATAACAACAAACAGGACACATAATAAGTGAGCATTAATGATAAATGAATCCTTGAAACTTCCAAGAAAAGATAAATGTTTGTTGAAACACCATATGATACAATCTTCCATGACTTCTTATAAGACAACATCAATCCACCACCACATAGAGTGCAAGCTTACCAGCTGCACAAGCTGTCTAAGCTTGTGGCTAATACCCAGCCAGGGTCTTTGATCTTCCTAGCACCTCCAGTGACCGATAAGCCAAACGTTCCTGAAGACTTAGAGTATGTCCAGCGGTCAGCAGCCAGCCATGAGAATCACCAGAATGTTTTGACCATTAAACGGTCAATGTCACTTTAAATAAGCTGTATATCCACTGGTATCCACACTGCAACTCCACTCTCCATTAACGGATATTACTGAGCAATACTCTTTTGGCTGACTGGACACAAATTCCCATAGCTGCATTCCAAAATCTTGTGAAACATCTTTCTAGAAGAATGAAGGCCAATCTATTATAAATATAAAAATATTAATGTAATTCTCTAACAATTAATATAGTGTGTTTACACCTATTAGGGATCCTCGATCTCACTCCAATACTAGGTGTATCTGACCTTATCTAGATGTTTCCACGCCATCTTTATGTCATTTCCCACATTATAAGATCCACAATAACTCTAACTAAATCAATAATTATAATTTCTAATTCTCTCATAAGGTGAAAAAAAAAAAAACATAGTAAATATTACCCTTACATTATACCAATATATTCTAAAATCTTAACACCCTACTGTAATATTGCCCATACATTTCTAGTACACAAACACTCACATATATAAGACTAAATTAATGTATCAATATCCTAATATTTTTCTTAAAAACCTATCTAAGGATTCCGACCCACATACCTAATCTTTAATTTTATTTTACATGTTAACTATTGCTAATAATAATATTTAAGTCAAAGTCTACGTTGAGACCCCTAGGTGCTAAAACCTGTGTCTCATATATCCAAAATGACTCGCGTTGGCTGAGGAATCTAATAAAGTTACCCCCTCTCCAATGATTATTTACCTTTTCCACCCCTCACAACTTAAGGCCCTTGGGGTTCCTATCATGAACTTCTTAATATTGTTTATATGTTCTCATACCCTTACCAGTATGGGTCTGGAGGTACGACCCACATACCAGAACTTACAAGGCACTCCAACACATAAACTACTCCTTCTGATGTACAAGGTTTTTATACTCTTGGCTTAACAACCACTTTAAAGTGAAGTGCTATTACAATTGTCAGTGTTTTAATACCAATACTGTGATTCCACTTTAACCACTTGCCGACCAGCTGCCGCAGTTTTTCTGCGGCAGAATGGCACGGCTGGGCGAAACAGCCTTACCTTACGTCGCTTCGCCTTTTGGCCACTAGGGGCACACACGTGCCCCCGGGGCAATGTACACAGAGCCGATGCGAGTGCCCGGCGGGCACGATGACCGACCGAGCACCCGCGACCGCACTCAGGGGAGAGGAGACTAATCGTGTGTTCATACAATTTATGAACACCGATCTCTCTCTTCCCCTAGTCACTCCCGTCCCCCCTACAGTTAGAACACTCCTAGGGAACACAGTTAACCCCTTGATCGCCCCCTAGTGTTAACCTCTTCCCTGCCAGTGACATTTATACAGTAATCAGTGCATTTTTATAGCACTAATCGCTGTATAATTGTCAATGGTCCCAAAAATGTGTCAAAAGTGTCTGTCGCAATATTGCAGTCCTGATAAAAATCGCAGATCGCCGCCATTACTAGTAAAAAAAAAATATAATAAAAATGCCATAAATCTATCCCCTATTTTGTAGATGCTATAGCTTTTGCGCAACCAATCAATAAATGCTTATTGCGATTTTTTTTACCAAAAATATGTAGAAGAATACATATCGGCCTAAACTGAGGAAAAGTTTTTTTTTTTTTAAAAGAAATTGGGATATTTATTATAGCAAAAAGTAAAAGATATGGTGTTTTTTTTTAAATTGTCGCTCTTCTTTTGTTTATAGCGAAAAAAATAAAAATCGCAGAGGTGATCAAATGCCACCAAAAGAAAGCTCTATTTGTGGGGGAAAAAAAGCCGTCAATTTTGTTTGGGTACAGCGTCGCACGACCGCGCAATTGTCAGTTACAGTGCCACAGTGCCGTATCGCGAAAAAATGGCCTGGTCATTGAGCAGCCAAATCTTCCGGGGACTCAAGTGGTTAAAGCATTGCACTTGTTGTACTGTTTGCATTAAAGCCGAATTCCAGCTATGGCAATTTTTGCATAGTTATATAGCTCCAGCTTGAACCAGTAATTCGGATTAATAATTAGGATGTAATTATGTATGTGCCATACCTGGCTGATCCCCATGGAACCTGGAACTCACCATAGTAGGCACTGCTACATAAGCAAGATCTGGCCTACCTGCCCTTATACATGACAGCAGTTACTGTGTTACCTCACTCTCTGTACCTGCGGGGTAAAGGTGCTCTGGCCTGCCTGGATCAACCCTGAGCCATATACACACTAGCAAACTTTCACTATTTGTGCCTGCCATGATTAACTTTCACCCATATACACACTTGCAGTTTGGCACATAGGTGACAGTCTCTACAGCCCCTTGGAAAAATGGTCCACAGTGAATCAGAGCAGAAACGATATTGTGGTCTCCTGAATGTCTGTTTTTTTGAAACACCTGATAAGATACAGAGGCTCTAATAGGCTTAAAAAAGGGTGGGCTCGGTGAGCAGAGAAAACTGAATTTTCGCTATTTTTAAACTAAAGTTCCTCCCTGGCATTCCGACAGACAGGGCCCAACAATAAATCATGCACTAAAATGTTGTAATATTCACTATGGAGGCAATAAAATTTGAGTCACTTAATGTTAAGGTTCTTATTACCCATCAGAAGAGATCACAGATTTGATATAATATGCATAAGCAAAGAGTTCAGATACTCTTTTTACAGGGGACACATATTTCCTTGTCAATTTTGTTTATTAAGTTTTAAGTGTTGTTACAGATATATCCATATTTGACAGTCATAGTTACAATATATAGTAGCATGTATAGAAAACAGAGAATTAACGTCTGTATCTAGATTGAGTTCCAATAATAAAAGAAGAAGGCTTAAGCTAATCTACGATAAGCAATAACTGGTGTTACATAAATTAAAAATATGTTTGATGTAAATTCTAATAGATTACAAGACAGATATAAACAATTTATAAAAATGGTGTATGAATGGACACCATTATTAAGATGAAAAATAATAAAAATTTCAATGTATATATGTCATTGAATTAACATATATTGGGATGGAGAGAAAAGAAAAAAAAACGCAAAAACAGATATTTACTACATATCTGATAAGTACATATTAATTCTATGGAACTCAATAACTTATTGTATAACAAACAAAAAAATAAGGAGTGTGAATTGAAGAACTTTGCTACTAAATGTATAAACACCAATGGATATCAAAAGTAAAGACAGGTTAGGAGAAGAGAATAAAATAGAAAGAGAAATAAAGGTAAGAAAAATAAAGATAGGAAAAATAGAAGGAAAAAGAAGTCCCCAAGGTTTTTTATAATGTTAGTCATACATATGGGTATACCAGGTATATATTTGTATCTGTGTTAACAAGGTCTTAATAAAATGGTGTCAAAATTGGGGGAGAGGAAATGAGCCACCCAAGGATTCCAAATTTTCTAAATTTTTTCGATATTATCATTGGATATGGCTTCTGTTTTAGTGTGAGTCATAGCTTGATTAATTCTATTTCTGGTTTCAGAAATCGTTAATGTATTTGTTTTCCAAGCTTTGGCGATTGTCTGCTTTGCAGCTGTGGTGATTTGTAGTCAAAGGTTAAATTGAGTATGCAAAATATTGTCCGGTTTCAGGTTTAGGAGCCCAATTAGAGGATCTGATTTAATCGATTTATTGAATAAAGTTGAGAGCATTAGAAAATCTCTTTCCAAAACTGTTTTGTAACCGGACATTCCCAAAATATGTGTATATGGGATCCAAATTCACCACAGCCACGATAGCAGAGCGGAGAGAATTTGGGGCTATATTTTGCAATTCTAACAGGGACCAGGTACCAATGCATAAGTACTTTATAGTTAGTCTCTAGGGCTGTAATATTTTGTGAAGATTATTTTGTTGCAGTCCAAATTTTATCCCAAGTAGATGCCTCCAAACGAAGTCCAAGGTCTCTCTCCCATTTCATCATATATGATAATGTATCTGCATTAGGCAAAGTAACAAGAAAATTATATAATAATGATATGAGACCTTTTAAGTGAGGGTCTCGTTTACAAATTTATTCAGTGTGTAAATTCGTCCAAGTTACTCTTGCCCTGTATATATGGTGTGAAAATATTTTTGATCTGTAAATATCAAAAGAGTTCTGAGTTGGGAAGTTGGTGGTTATCACAAAGTTCAGAGAATGTTTTAAAAGAGGTATGAGTTATTAGGTCACAAAGTTGAGTTAGATTAGAGGAAACCCATTGTTTAAAATATTTTGGGAATATACTAGCTGGATAGAACAGTGGATTTCTGAGAAATGACAAGAGGGGAGCATGTGGAGATTGTAGACCAGATGATATTTTAAATTTATCCCAAATAGATATTGTGTGTTTGGTGATCTTGTTTTTAATAGTTTTATGATCAGCTGGATTAGTCCATATTAGATTTGTTATAGAGAAAGGGTCATAATCAATTGATTCTAGTGCTACCCAATGCGGAATCTCGCTTTTCGCATGGTATTTAGGAATAAGTGCTATTTGAGCTGCATGGTAGTAAGTAGCAAATCAGAAAAAAATGTATCAAATTTTAATAAAAAATTTTAATCAGAAATTTTTTTTATTTGTTTTTTCATAGCATTACATACATTTTGTACAGGTAAAGTGCATAATGAAAAGAAAAAATAAACAGTAAACAATATACAAACCAGCACATTACACAGACCTGAACCAGGTCAATAGAATGCAAAAGTGTCACAGTGTATGTATAACAAAATATATAACATAAAGCATATTAATTATTTTAAGGAATGAAACAAACAGTGTTCCTCTCTCTCTTCTCTTCCCTCCCTCCTCCTTTCTCTAAGAATCATTAAGCAATAGAGCCCTTAACAACTAAGGGGACAATCAATTTGCCGGCTCACCACTGTCAGCTATCTCTCCGTAAGAGTCCCACAACCACCATATTGATTTGTTTAATCAGACCCTCCACCAGTTTAACTCAACCCTTAGCATTGTAGCAGTCTGTCTTTGACTAACTGATGGGGTGCTAACCCTGGAACATCTAGCCAGGCCTGCCACATTGTATGGAATTTGCGGGGTGCCTTCCTGTGCTGATATGTCAGTTTCTCTCTTATTAACAATTTGTTCACCTGGTCAATCCATTGTTGCCTAGTAGGCACCCTGGGAGTGATCCAAAGTTGAGCTATCAGTCGTCTTGCCACATAAAGCAATCTGATGATCGCTGTGGGAATGGACGAGGTTAATAGCTCCTCATCCAGGGCATCCAGTAGACACACTACAGGAGTTCTCGGAATGGAAAAGTCAAATATCTGAGAAATCACGTTGAGTACCTCAGTCCAATAGTGAAAGAGCTTGGGACATTTCCAGAACATATGCATGAGGTCTCCATGATCCCTCATGCATTTGGGACAGAGAGGGGTATCTCGGAGTCCCCAGTTGTGAAGTCTGGCCGGAGTTCTGTAAGCCCTGTGTAGCAGATAGAGGTGTGATAGTCTCTGAGAAGATGACACCGAAACCATGGGAGCAGATGCCAAGCAAAGATTCCATGTTTCCCCATCTATAGGCCCTAAATCCTCCTCCCATTTACACCTGCACGTGTAGTGTGTGGTATACCAAACTCTGCTTGGATTTCCAAAAAGGACTTGAGGACATGGCCATTGTACAATTGTGACAAGTATTTGAGCCCTGCAGCTTCCCAGTTTCTAAACCCACTAAGTTTATATAACTCCCTATAATGTATATTTCGCCAGATAGGGGTAAGCGGTAGGAAGTCCCTAACACCCAATAATCGTTTGACGGTGTTCCACATCGTTTTTAGTAAAATTATGGATGGGGTTCCTCTATCCAAGTGCGCATAACCAGCCTCCAATCCAGACAATGCCATGGCATCGTCTGCCGGAGTGGCCAGAAGTTCGAGTATAGGGTCCGAGGTATTCATCAAACCCCACCCGCCCAATTGCTACAGCTGGGATGAAAGAAAGTAGGCCCTGGCATGGGGGACTGCTAATCCCCCCTCATCCTTGTTATATTGTAAAGTGGAAAGTCTAATCCTAGCTGTTTTTTTGCGCCAAATCAATTCCGTGAATTGGGAGTCAATTCTATCGAACCAGTAGCAGGGAATCCAAACCGGGGAATTATGGCAGATATACAGCAATTGTGGTGCCCATACCATCTTTATAAGGTTCACCCTCCCCACCACTGATAAAGGCGATTTACACCAGGTACTGCATTTGACCCTAAAATTAGCAAGTAGGGGGGCAAGATTAAGAGGTATATACTGAGAGACATCCGGAGACACCTGTACACCCAGATAACAAAATGAAGACACTATTTGTATCATCGATGCGCAATCCGGCAGGGGCGCCGTCAGTGGGTCTAATGGCATTAGTACTGACTTATTCCAGTTAATGGAGAAGCCAGACAATGCACCAAAGGTTTTAATAAGATACATAACAGCAGCCAAAGAGCCCTGCGTGTCACCCAGATATAGCAGGGTATCATTAACATATAAAGATATGACATCTGTCCCCGTGCCATGCCGGAACCCCATGATCCCACCATCACCTCTTATTCGTGCTGCGAGTGGTTCCAGGGCCAGGGCAAACAGCAGGGGGGGAAGCGGGCACCCCTGTCTGGTGCCTCTGAACAGTGGAAACGGCTCTGACAGCTCCCCATTGACCCTAATCCTGGCCGAGGGTTGAGCATATAGTAATTTAACCCAGCTAATAAAATTTGCACCTAGACCCATATGTTCTAAGACCTTCCACAAATAAGGTCACTCAACACTGTCGAAGGCCTTAGCTGCATCCAGAGAAAAAATGGCCCGGTTGTCCACTGGGAGCTGTATATTCAGAAAAAGTCGCCTTATGTTTTGAGCTGTGGATCTAGTGGGTATGAATCCAGACTGGTCTTTGTGGACCAGTTTTTGGATTACTTGTGACAGTTTCGTCGCCAACACCCTTGCCAATAGCTTGACATCGGTCGTAAGCAAAGAGATGGGTCTATAGGAGTCTGATGAAGTGGCTTCTTTACCGGGTTTCAAAAGAACTATGATGATCGCTTCGTTCATAGAATCAGGAAGTACACCTTCCCTAAGTGCCTCATTATAGACCTTCACAAGCATGGGCAATAATGTGTCTGTATATCTCTTGTATACCTCGGACGGGGGGCCATCTGCCCCCGGAGACTTATTATTCAGGGGTTTGTTCCAGTGCAGTAGCCAATTCATCCTCCGTTAGAGGGGCATCAAGCATAGCTGCGTCCGAGGCAGACAATTGAGGCAGCTCACATTCCCCTAGAAATCCTGTTATGTCCTCATCCACAGGGTGTACCTTAGAGGTATATAAGTCAGCATAAAATGACCTGAAGATTTGTGTCACTGCTGTAGTTTGTGATTGAGCAACCCCCTGAGCATTGTACAAGGCCGAGACCATTGAGGTAGATCTCTGCGCCCTTGCAAGCAAGGCCAACATGTGCCCAGTAGACTCTCCCTCCTCAAAATGGGACTGCTGAAGGAAAAATAGTTTGTTTTCAGCTAGCTGCAATGCCAGTTGACTAGACATTGCCTGCGCCCCCAACCAGACTCTTTTTGTGTCTGCAGTAGGATTATCTATATAGGCTGCCTCTGATTCTCTGAGTGTCCTACAGACCTCCCCCTCCCAAGCCTTTGTATCAGTTTTCATCCTGTTAATCGTGGTAATAAATTGACCTCGCAAAAATGCCTTGGCAGTATCCCAAACAACCCGGAGTTGGGCGGAGTCTAGATTGTCCTGCAGGGATAATTTTAAACGCTCTATGATCGGATCTGGGCTCGGAAACAGAGAGAGCCAGAACGGGTTAAGTTTCCAGCTTCTAGGTTTGGCCATAGTAGGCAGCGAAATCATAACCCATAGGGAGGAGTGATCTGATACATGTCTGTCCCTGTACCCAGAGTCAACAACTAACAGCAGTAATGCATCATTGCCCAGACCCAGGTCAATCCTAGACAAACTCCTGTGAGCCGTAGAGCAACACGTGTATTGCTGAAGCTGAGAATGACTCATTCACCACACATCAGTCAGTCCGAGCTCCTCAAGTAAGCCGGCAAAGGAAGTAAACCCACCATTACGAGCGGGCACGTTGGCTGGTACCAGCAGTTTGTCCCAATTATGGTTAATATAATTGTTAAAATCACCCACTGCTAACAATGGAACATCAGGGAACCGTGCCATAAAGCTCGCCAAGCAGTTGAGGATCTCGGCCGAGTAGGGGGGCGGAATATACATTCCCGCCACAATACACAACATATGAGATATAGTACACAGTAAGAAAACATATCTCCCCCCGGATCAATTACTTTTTGAGAGCAATGGAATTGAGTATCCTGACGAATCAGAACACTCACTCCCCTAGCATAAGCAGAGTATGTAGAATGAAATTGAGTATCATACACCCGGGGGCTAAAACTGGGTGTTCTATCCAATGGGAAGTGCGTCTCCTGTAAACAAACAACACCCGCCCCAATAGATTTAAGGTGTCTACTGTCTAAGGACTGACAATCTTTTCACAGGACTGCTCAGCCCCCTGACATTCCACTACACAACATTAACATTTGCAGCCATAGAGGTGTATTAAAAGTAAATGTAGGGCCGCACTAGGACCCTCTGTAGAAAAAATAAACATCATTTGAAATACAATCGTCAGTAAAAAAGCATGTGGAACCATTCTGGTGTCAAAGAAACCTGAGATGCCTCTGTACAGTTTGTTGATATCTGTCCTGGCGGGGGACCGTACCTGAAGAACCGAGGTGTCCGGACGGGAACCAAAATCATAACAAAGTCTGAAAATGAAAGAGAGAGAGAGAAGCAACCAAAAAATAAATAAAACAACAGTATTGTCAGTCGCTGAGCCAAACGGGCTCCTAGCCACTGGGGCTGAGGTGTAAGATTCCCCCAGACATATGGGGGGGACAGCAGTGGAAACACCCGCAGAAGTAAATTCTGGATGGTAGATGGTGTTTCACATTAGCAGACAGCATGGAGTGAACCATGATGTAAAAGTTACCGTAGTCTCCCTCATCCGCCTAGACAAAGGGGTAATAGCTCCTTCTGGTAAAAATAGCAACAAAAAAAAGGGGAGGGGGAAAAAAAGGGGGAGTAATAGATCTTTATTCTTGAGCTGGACGTTGTTGTCTGGCAGCTTTAAGCGCTCTGTCCTCGCGATCCAACCATTGTGCGGCAGCAGTGGGTCGATCAAAGAAGTTGGCCTCACCTAGAGCAGACACTCGGAACCGAGCAGGGTATAACATTGCGTATTGTAAGTTAAGCTCCCTGAGCCTTTTCTTGACATCATTGAATGTAGCCCGCATTTTTTGCAGTTCAGCTGAGAAATCAGGGAACAGTGATATTTTGGAATTATCGATCACCAGTTTTCCAGACATGGCCCTGGCCTTGGAGAGAATTGCATCCCTGTCTTTATAGTTGAGGAGCTTAAATAGAAAGGCCCTGGGATGATTACCCGGAGGTAGAGGGCGGGAGGGCACCCTGTGAGCCCTTTCAACAGCAAATGGTGGGGAAAAGGCATCTTTACCAAATATGGAAGTAAGCCATTGCTCTATAAAGTCCACAGGGTTTTTATCCTCGGCCCGCTCGGGGGATGCCTAGGGCGCGAATATTATTGCGTCTCATGCGATTCTCCATTTCGTCAAGTCGCGCGGCATGCTGTTCAGTGAGGTGACAAGTATGTGTCAAGTCTCTTTGCATAGGAGCCATGTCATCTTCCACTGTACTCAATCTGCCTTCAAGTGCAGAGGTTCTCTCTCTCAGTTTTTGCATGTCATGATGCACATATGATATTTCAGCTTTCACCCCTTTAATCTCATCAGACAGAGCTGTTATGGACAAATTGCAGGATGTTACAGCTGTGAATATGTCTCTTAGAGTGGGTTCTGCAGTATCTGCATCGGGGGAGCTATTCTGAGGCCTAGTATCATTGCCTTTAGGAGTACTCACTGTGTGCCATTCAGGAGACAAGCCGTCAGCATCCTCCAAGGGGACCGTGTCATCCGCCTCTAAGTTACCCCCAGAAGTTTCTCCACATGCAGGTGATCCAGTTAGCGCGTCTTTGTATGACTTGCCACCGAAGAGAAGCTTTTGTGCAGCCTCCTTGTACTGTTCTTTAGCCGTGCGGTGCGGGCCGGCGCCATCTTGGCCATGGATGTCTGCCGGGCCTTTGGTGGAATTGGTCTTTTTAGACATGGTCTTGGTCGCTGCGGAGGACTCGATGAGGACCCGGATGCCTCCCGGGTACTGGTGCAGTGATGTAAGGTACAGCCTTGGTCCAGAATCAGGTAGGAGAAGCATAATTGCACTGATGACCGGCGGAGCTGGAGACACACACGTCCTTCTACATTCGCTGCTAGGCCACGCCCCTCCTAATCCACCTTTTAGTTTGGGGAGGTATAGTGTTTGTTTGGGTAGGCAAGATTTCCGGGAGTCCCAGATAAACGTTAAGGTTTTCCGCTGGAGGTTCCTAAGAAAGTATGCCGGTACTGGAATGGGTAACACACGAAACAGATATAAAATCTTAGGTAGTATAGTCATTTTAATGACATTCAATTTACCAATCCATGAGATTGGCAAAGATGACCATTGTTTAACCACTTCCCGACCGCGCCATGTACAAAAGACGTCCACAGCGCGGTCGAGTTATCCTGAGTGGACGTCCCAGGGACGTCCTCACAGAATCTTGCTCCCGCGCGCCCCCTGGGGCGCGCTCCAGGATATGTCCGTGACCGCCGGGTCCGGAAGACCCGGCGCATCACGGATCACGGTAGATGGCCGCTAATCGCGGCCGTTTACCACGTGATCGCTCCGTCAAATGACGGAGCGATCACTTGTAAACAGACCGGCGTCATTTGATGACGCCGGTTCCTCCCTCCCCTCTCTGTACCGATCGGTACAGTGTGAGAGGAGAGGGGAGGGAGCGGATCATGTCCGCTCCCTCCCCCATGTCAGCTGTGGGCTGGATCTGTGACAATTGCAGTCACAGATCCAGCAATCCATCCATCCCTGCTCAGCCATCCCTGTGCTATACCCTGCCAATACTCTGCAATACACCCTGTGCAATACTCTGCAATACACCCTGTGCAATACTCTGCAATACACCCTGTGCAATACTCTGCAATACACCCTGCCAATACTCTGCAATACCCTGTGCAATACTCTGCAATACACCCTGCCAATACTCTGCAATACCCTGTGCAATACTCTGCAATACACCCTGCCAATACTCTGCAATACACCCTGTGCAATACTCTGCAATACACCCTGTGCAATACTCTGCAATACACCCTGTGCAATACTCTGCAATACACCCTGTGCAATACTCTGCAATACACCCTGTGCAATACTCTGCAATACACCCTGTGCAATACTCTGCAATACACCCTGTGCAATACTCTGCAATACACCCTGTGCAATACCCTGCCCATACTCTGCAATACCCTGTGCAATACCCTGCCCATACTGTGCAATACCCTGCCCATACCCTGCCATACTCCGCAATACTCCACAATACCCGGCAATACTCCACAATACCCGGCAATACTCCACAATACCCAGCAATACTCCACAATACCCGGCAATACTCCACAATACCCGGCAATACTCCACAATACCCGGCAATACTCCACAATACCCGGCAATACTCCACAATACCCGGCAATACTCCACAATACCCGGCAATACTCCACAATACCCGGCAATACTCCACAATACCCTGCAATACTCCACAATACCCTGCAATACTCCTCAATACCCCGCAATACTCCTCAATACCCCGCAATACTCGTCAATACCCGGCAATACTCGTCAATACCCGGCAATACTCGTCAATACTCCTCAATACCCGGCAATACTCCTCAATACCCGGCAATACTCTGCAATAACCACTTCCCGCCCGCCCGCCGGCCGTCATATGACGTCCTTGACTTTGTGCGGAGATATCTGAATGATGGGAGCAGCTACAGGCATCATTCAGATATTCACTTTTTCAGCTGGCGATTCCCTACACCATAAGAACAATCATAGCGGCTGTTCCACCGCTTGATCGCTCTTACGGAAGGTGAGAGGGGATGCCCCCCCCTCCCGCTGCCCTCCGGTGCTTCTACCGACTCACCGCTACGATCAAAGCCAAGATTGTTTTTTTTTTTGTTTTTTTTTTCAGGCTTCCCAGCCTAGAGGTGAGATGTGGGGTCTTATTGACCTCATATCTCACTGTAAAGAGGACCTGTCATGCCATATTCCTATTACAAGGGATGTTTACATTCCTTGTAATAGGAATAAAAGTGCTAAAAAAAAAAATTTGGGGCGGAAAAACATGTCAAACTAAAATAAATAAAGTAAAATGAACAATAAAATATATATATTTTTTTTAAAGCGCCCCTGCCCCCGCGAGCTCGCATGCAGAAGTGAACGCATACGTAAGTCCCGCCCACATATGAAAACGGTGTTCAAGCCACACATGTGAGGTATCGTTGCGAACGTTAGCGCGAGAGCAATAATTTTGGCCCTAGACCTCCTCTGTAACTCAAAACATATAACCAGTAAAAATATTTAAAGCATTGCCTATGGGGATTTTTAAGTAGCGAAGTTTGGCGCCATTCCACGAGTGTGTGCAATTTTTAAGGGCGACATGTTAGGTATCTATTTACTCGGCGTAACTTCATCTTTCACATTATGCAAAAACACTGGGCTAACTTTACTGTTTTTTTTTTCTTTTAGGCACAAAACAGTTTTTTTCCGTAAAAAACGCGTTAGAAAAATTTCTGCGCAAATACCGTGCAAGATAAAAAATTGCAATGACCACCATTATATTCTTTAAGGTCTTTGCTAAAAAAACATATATAATGTTTTGGGGTTCTATGTAATTTTATAGCAAATAAATGATGATTTTTACATGTAGGAGAGAAATGTCAGAATTGGCCTGGGTGCTCCAGAACGCCTGAAGGTGCTCCCTGCATGTTGGGCCTCTGTATGTGGCCACGCTGTGTAAAAGTCTCACACATGTGGTATCGCCATACTCGGGAGGAATAGCAGAATGTGTTTTGGGGTGTAATTTGTGGTATGCATATGCTGTGTGTGAGAAATAACCTGCTAATATGACAATTTTGTGGAAAAAAAAAAAAAGAAAAAAAAATCTTGATTTTTGCAAAGAATTGTGGGAAAAAATGACAACTTCAAAAAACTCACAATGACTCTTTCTAAATACCTTGGAATGTCTTCTTTCCAAAAAGGGGTCATTTGGGGGGTATTTGTACTTTTCTGGCATGTTAGGGTCTCAAGAATTGAGATAGGCCGTCAGTACTTCAGGTGTGATCAATTTTCAGATATTGGCACCATAGCTTGTGGACTCTATAACTTTCACAAAGACCAAAAAATATCCACCAATTTGTACTTATTTTTACCAAAGATATGTAGCAGTATAAATTTTGGCCAAAATGTATGAAGAAAAAATACTAATTTGCAAAATTTTATAACGGAAACAAAGAAAAATTCATTTTTTTACAAAATTTTCAGTCTTTTTTCTCTTATAGCGCAAAAAATAAAAAACCCAACAGTGATTAAATACCACCAAAAGAAAGCTCTATTTGTGTGAAAAAAAGGACAAAAATTTCATATGGGTACAGTGTTGTATGACTGAGTAATTGTCATTCAAAATGTGAGAGCACCGAAAGCTGAAAATTCGCCTGGTTAGGAAGGGGGTTTAAGTGCCCAGTTGTCAAGTGGTTAAGATAGTTTGTGATTTGTCTGTCAGGGATGCCTAACACAGGCGTCCAACACAGGTTTAAACAGATCAGTGGGCTGCACTTAAGGAAACAGGCACAAAAGTAGGTGAGAAAAATATATTTATTAAAGATAAAGGCACACGTGCAAACCAAACAACAGCAAACCAAAAACAAGTAAAGCATATGTAGCGGCCTCCTCTCTCTCCTCTCTCTCTTATCAGCTCGTCTGTCTCTTGTCTAAGGGTACCTTAGAGGAGAGAGTGCGGGGTCACCGCAGATGTTTATGTGGTGTAAGCAAAGTTCTTATTTTACCTTTGGGTCGGTGTTCTGCACCTGGAACCTCCAAAGAGAGTTACCTTGAGCAATGTCTACCAGAAAACGAGCCCCACACCATTAAAGTCCAACACTCCTTTATTCTTCTCAATGCAAAAGTGAACACAATCAGTTGGACTCCCTTAGAGAACAAAACAGACAAGGAGGTGTGGATGCGAGTAGGCCCAAACACAATGAACTCTCCACTTTCCTTCCTGAAAGTGGGTTGCGGTCTCCGACTGAGGGGGGATTTCCTTCCAGGCGGTCTCCGATGAGAGGCCCACCTGTCACTGGCAATATGCTGCACCGGGTCTTCAAGCAAGTATCTCCCACCGGTCCATTACGCCTTCCGGATTCGGGTACCCACTCCCGGGGGTTCCCTAGGATCTCCTTCCCTCGCGGAACTCAGTGGTGGGCACTGAGCTCCAGACCTCCATCCGAGTACCTCACCCCAGGCTAAAGGTGCCTGAGATGGAACACGACCTCCGAACGTCCTCTAGGCCTAGGCCGCCTAGGGGACTGACACGAACCACCGCCCTCAGGCTGAAGGTGCCCGGGACTCGACTCCCGCCACCAAAAATGGCCACCCTTTTATACCCCCTCCCAGCAAGCATGGCGGGTTCCCCGCCCCACCATACAACCGCTGAAAGAGGCCAAAAAGAGGTACGCCACCGCAACGATGGCTCAACCCCGGGCCCAAAGTGACAGCGCCACCTGGCGGGCCCCAGGGAACCATACATCACAATTTCCCCACCAGATTCAAAAATAGGGAAGCATATACTCGCTACACATACAAGAAAACACAGCAAACCCCACAACACCTAATCTAACTAACTAACTAACTAACTAATATATACAAGAACAGGAGCATATATACATAATCAAGGCAGGGATGAGAGACAAGGGGGAACAGGTGGCCAGATGGAGGGAGCAGTAGCAAGGGGAAGCTGGAATGAGGGGACAAGTCTCAGGGACTGGGTACAGGGTACAGGAAACAGAGTCCAGGACAGGGCAGGAAGCGGATCAGGAACAGATTCAGGCAACACATCATTTCAGGCAGGGACAAGTCTTGCAGAGAGGATACTGAAGCCCTGAACCCTAGTGAAGGGCGGGCTTATATACTTCCAGCAGCTCACACCAGGTGCAGCTTGATTCATGAAAAGTATTTCTACTGGGAGACACCCGCTGGTGGCCACCAGAATTACACCCTTTGGTGCTGAAAGCAACAGTGCCACTAGCAGGTGACCCAAGCCATAACATGGATCATGACATTCCCCCCCAAGGAGTGGCCTTCAGACACTCCATACTGCCCTTGACCTGGCAGTCCATGTAGGTGCGGAAAAGTACCAAAAAGTCTCCCCTGTGACTGCTGACTTCTTTGCGCTTTTCTGGCCAGAATCTCTTAATCTATCGGGAGGCGTGCCACCCGAGTCCAAAAATGGAACATGCACCCCACCACCAGGGTCTGGAAGTTTGGATCTGGAGATGAAAACAGGTATAGCAACATGTATGGACCTATCGGGGGCAGAAAACACGAGAGCATCACAGTCAGGCTGAAAATCAAACAGGGGAGAATCAGCGGCAAGCTGAGCACCAGGAACTGGTTTAGCGGGTACCATGACAGCAGACTGGGCAGAGGGCACCGGATCATAAGGCTGGGCTGTGAGCTCCGGGTCATCAGGCTGGAAGGCAGGCATCGGGACATCAGACTGGAAGGCAGGCACATCAGACTGGAAGGCAGGCACTGGAACATCAGACTGGAAGGCAGGCACATCAGACTGAAAGGCAGGCACATCAGACTGGATGCAAGCACATCAGACTAGAAGGCAGGCACCGGAACATCAGACTGGAAGGCGGGCACATCAACCTGGAAAGCGGGCATGTCAGACTGGAAAGCGGGCACCGGGACATCAGACGGGAACGCAGGCACCGGGACATCAGACTGGAAGGCAGGCACATCAGACTGGAAGGCAGGCACCGGAACAACAGACTGGAAGGCAGGCACATCAGACTGAAAGGCAGGCATATCAGACTGCATGCAGGCACATCAGACTAGAAGGCAGGCACCGGAACATCAGACTGGAAGGCGGGCACATCAGCCTGGAAAGCGGGCACGTCAGACTGGAAAGCGGGCACCGGGACATCAGACGGGAAGGCAGGCACATCAGACTGGAAGGCAGGCACCAGAACATCAGACTGGAAGGTGGCACATCAGCCTGGAAGGCAGGCACATCAGACTGGAAAGCGGGCACCGGGACATCAGACTGGAAGGCAGGCACCGGGACATCAGACTGGAAGGCCGGCACATCAGACTGGAAGGCAAGCACCGGAACATCAGACTGGAAGGCAGGCACATCAGACTGGAAGGCGGACACGTCAGACTGGAAAGCGGGCACCGGGACTTCAGACTGGAAGGCAGGCACTGGAACATCAGACTGGAAGGCGGGCACATCAGACTGGAAGGCGGGCACGTCAGACTGGAAAGCGGGCACCGGGACTTCAGACAGGAAGGCAGGCACCGGAACATCAGACTGGAAGGCGGGCACATCAGACTGGAAGGCGGGCACGTCAGACTGGAAAGCGGGCACCGGGACTTTAGACGGGAACGCAGGCACCGGGACATCAGACTGGAAGGCAGACACATCAGACTGGAAGGCAGGCACATCAGACTGGATGCAGGCACATCAGACTAGAAGGCAGGCACGGGAACATCAGACTGAAAGGCGGGCACATCAGCCTGGAAAGCGTGCACGTCAGACTGGAAAGTGGGCACCGGGACATCAGACGGGAAGGCAGGCACATCAGACTGGAAGGCAGGCACATCAGACTGGAAGGCAGGCACCGGAACATCAGACTGGAAGGCGGGCACATCAGCCTGGAAGGCGGGCATGTCAGACTGGAAAGCGGGCACCGGGACATCAGACTGGAAGGCAGGCACCGGGACATCAGACTGGAAGGCAGGCACATCAGACTGGAAGGCAAGCACCGGAACATCAGACTGGAAGGCAGGCACATCAGACTGGAAGGCGGACACGTCAGACTGGAAAGCGGGCACCGGCACATCAGACTGGAAGGCAGGAACCGGAACATCAGACTGGAAGTCAGGCACATCAGACTGGAAGTCAGGCACATCAGACTGGAAGGCAGGCACATCAGCCCGGAAAGCGGGCATATCAGACTGGAAAGCAGGCACCGGGACATCAGACTGGAAGGCAGGCACATTTAGACTGGAAGGCAGGCACCGGAACATCAGACTGGAAGGCAGGCACATCAGACTGGAAGGCAGGCACCGGAAACATCAGACTGGAAGGCGGGCACATCAGACTGCAAGGCGGGCACGTCAGACTGGAAAGTGGGCACGTCAGACTGGAAAGTGGTCACATCAGACTGGAAAGTGGGCACCAGGACATCAGACTGGAAGCCAGGCACCGGGACATCAGACTGGAAGCCAGGCGCCGAGACATCAGACTGGAAGCCGGGTACTAGAGCATCAGACTGAACAGCAGGCACTGGAGCAGCAGACTGAACAGCGGGCACTGGAGCATCAGACTGAACAGCGGGCACTGGAGCAGCAGGCTGAACAGTGGGCTCTGGAGCAGCCGACTGAACAGCAGTCACTGGAGCAGCAGACTGAACAGCGGGCATTGGAGCATCAGACTGAACAGCGGGCACTGGAGCAGACTGAAAAGTGGGCACTGGAGCAGACTGAACAGCGGGCACTGGAGCAGCAGACTGAATAGCAGGTACTGGAACTTCAAACCAGGGCAGCAGGTACTGGAACTTTAGACTGGGCAGCAGGCACAGGCGCTGGCATATCAGGCAGAACAGCAGGTGCTGGCACAACAGGAAGAACAGCAGGTGCATCGGACTGGATAGCAGGTACTGGAACTTCAAACTGGGCAGCAGGTACTGGAACTTTAAAATAGGCAGCAGGCACAGACGCTGGCACATCAGGCAGAACAGCAGGTGCTGGCACAACAGGAAGAACAGCAGGTGCATCAGACTGGATAGCAGGTACTGGAACTTCAAACTGGGCAGCAGGTACTGGAACTTTAGACTGGGCAGCAGGTACTGGAACTTTAGACTGGGCAGCAGGCACATGTGCTGGCACATTAGGCAGAACAGCAGGTGCATCGAGTGGATAGTAGGTACTGGAACTTCAAGCCAGGCAGCAGGTACTGGAACTTCAGACTGGGCAGTAGGCACAGGTGCATCGGACTGGATAGCGGGTAGGATTGAATGGGTTGGAAATAAATTCATTTTTTTCTTTGGATTTGCCACTGAGGATTTGTATATGGATATAGGGCTGTAGGTAGTGGATGCAGCTGGTAGAGGTGAAGAGGGGAGGGATGGTGAAACAGAGGGTGTAGACTTTAAAGGGGATTTTCTTGGAACTGATGGAGGTAGCCAAGAAGAAGCGGAAGGGTTAAAGGCAGGGTAAGTGCAGCAGGAGGAAACAGGGTACTGGTACTTCATTGTTAGCAGGGTGTATTGCTCAGCAAAAGTGGGAATTGGGGGTAAAGGAGAGGAAGACATCCCAGCAGGTTGGGTCTAGACAGAGATGGATGGTTGGGAGCTGACAGGGACTGGGTACAACAAACTTGACCAAGCCTGTAATAATGGTTTCACAAAATCAGGTTTGCACACTGCTTGTCTGACCAGAGACTGCACTGAATCAATGCATGCTGCAAGCACCTGTTGAGGACAAGCTGAGTACCTCTCATGGAAAAAGGCTGAGGCCTCGTACACACGGCCGAGATTCTCGTTGAAAAAAAAATGCCGTTTTTTTCGACGAGATTCTTGGACAAGAAACTTGTCCCGGCCGAGTGTACACACGCTCGTTTCAAAGAACCCGCGGTTCTTTGAAAGGAGCGTACGCGGTGACGTCATCGACTACGTCGAGCATGCGCTCGTCACATTCGATGCCGTCGCCGCCATCTTGGTATACCCTACGTATGCCTAGGAAGCTACCGCGCATGCGTCGAATTCATTTCGAACATGCGCGGGCTTCGGGGAGGACAGGTAAGTGTACACACACTCACTTTTCTCGTTGAGAAACATGCCGAGGAGAATCTCGATGAGAAAATAGAGAGCAGGTTCTCTATTTTCTCGTCGAGGTTTCTTGTCGGTTTTCTCGACGAGAAACCCGATAGCAGCGTACACACGACCGATTTACTCGGCAAGACCTCTCTGCCAGCAAGTTTCTTGCTGGTTCTTGCCGAGAAAATCGGTCGTGTGTACGAGGCCTGAGTCATCTTCCAACAGCCACACCAAAGACTCTACCTGAGCTGCATTAAAAGGAGGTGTATAATCATCACCTCCAGTAGAGGCATCAGACAGGGCCAACTTTGTACAGACCTGAATCAATGGCTGCACGTCCTCAAACAGAAAACTACCTTGCTCAACAAAAATATGAGCTATACGAATACATTCCAATAACTGCTCTCTAGTGTATTCACTTAATGTCTGATAACAGAAATCTCTGTCCTCTGTTGCCAGAAGCGACAGATACAGAATATCTTCCAGATGCATTTTTCTTTTGTTTGCAATAGCAAATGCCCAGAACCAATTCCCAAGTGCAGCCGACCTGTTTGTATAGCTTCAGTATTCTGTCAGGGATGCCTAACACAGGCGTCCAACACAAGTTTAAACAGATCAGTGGGCTGCACTTAAAGCGGAGGTGCAGCCAGTTTAAAAAAAAAAAAGTCAGCAGCTATTAACAGTGTAGCTGCTGACTTTTAATAAGGACACTTACCTGTCCTACTCGCCCGCGATGTCGGTCCCGCCACGGCGATCGATCGCCTTAATCCTGACTAAGGGAAACAGGCAGTGAAGCCTTATGGCTTCACTGCCCGTTTCCTACTGCGCATGCGCCACTCACACGGCGCTTTGTGAATGGGCGACTTGCCTCCTGGGATACACACAGTTCCCAGAAGGCAGAGCGCCCCATTCACAAGAAGAGGAAACTGAAATTCTCAATCCGAGGACAAGGAAGAGGCACAGTAGAGGCAGATTAGGGGACTTCCGCATAGCAACAGGCATTTCGGGTGAGTATAATTATTTTTTTCTATTAATTTTTTATTTCTTTTTTAGGATTTTTAATGTAAAAAAAAATTCTGGGTGGACCTCCGCTTTAAGGAAACAGGCACAAAAGTAGGTGAGAAAAATATATTTGTTAAAGATAAAGGCACACGTGCAAACCAAACAACAGCAAACCAAAAACAAGTAAAGCATACAAGAAAAAACAGAAAACCCCAAAACACCTTATCTAACTAACTAACTAACTAACTAACTAATATATACAAGAACAGTAGCATATATACATAATCAAGGCAGGGATGAGAGACAAGGGGGAACAGGCGGCCAGATGGAGGGAGCAGTAGCAAGGGGAAGCTGGAATGAGGGGACAAGACTCAGGGACTGGGTACAGGGTACAGGAAACAGAGTCCAGGACAGGGTAGGAAGCGGATCAGGAACAGATTCAGGCAACAGATCAGGTCAGGCAGGGACAAGGCTTGCAGAGAGGATACTGAAGCCCTGAACCCTAGTGAAGGGTGGGCTTATATACTCCCAGCAGCTCACACCAGGTGCAGCTTGATTCATGAAAAGTCCTTCTACTAGGAGACACCCGCTGGTGGCCACCAGAATTACACCCGTTGGTGCTGAAAGCAACAGTGCCACCAGCAGATGACCCAAGCCATAACATGGATCATGACATTGTCACAGCCATTGGAGAAAGTTAGCCGAGAAGAGTTCAGATAGATTAGGAGTTAGATGGATTCCTAGGTAAGCCAGACTAGATGTAGACTAAGAAAAAGGGAGGGATGTTTGCGTTTGTTGTAGGATGTGAGGAGGTAAGGAGATATTTAAGACTGTGGATTTTTGAGGGTTAATTTTAAGTCCAGAAATGCGGGCAAAATGTTTTAGCTTGTTTATAAGGTTGGGGGCTGAAATATGAGGGGAGGACATAAAAATTTAAATATCGTCAGCAAATAAACACAACTTGTGTTGATGGCCAGCCAAGTCTAATCCTTTGATTGAGGGATCCGAACGTTTTGCCTGAGCAAGGGGTTTCAATAAGTAAGGCAAATAAAAGTGGGGACAAAGGGCAACCTTGACGTGTTCCTCTATTTATGTCAACCTGATTTAATTTGTATCCAGCATATTTGATATATGCTTTAGGATTATTGTATAGTGAGAAAACCCAATTAAGAAAATGTGGTCTGAAGCCCCATCGTTGTAGAGTGAAATGCAAGTAAGGCCATGACACTGTGTCGAAAGCTTTCTTAATATCTAACGACAGAAGACACATTATTAGGGATGAGCTCTCGAACATCGGCTGTTCGATCGTTCGACGAAGATCGAACGATTTGGGCCGCTCGCGCCAAATTCGAGTGACGCGAACGGCCCACAATGCACTACGCCATCGCAGTGTCATCCAGGCGCTGTGATTGGCCAAGCATGCACTGTGACCCCGCATGCTTGGCCAATCACAGCGCCGGCAGCGAGGAGAGCAATGATTGGCCACAGGCAGGATGCCTGTGGCCAATTATTGCTGAGGGTGTTTAGTACACGCCCCACACTATAAAAGGCCGCCAGCACGGCGGCCTAGTGTAGTGTGTTCCGGAGCAGGGAAAGAGAAGCATAGGCAGGGACAGTGACATTTATTTCTTTCTTGCTTAACCTGGATTCCTTTAGTTTAGGGAAAGAGAAGGATAGGTAGGGAGAGTGTCAGTGTGTTTTACTGTGCGAATCCTTGTTTCTAGGGACAAAGAAGGAAAGTGAGGGGAATTCTCCTTGTGCTATAGTGTGCTTTAAAAAAACATTTTTTCTAGGGACAGAAAACTCTAGGTAGGGAGAGTGTCAGTGTCTTTTACTGTGCGAGTCCTTGTTTCTAGGGACAAAGAAGGAAAGTGAGGGGAATTCTCCTTGTGCTATAGTGTGCTTTAAAAAAACATTTTTTCTAGGGACAGAAAACTCTAGGTAGGGAGAGTGTCAGTTTCTTTCACTGTGCGAGTCCTTGTTTCTAGGGACAAAGAAGGAAAGTGAGGGGAATTCTCCTTGTGCTATAGTGTGCTTTAAAAAAACATTTTTTCTAGGGACAGAAAACTCTAGGTAGGGAGAGTGTCAGTGTCTTTTACTGTGCGAGTCCTTGTTTCTAGGGACAAAGAAGGAAAGTGAGGGGAATTCTCCTTGTGCTATAGTGTGCTTTAAAAAAACATTTTTTCTAGGGACAGAAAACTCTAGGTAGGGAGAGTGTCAGTGTCTTTTACTGTGCGAGTCCTTGTTTCTAGGGACAAAGAAGGAAAGTGAGGGGAATTCTCCTTGTGCTATAGTGTGCTTTAAAAAAACATTTTTTCTAGGGACAGAAAACTCTAGGTAGGGAGAGTGTCAGTTTCTTTCACTGTGCGAGTCCTTGTTTCTAGGGACAAAGAAGGAAAGTGAGGGGAATTCTCCTTGTGCTATAGTGTGCTTTAAAAAAACATTTTTTCTAGGGACAGAAAACTCTAGGTAGGGAGAGTGTCAGTGTCTTTTACTGTGCGAGTCCTTGTTTCTAGGGACAAAGAAGGAAAGTGAGGGGAATTCTCCTTGTGCTATAGTGTGCTTTAAAAAAACATTTTTTCTAGGGACAGAAAACTCTAGGTAGGGAGAGTGTCAGTTTCTTTCACTGTGCGAATCCTTGTTTCTAGGGACAAAGAAGGAAAGTGAGGGGAATTCTCCTTGTGCTATAGTGTGCTTTAAAAAAACATTTTTTCTAGGGACAGAAAACTCTAGGTAGGGAGAGTGTCAGTTTCTTTCACTGTGCGAGTCCTTGTTTCTAGGGACAAAGAAGGAAAGTGAGGGGAATTCTCCTTGTGCTATAGTGTGCTTTAAAAAAACATTTTTTATAGGGACAGAAAACTCTAGGTAGGGAGAGTGTCAGTGTCTTTTACTGTGCGAGTCCTTGTTTCTAGGGACAAAGAAGGAAAGTGAGGGGAATTCTCCTTGTGCTATAGTGTGCTTTAAAAAAACATTTTTTCTAGGGACAGAAAACTCTAGGTAGGGAGAGTGTCAGTGTCTTTTACTGTGCGAGTCCTTGTTTCTAGGGACAAAGAAGGAAAGTGAGGGGAATTCTCCTTGTGCTATAGTGTGCTTTAAAAAAACATTTTTTCTAGGGACAGAAAACTCTAGGTAGGGAGAGTGTCAGTTTCTTTCACTGTGCGAGTCCTTGTTTCTAGGGACAAAGAAGGAAAGTGAGGGGAATTCTCCTTGTGCTATAGTGTGCTTTAAAAAAACATTTTTTCTAGGGACAGAAAACTCTAGGTAGGGAGAGTGTCAGTGTCTTTTACTGTGCGAGTCCTTGTTTCTAGGGACAAAGAAGGAAAGTGAGGGGAATTCTCCTTGTGCTATAGTGTGCTTTAAAAAAACATTTTTTCTAGGGACAGAAAACTCTAGGTAGGGAGAGTGTCAGTTTATTTCACTGTGCGAATCCTTGTTTCTAGGGACAGGGAAGGACAGTGAGTGAATTCTCCTTGTGCTATAGTGTGCTTTAAAAAAACATTTTTTCTAGGGACAGAAAACTCTAGGTAGGGAGAGTGTCAGTTTCTTTCACTGTGCGAATCCTTGTTTCTAGGGACAAAGAAGGAAAGTGAGGGGAATTCTCCTTGTGCTATAGTGTGCTTTAAAAAAACATTTTTTCTAGGGACAGAAAACTCTAGGTAGGGAGAGTGTCAGTTTCTTTCACTGTGCGAGTCCTTGTTTCTAGGGACAAAGAAGGAAAGTGAGGGGAATTCTCCTTGTGCTATAGTGTGCTTTAAAAAAACATTTTTTCTAGGGACAGAAAACTCTAGGTAGGGAGAGTGTCAGTTTATTTCACTGTGCGAATCCTTGTTTCTAGGGACAGGGAAGGACAGTGAGTGAATTCTCCTTGTGCTATAGTGTGCTTTAAAAAAACATTTTTTCTAGGGACAGAAAACTCTAGGTAGGGAGAGTGTCAGTTTCTTTCACTGTGCGAGTCCTTGTTTCTAGGGACAAAGAAGGAAAGTGAGGGGAATTCTCCTTGTGCTATAGTGTGCTTTAAAAAAACATTTTTTCTAGGGACAGAAAACTCTAGGTAGGGAGAGTGTCAGTGTCTTTTACTGTGTGAGTCCTTGTTTCTAGGGACAAAGAAGGAAAGTGAGGGGAATTCTCCTTGTGCTATAGTGTGCTTTAAAAAAACATTTTTTATAGGGACAGAAAACTCTAGGTAGGGAGAGTGTCAGTTTCTTTCACTGTGCGAGTCCTTGTTTCTAGGGACAAAGAAGGAAAGTGAGGGGAATTCTCCTTGTGCTATAGTGTGCTTTAAAAAAACATTTTTTCTAGGGACAGAAAACTCTAGGTAGGGAGAGTGTCGGTGTCTTTTACTGTGCGAGTCCTTGTTTCTAGGGACAAAGAAGGAAAGTGAGGGGAATTCTCCTTGTGCTATAGTGTGCTTTAAAAAAACATTTTTTCTAGGGACAGAAAACTCTAGGTAGGGAGAGTGTCAGTTTATTTCACTGTGCGAATCCTTGTTTCTAGGGACAGGGAAGGACAGTGAGTGAATTCTCCTTGTGCTATAGTGTGCTTTAAAAAAACATTTTTTCTAGGGACAGAAAACTCTAGGTAGGGAGAGTGTCAGTGTCTTTTACTGTGCGAGTCCTTGTTTCTAGTGACAAAGAAGGAAAGTGAGGGGAATTCTCCTTGTGCTATAGTGTGCTAAAGCATTCCTCATCAACCATCTTTGAAATCCTTGTTTTTTGGACAGTCAGGGAAATTGTCGTTGTGCTATTCTGTGCAAAAGCAATCATCCTCAACCATATTTAGAAATCCTTAAGTAAAGGGACAGAGAAGGACACCTGAAGGTAGCCCTTATTGCTTTTTTCCCATCTCCCTGCAGGCCATCTATTAGAATGTCTGGAAGGCAAACAAGGAGAGGCAGACAGTCAGGAGGCAATAAAAGAGGGCAAGCAGGCTCTGTGTCTGGGGGCAACAGTGCTGGTCGTGGACGCGGTGCATTGTCATCAGCACATGGCCATGGGACACGCTTGTCCTTCTTTTCGGCAGCTGGACATGTTGAGCCACATCATGCCGAAGACTTGGTAGAGTGAATGACCAAGCCCTCCTCCTCCTCCTCATCCTCTCTCACCTAGGCTCAGGGTACTGGCAAAGCAGCTGCCAAAGCGTCCTCTTCCCTGGTATCAATGTCAGACTCATCATCAGTCACTCCTTCCCTAGACCCACCATGTCCTCCTCCTGAGGAGTCCCCCGAACTGTTTGAGCACAGTGTTGGGTACATGCTCCAGGAGGATGCCCAGCGTTTCGAAGGGTCTGATGATGAAACCCAGCTACAGGAAGGCAGTAGCGTGAGAGCAGACAGAGGGGATGCTCAAGAAGGACACCAATCTGGCAGTCATGTTCCAGCAGCTGCAGCATACTGCCAGATTGGCTCCAGTGATGAGGAGGGAGGGGATGATGAGGTCACTGACTCCACGTGGGTGCCTAATAGGAGAGAGGAGGAGGAGGAGGATGAGGAGGAGGCACATCTCCAACGAGGCAGGATGCCATTTGGTGGCCAGCGTAAGGGCAGTACACCGACGGAATCACACCGCAGAGCTCCGCCTGTGCAGGGCGCTGCCTCTGCCCGTCATTCAAAAAGTTCCTTGGTGTGGGCCTTTTTTGAGGCTAGTGCATCAGATCGCACAGCTGCTGTTTGCAACATATGTCTCAAGCGTATATCGCGTGGCCAAAACATCAGCCGCTTGGGTACCACATGCCTGACCAGACATATGTTGACCTGCCATGCAGCTCGTTGGCAAGCCTACCTCAAAGACCCACACCAAAGAACAAAGCGGACCTCTCCTTGCACCGCATCAGCTGGGATCTCCAACCCCACTATAACTTCAGTCCTCTCTGAAACATGCACTGAGAGGAATGAAGGTGTAGAATTAGGTGTGTCACAGCCAAGTACTTGCGGCCACTCTGCTAGCAGTACACCGACGTCCGATTCTAGCAGGCAAATTTCCCTGCCCCAGCTGCTGGACCGTCGAAAGAAGTTCACTCCCAGCCATCCACATGCCCAGCGGTTGAATGCTAGCTTGGCTAAATTGCTAGCGCTTCAACTGCTGCCTTTTCAGTTGGTAGACTCGGCCCCCTTCCGTGAGTTTGTGCAATGTGCGGTTCCTCAGTGGCAGGTTCCCAAACGCCACTTTTTCTCACGGAAGGCTATTCCGGCTCTCTACCGGCATGTGGAAGGCAATGTCTTGGCCTCGCTGGACAGGGCGGTCAGCGGTAAGGTGCATATTACCGCTGACTCATGGTCCAGCAGGCATGGACAGGGACGTTACCTTTCTTTCACGGCCCATTGGGTCACTCTTTTGGCAGCTGGGAAGGATGCAGGACAAGGTGCAGTAGTGTTGGAGGTTGTTCCACCGCCACGCCTCCAAAATGCTACTACTGGTTGTGACACACCTCTCTCCTCCACCCCCTCCTCTTCTTCTTCCTCCATGGCCTCTTCCTGTGGTTTGTCCTATGAACCAGCGGTGCTCCGTAGCCGTTCACGGGGCTACGCAAGTACGCAGGCAAAAAGATGCCATGCCGTGCTTGCGCTGGTGTGTTTGGGGGACAGAAGCCACACTGGGGCAGAGGTCCTGTCTGCTCTGCAGGGCCAGGCCGAGAGGTGATTGACGCCACGCCAGCTTAAGCCAGGAATGGTGGTTTGCGACAATGGCACCAACCTCCTCTCCGCCCTCCGACAGGGACAACTGACCCATGTGCCCTGTGTGGCTCACGTCCTTAACCTGGTGGTGCAGCGGTTCTTGGGCAGGTACCCGGGCTTACAGGATGTCCTGAGGCAGGCCAGGAAAGTCTGTGTGCATTTCCGCAGATCTTATAATGCCAGTGCTCGCCTGGCTGAGCTGCAAAAGGAGTTGAACCTGCCTAAGAACCGCCTTATATGTGACATGCCCACCAGGTGGAACTCAACGTTGGCCATGCTGCAGCGGCTGCACACGCAGCAGAGGGCCATCAATGAGTACCTGTGCGACTACGGCACCAGGACAGGGTCAGGGGAGCTTGGTTTTTTTTCTCCACGCCAGTGGGGCATGATCAGGGATGCATGCACTGTCCTGGCACCATTTGAGGAGGCCACGAGGATGGTGAGCAGTGACAGTGCATGCATCAGTGACACTGTACCTCTTGTCCACCTGTTGGAGCACACGCTGCGTGGAATAATGGACAGGGCACTTGAGGCAGAACAGAGGCAGGAAGAGGAGGACTTCCTTGCCTCTTAAGGCCCCCTTTACCCAGACAGTGTTCCTTCTGTCCCACCCATCGCACAGGAAGAGGAGGAGGAGGAGGAGGATTGTGTCAGCATGGAGGTGGAGGCTGGCACTCAGCATCATCAGCAGCAGTCTTTTAGGGATGATTTACAGTCCCAAGAAACCAGTGGACTTGTACGTGGCTGGGAGGAGGTGGCTGCGGATCATGTCGTCCTTAGTGACCCAGAGGACTCCGGAGCGAATGCCTCAGCAAACCTACGCTGCATGGCCTCCCTGATCCTGCAAAGTCTGCGGAAGGATCCTCGTATTCTTCGGATCAAGGAGAGGGACCATTACTGGCTGGCCACTCTCCTTGATCCACGGTACAAGGGTAAGGTTGCGGACCTTATGTTACCGTCGCAGAGGGAGCAGAGGATGAGACAACTCCGGGAGGCCTTGCAGAAAGGTCTGTGCAACGCGTTCCCAGAGACTGGGAGGTTACAAACTCCTGGTCCTGGACAACGAGTTGCTGAGGCTTCGGCCAGTCAAAGAAGGAGCGGTGGGGAAGGTGGCCGTCTGACCGATGCGTTCAGACAATTCTTTAGTCCGCAGCCCCAAAGTATGATCGGTTCCAGCAACCATCGCCAGCGTCTGATAAACATGGTGCAGGAATATCTAGGGGCAAGGTCAGACTTGGACACCTTCCCCACCGAAAATCCTCTGGCTTACTGGGTCTTGAGGATGGATCACTGGCCAGAGCTTGCACAGTATGCAATTGAGCTACTGGCCTGTCCTGCATCCAGCGTTCTTTCGGAACGCACATTCAGTGCTGCTGGAGGATTTGTCACGGATCACAGGGTGCGCCTGTCCACCGACTCGGTTGATCGACTGACTTTCATCAAGATGAACCAGTCTTGGATCACCACCAGCTACCACACACCTGATGCTGATATAACAGACTAATTGATTTTAACATGTCACATCCCTTCAAGACTGATGCTGATGCTGAGTGCCTGTGCTGTTATGTTGACTGGCTATCCTCCTCCTCCGAGTCCTCAATGATACGATTGATGATGATAGCTTGGAAGATCATTTTTGTTTATGGGTGCCGCCACTAGTGGCTAAGGCCCAATTTTTCAGCCCCTGTTTTACAGGGGCGTGTAATTACAATTTTTTTAGCAATAATTTGCCATAGGGCTCATTGCTGTGCTCCAAGTACAGTATCTGTGAGGGGTTGGAGTGTTGTGGCACCAGTGCCTAAGGCCCAATTTTTCAGCCCCTGTTTAAAAGGGGCGTGTCATTACAATTTTTGAAGCAATACTTTGCAACAGGGCTCATTGCTGTGCTCCAAGTACAGTATCTGTGAGGGGTTGTAGTGTTGTGCCACCAGTGCCTAAGGCCCAATTTTTCAACACCTGTTTAACAGGGGCGTGTCATTACAATTTTTGAAGCAATACTTTGCAACAGGGCTCATTGCTGTGCTCCAAGTACAGTATCTGTGAGGGGTTGTAGTGTTGTGCCACCAGTGCCTAAGGCCCAATTTTTCAGCCCCTGGTCAACAGGGGCATGCAATTACAATTCTTGATCTAATAATTCACAGCAGGGCCCATTGCTGCACCCACCAAGAGTAACTCTGAGGGCTTACAGTGTTGTGGCAACGCCACCACCACCACCACCACGAAAGGCCCAATTTTTCAGCCCCTGTTCAAAAGGGACATGTAATTACAATTCTTGATCTAATAATTCACAGCAGGGCCCATTCCTGCACCCACCAAGAGTAACTCTGAGGGCTTACAGTGTTGTGGCAACACCACCACCACCACCACCACCACGAAAGGCCCAATTTTTCAGCCCCTGTTCAACAGGGGCATGCAATTACAATTCTTGATCTAATAATTCACAGCAGGGCCCATTGCTGCACCCACCAAGAGTAACTGTCAGGGCTTACAGTGTTGTGGCACCAGCACCACCATCAAAGGCCCAATTTTTACTACCACTGTTCAACAATTATATGTAATTAAAATTCCTGATATAATAGTTGACAGCAGGGCGTTCCAGCACCAACCAAGAGTAACTGTGAGTGCTTACAGTGTTGTGCCAACACCAACAACTAAGGGGCCTATTTCTGCAGAGTATATACGGCAGGTCCTTACTTTCAAACATCCAACTTACAAACGACTCCTACTTGCAAACGCAAGAAGACAACAGGAAGTGAGAGGAAATCTACCACTAGGAAGGAAAATTCTCTCCTGTAAGAATAAATATGGGAGAAAGGTGTCTCCTCTGTACTGATGCTTTATCAGCAATCCTTGTTTCAAGAAAAACACCACATTTCAAAAACAGTTGTCATTGGGACGGAAAGTGAGGTGAAATGTTCTGAACAGGGGCACAGACAGCAAAACAAATGTTACAGGGGTGATAACCCTTACCTATGTTTTCCAAAAAGTTTAAAAATAGATTTTTGGGCTGGAGCTACACTTCAACAATGTACCTGTTCAAAATTACAAACAGATTCTACATAAGAACAAACCTACAGTCCCTGTCTTGTATGCACCGCCTGTATACGGCTGTTCAGAGTATATAGGGCCTTTTTTATTTTATGTGCGGGGTTCCCCTTAATACCCATACAAGACCCAAAGGGGCTGGTAATGGGCTGGGGTAGGGGGGGGGGGTCATGGGGTAGCTATGCCATTTTTCTTAAAGATTTTCATCCATATTACCGGGACCAGACATTACATTAAACCCGCAAGCAGTTTTAAATGGCTTTTTTTTCCTTTAGAAGTGTCATTTTGTGCAGGGACAGTTCTAAACACGGGAAACACGTGGCACTTCACAGGCATACTTTAGACACCCCAGGTACGATATTTAAAGGAATATTTGACTTTTTTTTTTCACTTTATGCATCATTAAAATGACTGCTCCCGAAAAACGACCGTTTTTAAAACTTCTTTTTGCATTGATACATGTCCCCTGGTGCAGAACCCGGGTTCCCAAACCCTTTTTAGGACAATAACATGCATAATAGTTGTTATAATTAGCACTTTAGAATTCGAACGTTCGCATCCATTGTATTTAATAGGGTTCTAATGTTCGTACGAACTTTCGGTCCGTTCGCGGGTTCTGGTGCGAACCGAACACCCGGGGGTGTTCGGCTCATCACTACACATTATCTGCTGCTTGGCGGAAAGGCATAAAACCTACTTGATCTGTATTTATTAATGAGCCTATAATATTGTTTAAACGGGTCGCTAGTATCTTAGCTAGTAATTTTATACCAAGATTTAGTAAAGAAATGGGTCTATAATTAGTACAGGATGTTTCGTCGGACTGGGGTTTAGGTATCATTGTGATTATGGCTGTTAGGGTTTCAGGGCGAAAAGATTGACTATTAAGAAGCGAATTAAAAGCATCTGACAGCATTGGTGCAAGAAGATGGGAGAATTTTTTGTAATATAGGGTGGAAAAACCATGCAGGCCTGGTCTTTTATTCAGCTTAAGGGATTTTGACAGGGACGTACTGGGCGCTTTAGAAGGCGTGCGCCTACGCGCATGCACAAATGGACTTTGCGCACGGATGTGTGCATGCATGCGCGGTAGAGGCGCTTTGGCACCCAACGGCCTATAAAAGACGCTCCAGAGATGTTGCCCCTTGCGGTCTGATCTGCTTCTGTTCCCTGAGTTCCTGATTCTGTGCCTGTATCCTGTTCCTGTGTTTGACCCGGCTTCCTGACCACACTACTGTCTCCACTCCTGACCTCGGCTCATTTGACACTGTCCAGTTATCTGCCTGTCTGCCTGTTGCCAAAACCCAGCCTGGACTTGACTACTCTCTGCCTACCACTTATGATGTTTACCTTGATGTGTATGACTCGGCTTGTCTGACTCTGTAAAACCTGCACCAGCTGACCTGCATCCTCTGCTCTGCAAGCTGCCCACGCTGACCTGCATCCTTTGCTCTACAAAGCCTGCACTTACTGACCTGCATCCTTGCTCTGCAAACCTGCACCTGCTGACCTGCATCCCCTGCTCTGCAAACCAGCACCTGCTGACCTGCATCTTCTGCTCTGCAAGCTGCACCTGCTGACCTTCATCCTCTGCTCTGCAACCTGCTGACCTGCATCCGCTGCTTTCTGTACCAGCCATTCCAGTCTCCACTCGGCTCCACCATTCCAAGCAGTGAGGATCAGACAGGCACCCTTACCTCACCGTGCTCTTACCATCACTGTCCCCACTCCACTCTCCGAGCCGAGGTCCCTCTCCGCACGTTAGGCTCACACCTAAGGTATGTTACAGATTTGATAGCTAGTTCAACTACTGTGGAAGTAATAGGCCTTTCAAGATTTTCCTGTTGCTTTGAAGGGATAGTTGGGAGTTTAATTTGTGCGAAAAATGTTTCTGCAGAGGGTTGGTCAAATGATTCTTCTGTATTGTACATAGAATTAAGATGTTTGTGAAAGGTTTGTAGGATCTTTTCTGGATTGCTTGTATAAGTGTTATGGGTCATTTTTAGTCGGATCAGTTTAAATGGGCTGTTTAATTTTTTAAGAGCTCGAACCAAAAGAGTGCCAGGCTTATTAGCTTTCATATAGAATTTATGTTTGGAGCTACGTAAAATTTTGGATGGGAATAGAAGGAGTATTGACGTTTGGTGGGGTTAATTTCTCGCCATGAATCTAGTAGGGAGTGTCTCTGTAAGAGTCTTTGAAACATTCGAGATTGAGGGTTAGATGCGAGAGGAGTAGGTGATTTATCTATATAAGGGTAAATAACTTGGTTCAAATCTCCACAGATCAAAAGTGTGCCCATTTTGTGCGAATCAATAACTTGAAACAAGTGAAAGAGAAAGGACGATGGATTTCTATTAGGCGCAAAGTAGGAAACCACTGTGATCGGGATATTACACAGATGCCCTGTAAGGATAAGATAACGACCTTCAGGGTCTTTGATCTCAGTCTGGAGAGAAAAGGTGTAGATCTATGAAATGCAATTAGTACTCCCCTTTGCTTAGTTTTAGCTGAAGCAGTAATAACTTGGGGATACAATGTACCAAAATATTTAGGTGTCGAATTTTCAGTAAAGCGGGTTTCCTGGAGGCACACTATGTGTGCTTTAGAGGAAGACAAAGATCGAAAGACTTTAGTCTGTTTTTGTGGAACATTTAGACCTTGAACGTTTAAGGTAAGTACATTTAAGGGAGCCATTATACTAATTTATAGAGATTTTTGCTCAGTAAACTATTCATCAGGAGACACATTTTAAAACATCATTAGTACCACATATGCCTACTCACTACTATAGTAATTGGTATCTTAGTAATGATCCAGTTAGTAAATCTAGAGGTGTCGCCATAGGCTTCCATACCTCCCTCTCAGTCACGGACATTCAAGAAGTAAGTGGTCCAGGGGGTGGATTTCTCATTCTTAAATGTAAAATTAACAATATTATGTTTACTTTGGTTAATGCCTATGCTCCCAGCCAGGGTCCGATCTCTATGGTACTCGCTCTTTTGTGCAAATTAGGCCCTCTGGCTGAGGGAAGGATAGTGCTTGGAGGAGACTTAAATATTGTATTTGATTCAACACTGGACAATACGTTTACCTCCAGGCACTTTTCTTTGCCTCAGATCAATTTCCTCAAGCGGCGATTGCATGATTTTCAACTAGTTGATGTGTGGCGGATGTTACACCCAACCAAGTGTGATTATACCTGTCATTCTTTAACTCGTAAAACTTATAGTAGGACAGCGCAACCACTTAATTGGGAGGCTTTGAAGTGTGTCATAAGGGAGATCCTCATTTCTGAGGGAGTATAAAATAATAAAAAGCTTTAGATCAGGTGGGCTTTGTCCCAACTCGAGAAGCAAGAGATAACACTATTAACCCCCCTGGCGGTAATCCCGAGTCAGGTTCAGGGTGAGTTTTTCATGCTAAGAGCAGTAACCCCGAGACAGACTCGAGATTGCAATAAAGGATACAGAGAAGTTACTTACCTTGTTCCCTGGATCCTGCGATGTCCTCCCGCAGTTTGTGCGAGCCGTGTCTCCTCGCTCGATTCACACTGCCGAGTGCCGAGCTCCGTTTCCCTGCGACGTTGCGGCACACAGGGACGGAGTTCGGCGCCAAATTCAAATAGTGAAACACACAGTATAGATACAGTATACTGTAATCTTACAGATTACAGTACTGTATCAAATAATTACACATCCCCTTTGTCCCTAGTGGTCTGTCCAGTGTCCTGCATGCAGTTTTATATTATAAAAACAGTTTTTTCTGCCTGGAAACTGGAGATTGTCCATAGCAACCAAAATGTGTTCCTTTATGTCAAAAGTGGTTTTAGACCAGCTAGAAAACAGCGATAATAAATTAGAATCCTTTTCAGAATTGAGCGATAGCGATTTGTGGGGAAATTCGTCATCAAACACTAAATCTAATGACAGCGACAATTCTGCAACTGAGCAAATTTCAGTGTTTTTTATTTGATTACATTATTAAATCATTTTTATTATAATAACATTACTATTTGTTATAATTATTTATAGTTATTTATTATATTATAATTTATGATTTTGTGTTTCAAACTTTATCATACCCGGGATGTCTACTAGACTCTTGTTTGGTCAGGTTTAAGTAAGTAATTACTAAGTATTGCAGGCCTACAATACATAACACCAAATTTCCATGCAAAATAATTGTACCGCTTTTGGTACATAATTCCAGACAGAATCATACCGCCAGGGAGGTTAAAATATTATCTTTTATTTCACATTGCCAGCTACAAAAAGTCCTGTTGTGTCTTCTTTCGCTAGATGCGGAAAAGGCATTTGATCGCCTAGATTGGGAGTTTTTGAAAGCAACACTGGAACAACTAGGTTTATCTCCAGGCTTAATTCAAAAAATCATGGCCTTGTATTCTGCTCCATCAGCTCGTATTAGAGTGAATGGCCTACTTTCGGACCCAGTTAATTCATCGAATGGAACCGATCAGGGGTGCCCCCTCTCGCCACTTCTGTATATATATACTAGTAATGGAGCATTTGGCGATGGCCTTGCATGCTAACAACTCAATACAGGGCGTTGAAATTGTTGGTAAGAATAACAAGATAAGTTTGTTTGACGATCTCTTGCTCCATATAACTAACCCAATAATTGCATTTCCGGCGCTTTTACCAATTCCGGACCGCCACACACCGATATAAGTCGGCTGTTTGAAGAGGAATATCTCTGTTATGGCAGCAGCTAGCTGCCATAACCCCGGTATCCTCTTCTTCAGCGGGCGGTCTGGTTTCCGATAATAGTGGTCTCTGCAGCGGATTCGCCGCAAGATCACTTTACTCGGTGGCGGGAGAGTTAGCTTTTTAGTGTAAATATGAGATTTTTTTTGATCCCAGATCTCATATTTAAGAGGTCCTGTCATGCTTTTTTCTATTACAAGGGATTTTTACATTCCTTGTAATAGGAATAAAAGTGACACAATTTTTATTAAAAGAACAGTGTAAAAATAAAAAATAAAGGTAAAATAAATAATAAAACATTTTTATTAACGCGCCCTGTCCCACGAGCTCGTGTCCAGAAGCGAACGCATACGTGAGTAGCGCCCGAATATGAAAACGGTGTTCAAACAACACACATGAGGTATCGCCGTGATTGGTAGAGTGAGAGCAATAATTCTTGCCCTAGACCTCCTCTGTAACTCAAAACATGCAACCTGTAGAATCTTTTAAACGTTGTCTATGGAGATTTTTAAGGGTAAAAGTTTGTCGCCATTCCACGAGCGGGCACAATTTTTAAGCGTGACATGTTGGGTATCAATTTACTTGCCGTAACATTATCTTTCACAATTTAAAAAAAATTGGGCTAACTTTACTTTTGTCTTATTTTTAAATTCAAAAAAGTGTATTTTTACCAAAAAAAAGTGCGCTTGTAAGACCGCTGCGCAAATACAGTGTGACATAAAGTATTGCAACGACCGCCATTTTATTCCCTAGGGTGTTAGAAAAAAATGTATAATGTTTGGGGTTTTCTAGCAGAAAAAAATGTTTTTAACTTGTACAAATCTCAGAAAGAGGCTCGGTCCTTAAAGTGGTTGTCCGGGGAAAAAAAGAAAATTAAAAGCCAGCAGCTACACATACTGCAGCTGCTGGCTTTTAATAAATAGACACTTACCTGTACTGCAAGTCCCTCGATGTCGGCACCGCAGCTGATGTTTCCTGTAGGGTGCTGCCGCCTCCATTGCGGGTATGGGAACCCAGCAGTGTAGCCTTTCGGCTTCACGCCGGGAACCCTACTGCGCATGTGCAAGGCCCCGCTCCTCTCTCCTATTAGCCCGGCGGCAGGGGGAGGAGGGAGCCCCGCGGTGACGTCACGGCCGGATTCCCGGAAGTGGGAAAGGATTCCTGTCTTTGACAGGTATCCTGTCCCCCCTTCCCCCCGAAAGGTGCCAATTGTGGCACCGAAGGGGGGGAGGAATCCGATGAACGGAAGTTCCACTTTAGGGTGGAGCTTCGCCTTAAGTGGTTAAAGGAATTGGAACTTTTCGGTACTCTAAGCCATTTTAAAATTAACGCGGCAAAATCACATAGTCTAAATATTACTCTTGCGGAGGACATTCAAGCTTCTCTTGCTGATAATTTTTCGTTCCAATGGGCCCAGTATTCTATCAATTATTTGGGAATTCAGATACCTAGACAACTCTACAAATTGTATGAGCTCAATTACCTGCCACTTGTGAATGTCATGCAAACTCATCAATGCGACACTCCATGGCTGGGAAGAATGTCACTCTTTAACCACTTAAGGACCAGCCACTGTATATATACGTCGGCAGAATGGCACGGACAGGCATAATCACGTCCCCTTTAAATGCCTGTCCAGGTGGTCGCACGTGCGCCGCCGCCGCCGGCGGCGCGCTCAGGACCCTGCCGCCATCCCCATGAGTCGGACCGCGGGTCTCGCAGACTCGATCGCCATGGGGATCCCCGCGATCGTCTCACGGAGGTATAGAGCGGGGAGATGCTAGTGACATCTCTGACTAATGACAATGACACTGATCTCGGCTCTGTGTACTCGGAGCGAAGATCAGTGTCATGTGACACAGAGCCCATCCCCCCTACAGTAAGAAACACTATGCAGGAAACACTTAACCCCTACAGCGCCACCTAGTGGTTAACCCCTTCACTGCCAGTGTAATTTTCACAGTAACCAGTGCATTTTTATAGCACTGATCGCTGTGAAAATTACAATGGTGTCAAAAGTGTCCGATCTGTCCGCCATAATGTCACAGTCACGAAAAAAATCACTGATCACCGCCATTACTAGTAAAAAAATAATAATTAATAAAAATGCCATAAAACTATCCCCTATTTTGTAAACGCTATAACTTTTGCGCAAACCAATCAATAAACGCTTATTGCGATTTTTTTTACCAAAAATATGTAGAAGAATACGTATCGGCCTAAACTGAGGAAAAACATTTTTTGGGGATATTTATTATAGCAAAAAGTAAAAAATATTGCATTTTTTTCAAAATTGTCGCGCTATTTTTGTTTATAGCGCAAAAAATAAAAACCGCAGAGGTGATCAAATACCACCAAAAGAAATCTCTATTTGTGGGAAAAAAAGGACATCAATTTTGTTTGGGAGCCACGTCGCATGACCGCGCAATTGTCAGTTAAAGCGACGCAGTGCCAAATCGCAAAAAGTGGCCTGGTCCTTTAACTGCAATATGGTCCGGGGCTTAAGTGGTTAAGATGGAAATCCTTCCTAGAGTTCTTTATATTTTTCAAACAATCCCAATTAGGGCTCCTTGTTCTTTTTTTAGATTGACTCGATCTATATTACTAAAATATATTTGGTCAAGATTGCCACCTAGGCTCAGATATGAAATCTTAGTGAAGAGGAGAGATACATTTTCCCTATGCATTTTGCGTCTTTCTGACACACATTTTTGACTGTTTTTAATGCATTTTTGGGAGATATTTGTTGCCATGCAAGAGAAACCAGCAAAACTGCAGCAGAAATTCATGAAGAATGCAAGCACTGCATTTTTGCTGTTTCAATTGAAGTCTATGGAACCAAAGACGCAACCTGCTGTGGGTAAAAACGTCCCTGATCCTTTCCAAAAAATGCATTGGTTGAAAGTGCACAGATGTAATCGTAAACCATAGGAAATTATGTTAAATGGACTGTAGTGCATTTCTGCAAAAACTGAAAACGCTCTGAAAAACTCATAGGTGTATACCAGGCCTTAATGAAGCTGCTTTGCAGACTTAATTTATTAAGACATTGTGAAATATTGTTATAATGTTTTTTGATTAATGCGCAAATGTGCAAATCAAAGAGTCGTCCTTATACGTGTTATGTTGGTAAATTTCTGTGGTGTATTTATGAATAAAGCCTTCAAGTACTGTTTTGAGTATTCATTCATATTATAACTACTATCAACGATTCTGAAGACAGAGTGAGACCCAAATATTGGTTCATTAAATTAGGAGAGCAATTGTTCCTTGCCCCTCTTCTGCCTCTGTGTTGATCTGTCTCACTCTCTACTTACTGCTAGTGACATCTTTCACAAAGCAGCTCACTTATATACTTTTGTCTTAGGAGTCATATTTACAGAAATCAAATTTCCTCTGGTTGACAAACTTTTTCTCACAATTGTATTTTAAATGTCTTAATGTTAGATTGCCAATATAAAGTGTCTGATTTTGTTTCTCCTTCTTTGGAAATAAAGATATTTATTATGTGTTGGTAGTTACAGTTAAATACCGTTTTCATCATTACACCATGTGTAAAGAATTTTGCAAACTTTAATACAAAAAATGTTTTGGAAATCACAGCTGTATATAATAAAACATTGATGGTTAGTTGAAGAGAATATCTATTTTGTTACTTAACCTCTTCCCGCCCGGCGTATAGTCATATGACTTCTACAGGAACCTTTCGTCCCTCCGGGGCGGACGTCATATGACGTCCGGCGATTCCCTGCAGTGTGGAGAGCGTGCGCACTCGCCGCATCACTGGGGACCCGATGCATGTGCCCGGCGGCCGCGATGTTCGCCGGGCACCCGCGATTGCCCAGTAATGGAGCAGGACCGTGGATCTCTGTGTGTAAACACAGAGATCTACGTCCTGTCAGGGAGAGGAGTCCGATGGTGTGTCCCTTGTACATAGGGACACCGATCGGTCACCTCCCCCAGTCAGTCTCCCCCCCATAGTAAGAATCACTCCCTAGGGAACACATTTAACCCCTTGATCGCCCTCTAGTGTTAACCCCTTCCCTGCCAGTCACATTTATACAGTAATCAGTGCATATTTATAGCACTGTTCGCTGTATAAATGTGAATGGTCCCAAAATAGTGCCAAAAGTGTCCGCTCTGTCCGCTGCAATATCGCAGTATTGACAAAAATCGCAGCTCGCCGCCATTACTAGTAAAAAAAAAAATGCCATAATTCTATCCCCTATTTTGTAGACGCTATAACTTTTGCGCAATGCACTCAATAAACACTTATTGCAATTTTTTTTACCAAAAATATGTAGAAGAATACATATCGGCCTAAACTGAGGAAATTTTATTTTATTTTTTTTAAATTGGGATATTTATTATAGCAAAAAGTAATTAATATTGTGTTTTTTTTTTTTTTTTTAAATTGTTGCTCTTTTTTTGATTATAGCTCAAAAAATAAAAACCGCAGAGGTGATCAGATACCACCAAAAGAAAGCTCTATTTGTGGGGGGAAAAAATTATCAAAATGTATTTGGGTACAACGTTGCACGACCGCACAATTCTCATTCAAAGTGTGACAGCGCTGAAAGCTGAAAATTGGCCTGGGCAGGAAGGGGGTGAAAATGCCCGGTATGGAAGTGGTTAAATGTAGATCTACCAATTATATGTTTCTGTATGGATAACTAAAAGAAGCTATCACTATACCAATAATTAGAACTAAAGAATTAATTTGTAATTTGGTCATAAAATGAATGCAAATAACACACAGTGCTCCTGAGTTCACACAATTGTTCAGGAATAAATTAAGGCTTATTGAAGATTTAGGATTTGCTCAAAAAGATGAGATTTGCCAAACTAACCATTCTGATTTTTTGGAAGACAACCAGTGACTGTTGTGAAAAAGCAAAAAATGGCAAGAGACAGACTGGGAGACAGCTAAAAGGAGGAAATAGCCCCCGACAGGGGCTGTTAGGGCCTAGCTACCCAAAGCAGTAGGGCTTGTCACCTTATTATGGAACAAGAGACTTTTGGCTATAGGGAGTTCAAAGAGAAAAAATACCATGGAATCTACGAGACTTGGAATTCAAGAAGATTTCCTAAATTACCTCCTGGTAATACATCTTGGCACAAACACAATGAATCAAGAAAGTGGCAATACTATTGAGAAGTCAGCAGCTGAGCTTACTCTTCAGCCTGTAAGTGTTTATGGCATAAAATAACATAAATTCTTGGTCTAAAAATTCATCAAGCATGTAAGAAATGTTTGAAAACCTTCAACCCAGGGCCCTACATTGACAACATTTTGTTGGGGGAAGGTCAAACCAGTAAGTTGAAACTCAGCAGAAGGAAAGAGTCTGTAATGTATCTGTACCTTATAAGAAGTGGAAGAAGTCATGGAGTCCCTATGAACATCGTCTCCGATCGGGGGGTTCAGTTCACTTCCCGATTCTGTGTGAAGCCCTTAACCTCCCTGGCGGTATGATTCTGTCAGATTTTAGGTGCTGAAAGCGGTACCATTATTCTGCATGGAAATTTGGTGTTTTATATTGCAGGCCTGTAATTCTTAGGAATAACTCACTTAAATCTGTCCAAACAAGAGTCTAGTAGACATCCCAGGTATGATAAAGTTCAAAAAACTAAATTATACATTATAATAAAATAAATAACTATAAAATAATTATAACAAATAATATAATAATAAAAATAAAAGTGTTTTTCAGTGTTTGATGATGAATTTCCCCACAAATCGCTATCGCTTAATTCTGCGAGTGATTCTAATTTATTATCGCTGTTTTTTAGCTGGTCTAAAACCACTTTTGACATAAAGGGACACTTTTTGGTTGCTATGGACAATCTCCAGTTTCTAGGCAGAAAGAAAAGTTTTTATTATATAAAAGTGCATGCAGGACACTGGGCAGACCACTAAGGACAATGGGGGTGTGTAGCTATTACATACAGTACTGTAATCTGTAAGATTACAGTGTACTGTATGTATACTGTGTTTTTACTTTTTTGAATTTGGCGCCGAACTCCGTCCCCGTGCGTCGTAACGTCGCAGGGAACGGAGCTCGGCGGCACTCGGAAGTGTGTGAATCGAGCGAGGAGACACGGCTCGATCACACAGCGGAGAGGCATCGCAGGATCCAGGGGACAAGGTAAGTAACTCTGCCTGGATCACTGCGATGCAATCCCGAGTCTGGCTCGGGGTTACCGCTTTTGGTGCTGAAATTTAACCCCGAGCCAGACTCGGGAATACCGCCAGGGAGGTTAAAATAGAAAGATCCTTGTCCTCCGCCCACCATCCCCAGACCAATGGACAGACAGAGAGGACCAATCAGACGTTGGAGCAGTATATAGGATGCTTCACCACTTTTGTCTAGGATGACTGGGTATCGCTGCTGCTACTGGCGGAGTTCGCCTACAATAATGGCAGTCTCTCTGCCACAGGTCAGTCACCCATCTTTGCGAATTATGGTTTTCAGCCATTCTTCTTGCCCGACTTTATTCCAGAGACCACAGTTCCTGCTGTCCAAGACATAGTGGATTTCCTCAACCGCAATAATAAGTTGCTTCAAGAAGCAGTTACCAAGGCACAAGCAGCAAGCAAGAGGGCCTTTGACAGGAAAAGAAGGTGTGAACTGATTCTCCACCCAGGAGACCAGGTATGACTGTCTACTACGAATCTCAGGTTGGCATGTCCCTCAAATAAACTGGCACCTAAATTTGTGGGACCATTCCCAGTCAAGACGAAACTTAATGAGGTTGCTTATGAATTATCTTTACCTGATTCACTTAAGATACATCCTGTCTTCCATGTTTCTCTATTGAAACCCGCAGTCCCTGACTAGGGATGAGCTTCGAGTTCGAGTCGAACTCATGTTCGACTCGAACATTGCCTGTTCGCACGTTCACTGAACAGCGAACAATTTGGGGTGTTCGCGGCAAATTCGAAAAGCCGCGAAACACCCTGTAAAAGTCTATGGGAGAAATCTAAAGTGCTAATTTTAAAGGCTTATATGCAAGTTACTGTCATAAAAAGTGTTTGGGGACCCGTGTCCTGCCCCAGGGGACATGTATCAATGCAAAAATAAGTTTTAAAAACTGATGTTTTTTCAGGAGCATTGATTTTAATAATGCTTAAAGTGAAACAATAAAAGTGAAATATTCCTTTAAATTTCGTATTGGGGGGGGGGTGTATAATATGCCTGTAAAGCAGCACTTGTTTCCCGTGCTTAGAACTGTCCCTGCACAAAGTGTCATTTCTGAAGGAAAAAAAGTAATTTAAAAGCACTCGCGGCTATAATGAATTGTCGGCTCCCGGCAATACAGAGAAAAGTCATTGATAAAAAAAAAAATGCGTGGGGGTCCCCCCAAATTCCATTACCAGGCCCTTCAGGTCTGGTATGGATATTAAGGGGAACCTTACACCTACGTCATTGGCTGAGCGGAACTGATGGGGAACGTGAGAAGGGGCGGGTCTATTAATTTTTTACCTTGCGGAGGAAGTTCCCCTTCAGGTCCGCTCAGCCAATGAGGTACGCCCCCGCCCCCTCGTACCTCAGACCCCGCCTACGTCATTGGCTGAGCGGACCTGATGGGGAACTTCCTCCGCAGTGTAGGTCCGCTCAGCCAATGACGTTTCGTGTGGAGTGGAGACTGCAGCGCTGGACATCGGATCACTGCGGGACACTGGATTACATTGCTGGAATGTTTTTTTTATTTTTTTATTATTAATAAAGAACTTTTCCAAGGTGTCTGTGTGTTTTTTTTTTTTTTACACTTTCTAAGTGAAATGATAGGGGTACAATGTACCCCTTACCAATTCACATGGGGGGGACGGGGTCTGGCGGTCCCCTTTGTTAAAGGGGTCTTCCAGATTCTGATAAGCCCCCCGCTCACAGACCCCCACAACCACCGGGCAAGGGTTGTGGGGATGAGGCCCTTGTCCCCATCAACATAGGGACATACTCCTCATGTTGAGGGCATGTGGCCTGGTACGGTTCAGGAGAGGGGGCGCTCTCTTGGCCCCCCTCTTTTCCTGCGGCCTGCCAGGTTGCGTGCTCGGATAAAGGGTCTGGTATGGAATTTTTGGGGAACTCCACGCCATTTTTTTTTAGATTTGGGGTGGTGTTCCCCTTAAAATCCATACCAGACCTGAAGTGTCTAGTATGGATATTTGGGGGGAACCCCACATCATTTTTTTTTATTTGATGCAGGGTTCCCCTTAATATCCATACCAGACCTGAAGGACCTGGTAATAGAATTTGGGGGGACCTCCACGCATTTATTTTTATTTTTTTATCAATGACTTTTCTCTGTATTGCCGGGAGCCGACAATTCATTATAGCCGCGAGTGCTTTTAGATGACTTTTTTTCCTTCAGAAATTACATTTTGTGCAGGGACAGTTCTCAGCAAGGGAAACAAGCGCTGCTTTACAGGCATACTATACACCCCCCCAGGTACGAAATTTAAAGGAATATTTCACTTTTATTGTTTCACTTTAAGCATTATTAAAATCACTGCTCCCGACAAAACAGCCAGTTTTAAAACGTTTTTTTGCATTGATACATGTCCCAAACCCTTTTTAGGGTTAACTTGCATATTAGCCTTTATAATTAGCACTTTTGATTTAGAACGTTCGAGTCCATTGTATTTAAAAGGGTTCTAAAGTACTTTAGGTCTGTTTGTAGGTTCTGGTGCGAACCGAACAGGGGGTGTTCGGCTCATCCCTATCCCTGACTCTTTTCCAAATAGAGTATCCAGGCCACCAGAATCTGTGACCATCAATGGCGAAGAGGAGTATGAGGTGGAGGTCATCATAGACTGTAGGAGGAGAAGGAATCAGGTACAGTACCTGGTTAAGTGGAAGGGTTATGGCCCAGAGGATAACTCTTGGGATGCTGAATAGGATGTGCATGCCAGAGACTTGGTTAATGCCTTTTTTCGCAGTCATCCACAGAAGAGAGACCTGTTGGGCACGCGGAGGTTGCCCGTAAGGGGGGGCAATGTCATGGATCTGCCACCTAAGGGTTAACATAGTGCAGACTGATTGGCAACAGGCTGCCTTATTTAAACACCTCAGCAGCACTGTGTCTTTGCTGTCTGATCTGCAGCTCATACCTGTTTCCGTGACTTCCTGTTCCTGTTCCTATGATCCAATCTGTTTCCTGTGTTTGACCTGGCTTGTTTGACTACGATTGATCTCTGTTATCCTGACCCCGGCCTGCCTTGTAACCACGTTTATCTCTACATTGCTTGATATCCTGTTGCCGAACTTTGCCTGCATCCTGACCATTCTCTGTCTGTCGTCTATACCTACATCTGATCGTCTGTTACCAAACCAGGATTGTCTGACTATGTATTCAGTGTCTCCTCAGCCCTGCACCTACCAGCCTGCTTCCTGTTTCCTGCTGCACCAGCTGAACTGACAAAACCAAAGACGAACCAGTCACCCATACACCGCCAGGCTCTTGCGGCCACTGTTGCAAAACCGGTGGCCCTTGAGTCTGGGGTGGTATGAGAAAGCCTTCCCACTGCACGTCAGGCTCATCTGGCAGGTACCTAACAGTAATTCTCTTTTTGCAGTTGATTGGATAAATGGAGGGCGCCTCCTTTTTGGCAGATGAGGAGTACCTTGGCATCACTCCTGCGGTTCCCTAGCATACCTGATCGGTGGTAGCCTGGGTCACGAACTGGTATTTCAAACTATGCACTGAAGCAGCCATTGATGCAGCAGACTCAGCTCAGTCCAGCCACCTGGTTCAGGATACAGCAGAGTCCAGTGGAACTCAGCACAACACAGCTTGGCACAGCATGGCACTTCTTATTCCATCCTCTCTCCAGTTGGCATGCTCCCCAACTGCCCCTCTCTTTCCTGGGCTTTTCTTTTTATCTGACCTCTCCTGTTCTCAGGTGTCACTGGGTATTGTAGTTGGTTTACCAATGATGGCCATGGCTCAGATTTTCCTCCTAACTACATCTCCCAGAGTGCCACAGCCTGAGCTCAGTTACAAGCTAACTAAAGCATACTTGTTGCCTTCATCATGTGGAAGAAATAGAGTTCTGCAGCCACAACTTAACCTTCTGTTACAGAAGGCAATATTTTTTTTTGTGTTTATCTACAACAAAATCATTCATTGCTATGGTAATCCAAAAAGTCTGGCAGCAGGCTTCTCATGGATACCTTGAAAATACCATCATAATTATGACATTAAATCCTGCCAAGAAAGTAAAAATGGATCTACATGCCCACTGATAGGGATGAGCTTCGTGTTCGAATCGAACATACGTTCGACTCGAACATCGGCTGTTCGATCGTTCGACGAAGATCGAACGATTTGGGCCGTTCGCGCCAAATTCGAGTGACGCGAACGGCCCACAATGCACTACGCCATCGCAGTGTCATCCAGGCGCTGTGATTGGCCAAGCATGCACTGTGACCCCGCATGCTTGGCCAATCACAGCGCCGGCAGCGAGGAGAGCAATGATTGGCCACAGGCAGGATGCCTGTGGCCAATTATTGCTGAGGGTGTTTAGTACACGCCCCACACTATAAAAGGCCACCAGCACGGCGGCCTAGTGTAGTGTGTTCCGGAGCAGGGATAGAGCAGCATAGGCAGGGACAGTGACTTTTATTTCTTTCTTGCTTAACCTGGATTCCTTTAGTTTAGGGAAAGAGAAGGATAGGTAGGGAGAGTGTCAGTGTGTTTTGTGCTTGTGCTATAGTGTGCTTAAAAAAACATTTTTTCTAGGGACAGAAAACTGTAGGTAGGGAGAGTGTCAGTTTCTTTCACTGTGTAAGTCCTTGTTTCTAGGGACCTGGAAGGACAGTGAGTGAATTCTCCTTGTGCTATATTGTGCTTAAAAAAAACATTTTTTCTAGGGACAGAAAACTGTAGGTAGGGAGAGTGTCAGTTTCTTTCACTGTGCAAGTCCTTGTTTCCAGGGACCTGGAAGGACAGTGAGTGAATTCTCCTTGTGCTATATTGTGCTTTAAAAAAACATTTTTTCTAGGGACAGAAAACTGTAGGCAGGGAGAGTGTCAGTTTCTTTCACTGTGCAAGTCCTTGTTTCTAGGGACCTGGAAGGACAGTGAGTGAATTCTCCTTGTGCTATATTGTGCTTAAAAAAAAAAATTTTTCTAGGGACAGAAAACTGTAGGTAGGGAGAGTGTCAGTTTCTTTCACTGTGCAAGTCCTTGTTTCTAGGGACTGGGAAGGACAGTGAGTGAATTCTCCTTGTGCTATAGTGTGCTTAAAAAAAACATTTTTTCTAGGGACAGAAAACTGTAGGTAGGGAGAGTGTCAGTTTCTTTCACTGTGCAAGTCCTTGTTTCTAGGGACCTGGAAGGACAGTGAGTGAATTCTTCTTGTGCTATATTGTGCTTAAAAAAAACATTTTTTCTAGGGACAGAAAACTGTAGGTAGGGAGAGTGTCAGTTTCTTTCACTGTGCAAGTCCTTGTTTCTAGGGACCTGGAAGGACAGTGAGTGAATTCTCCTTGTGCTATATTGTGCTTAAAAAAAACATTTTTTCTAGGGACAGAAAACTGTAGGTAGGGAGAGTGTCAGTTTCTTTCACTGTGCAAGTCCTTGTTTCTAGGGACCTGGAAGGACAGTGAGTGAATTCTACTTGTGCTATATTGTGCTTAAAAAAAACATTTTTTCTAGGGACAGAAAACTGTAGGTAGGGAGAGTGTCAGTTTCTTTCACTGTGTAAGTCCTTGTTTCTAGGGACCTGGAAGGACAGTGAGTGAATTCTCCTTGTGCTATAGTGTGCTTAAAAAAAACATTTTTTCTAGGGACAGAAAACTGTAGGTAGGGAGAGTGTCAGTTTCTTTCACTGTGCAAGTCCTTGTTTCCAGGGACCTGGAAGGACAGTGAGTGAATTCTCCTTGTGCTATATTGTGCTTAAAAAAAACATTTTTTCTAGGGACAGAAAACTGTAGGTAGGGAGAGTGTCAGTTTCTTTCACTGTGTAAGTCCTTGTTTCTAGGGACCTGGAAGGACAGTGAGTGAATTCTCCTTGTGCTATATTGTGCTTAAAAAAAACATTTTTTCTAGGGACAGAAAACTGTAGGTAGGGAGAGTGTCAGTTTCTTTCACTGTGCAAGTCCTTGTTTCCAGGGACCTGGAAGGACAGTGAGTGAATTCTCCTTGTGCTATATTGTGCTTAAAAAAAACATTTTTTCTAGGGACAGAAAACTGTAGGTAGGGAGAGTGTCAGTTTCTTTCACTGTGCAAGTCCTTGTTTCTAGGGACCTGGAAGGACAGTGAGTGAATTCTCCTTGTGCTATATTGTGCTTAAAAAAAACATTTTTTTCTAGGGACAGAAAACTGTAGGTAGGGAGAGTGTCAGTTTCTTTCACTGTGCAAGTCCTTGTTTCTAGGGACCTGGAAGGACAGTGAGTGAATTCTCCTTGTGCTATATTGTGCTTAAAAAAAACATTTTTTCTAGGGACAGAAAACTGTAGGTAGGGAGAGTGTCAGTTTCTTTCACTGTGCAAGTCCTTGTTTCTAGGGACTGGGAAGGACAGTGAGTGAATTCTCCTTGTGCTATAGTGTGCTTAAAAAAAACATTTTTTCTAGGGACAGAAAACTGTAGGTAGGGAGAGTGTCAGTTTCTTTCACTGTGCAAGTCCTTGTTTCTAGGGACCTGGAAGGACAGTGAGTGAATTCTCCTTGTGCTATATTGTGCTTAAAAAAAACATTTTTTCTAGGGACAGAAAACTGTAGGTAGGGAGAGTGTCAGTTTCTTTCACTGTTCAAGTCCTTGTTTCTAGGGACCTGGAAGGACAGTGAGTGAATTCTCCTTGTGCTATATTGTGCTTAAAAAAAACATTTTTTCTAGGGACAGAAAACTGTAGGTAGGGAGAGTGTCAGTTTCTTTCACTGTGCAAGTCCTTGTTTCTAGGGACCTGGAAGGACAGTGAGTGAATTCTCCTTGTGCTATATTGTGCTTAAAAAAAACATTTTTTCTAGGGACAGAAAACTGTAGGTAGGGAGAGTGTCAGTTTCTTTCACTGTGCAAGTCCTTGTTTCCAGGGACCTGGAAGGACAGTGAGTGAATTCTCCTTGTGCTATATTGTGCTTAAAAAAAACATTTTTTCTAGGGACAGAAAACTGTAGGTAGGGAGAGTGTCAGTTTCTTTCACTGTGTAAGTCCTTGTTTCTAGGGACCTGGAAGGACAGTGAGTGAATTCTCCTTGTGCTATATTGTGCTTAAAAAAAACATTTTTTCTAGGGACAGAAAACTGTAGGTAGGGAGAGTGTCAGTTTCTTTCACTGTGTAAGTCCTTGTTTCCAGGGACCTGGAAGGACAGTGAGTGAATTCTCCTTGTGCTATATTGTGCTTAAAAAAAAATTTTTTTCTAGGGACAGAAAACTGTAGGTAGGGAGAGTGTCAGTTTCTTTCACTGTGCAAGTCCTTGTTTCTAGGGACCTGGAAGGACAGTGAGTGAATTCTCCTTGTGCTATATTGTGCTTAAAAAAAACATTTTTTCTAGGGACAGAAAACTGTAGGTAGGGAGAGTGTCAGTTTCTTTCACTGTGCAAGTCCTTGTTTCTAGGGACCTGGAAGGACAGTGAGTGAATTCTCCTTGTGCTATATTGTGCTTAAAAAAAACATTTTTTCTAGGGACAGAAAACTGTAGGTAGGGAGAGTGTCAGTTTCTTTCACTGTGCAAGTCCTTGTTTCAAGGGACAGAGAAGGACACCTGAAGGTAGCCCTTATTGCTTTTTTCCCATCTCCCTGCAGGCCATCTATTAGAATGTCTGGAAGGCAAACAAGGAGAGGCAGACAGTCAGGAGGCAATAAAAGAGGGCAAGCAGGCTCTGTGTCTGGGGGCAACAGTGCTGGTCGTGGACGCGGTGCATTGTCATCAGCACATGGCCATGGGACACGCTTGTCCTTCTTTTCCGCAGCTGGACATGTTGAGCCACATCATGCCGAAGACTTGGTAGAGTGGATGACCAAGCCCTCCTCCTCCTCCTCATCCTCTCTCACCCAGGCTCAGGGTACTGGCAAAGCAGCTGCCAAAGCGTCCTCTTCCCTGGTATCAATGTCAGACTCATCATCAGTCACTCCTTCCCTAGACCCACCATGTCCTCCTCCTGAGGAGTCCCCCGAACAGTTTGAGCACAGTGTTGGGTACATGCTCCAGGAGGATGCCCAGCGTTTCGAAGGGTCTGATGATGAAACCCAGCTACAGGAAGGCAGTAGGGTGAGAGCAGACAGAGGGGATGCTCAAGAAGGACACCAATCTGGCAGTCATGTTCCAGCAGCTGCAGCATACTGCCAGATTGGCTCCAGTGATGAGGAGGGAGGGGATGATGAGGTCACTGACTCCACGTGGGTGCCTAATAGGAGAGAGGAGGAGGAGGATGAGGAGGAGGCACATCTCCAACGAGACAGGATGCCCTTTGGTGGCCAGCGTAAGGGCAGTACACCGACGGAATCACACCGCAGAGCTCCGCCTGTGCAGGGCGCTGCCTCTGCCCGTCATTCAAAAAGTTCCTTGGTGTGGGCCTTTTTTAAGGCTAGTGCATCAGATCGCACAGCTGCTGTTTGCAACATATGTCTCAAGCGTATATCGCGTGGCCAAAACATCAGCCGCTTGGGTACCACATGCCTGACCAGACATATGTTGACCTGCCATGCAGCTCGTTGGCAAGCCTACCTCAAAGACCCACACCAAAGAACAAAGCGGACCTCTCCTTGCACCGCATCAGCTGGGATTTCCAACCCCACTATAACTTCAGTCCTCTCTGAAACATGCACTGAGAGGAATGAAGATGTAGAATTAGGTGTGTCACAGCCAAGTACTTGCGGCCACTCTGCTAGCAGTACACCGACGTCCGATTCTAGCAGGCAAATTTCCCTGCCCCAGCTGCTGGACCGTCGAAAGAAGTTCACTCCCAGCCATCCACATGCCCAGCGGTTGAATGCTAGCTTGGCTAAATTGCTAGCGCTTCAACTGCTGCCTTTTCAGTTGGTAGACTCGGCCCCCTTCCGTGAGTTTGTGCAATGTGCGGTTCCTCAGTGGCAGGTTCCCAAACGCCACTTTTTCTCACGGAAGGCTATTCCGGCTCTCTACCGGCATGTGGAAGGCAATGTCTTGGCCTCGCTGGACAGGGCGGTCAGCGGTAAGGTGCATATTACCGCTGACTCATGGTCTAGCAGGCATGGACAGGGACGTTACCTTTCTTTCACGGCCCATTGGGTCACTCTTTTGGCAGCTGGGAAGGATGCAGGACAAGGTGCAGTAGTGTTGGAGGTTGTCCCACCGCCACGCCTCCAAAATGCTACTACTGGTTGTGACACACCTCTCTCCTCCACCCCCTCCTCTTCTTCTTCCTCCATGGCCTCTTCCTGTGGTTTGTCCTATGAACCAGCGGTGCTCCGTAGCCGTTCACGGGGCTACGCAAGTACGCAGGCAAAAAGATGCCATGCCGTGCTTGCGCTGGTGTGTTTGGGGGACAGAAGCCACACTGGGGCAGAGGTCCTGTCTGCTCTGCAGGGCCAGGCCGAGAGGTGGTTGACGCCACGCCAGCTTAAGCCAGGAATGGTGGTTTGCGACAATGGCACCAACCTCCTCTCCGCCCTCCGACAGGGACAACTGACCCATGTGCCCTGTGTGGCTCACGTCCTTAACCTGGTGGTGCAGCGGTTCTTGGGCAGGTACCCGGGCTTACAGGATGTCCTGAGGCAGGCCAGGAAAGTCTGTGTGCATTTCCGCAGATCTTATAATGCCAGTGCTCGCCTGGCTGAGCTGCAAAAGGAGTTGAACCTGCCCAAGAACCGCCTTATATGTGACATGCCCACCAGGTGGAACTCAACGTTGGCCATGCTGCAGCGGCTGCACACACAGCAGAGGGCCATCAATGAGTACCTGTGCGACTACGGCACCAGGACAGGGTCAGGGGAGCTTGGTTTTTTTTCTCCACGCCAGTGGGGCATGATCAGGGATGCATGCACTGTCCTGGCACCATTTGAGGAGGCCACGAGGATGGTGAGCAGTGACAGTGCATGCATCAGTGACACTGTACCTCTTGTCCACCTGTTGGAGCACACGCTGCGTGGAATAATGGACAGGGCACTTGAGGCAGAACAGAGGCAGGAAGAGGAGGACTTCCTTGCCTCTCAAGGCCCCCTTTACCCAGACAGTGTTCCTTCTGTCCCACCCATCGCACAGGAAGAGGAAGAGGAGGAGGAGGAGGAGGAGGAGGAGGAGGATTGTGTCAGCATGGAGGTGGAGGCTGGCACTCAGCATCATCAGCAGCAGTCTTTTAGGGATGATTTACAGTCCCAAGAAACCAGTGGACTTGTACGTGGCTGGGAGGAGGTGACTGCGGATCATGTCGTCCTTAGTGACCCAGAGGACTCCGGAGCGAATGCCTCAGCAAACCTACGCTGCATGGCCTCCCTGATCCTGCAAAGTCTGCGGAAGGATCCTCGTATTCTTCGGATCAAGGAGAGGGACCATTACTGGCTGGCCACTCTCCTTGATCCACGGTACAAGGGTAAGGTTGCGGACCTTATGTTACCGTCGCAGAGGGAGCAGAGGATGAGACAAGTCCGGGAGGCCTTGCAGAAAGGTCTGTGCAACGCGTTCCCAGAGACTGGGAGGTTACAAACTCCTGGTCCAGGACAATGAGTTGCTGAGGCTTCGGCCAGTCAAAGAAGGAGCGGTGGGGAAGGTGGCCGTCTGACCGATGCGTTCAGACAATTCTTTAGTCCGCAGCCCCAAAGTATGATTGGTTCCAGCAACCATCGCCAGCGTCTGATAAACATGGTGCAGGAATATCTAGGGGCAAGGTCAGACTTGGACACCTTCCCCACCGAAAATCCTCTGGCTTACTGGGTCTTGAGGATGGATCACTGGCCAGAGCTTGCACAGTATGCAATTGAGCTACTGGCCTGTCCTGCATCCAGCGTTCTTTCGGAACGCACATTCAGTGCTGCTGGAGGATTTGTCACGGATCACAGGGTGCGCCTGTCCACCGACTCGGTTGATCGACTGACTTTCATCAAGATGAACCAGTCTTGGATCACCACCAGCTACCACACACCTGATGCTGATATAACAGACTAATTGATTTTAACATGTCACATCCCTTCAAGACTGATGCTGATGCTGAGTGTCTGTGCTGTTATGTTGACTGGCTATCCTCCTCCTCCGAGTCCTCAATGATACGATTGATGATGATAGCTTGGAAGATCATTTTTGTTTATGGGTGCCGCCACCAGTGGCTAAGGCCCAATTTTTCAGCCCCTGTTTTACAGGGGCGTGTAATTACAATTTTTTTAGCAATAATTTGCCATAGGGCTCATTGCTGTGCTCCAAGTACAGTATCTGTGAGGGGTTGGAGTGTTGTGGCACCAGTGCCTAAGGCCCAATTTTTCAGCCCCTGTTTAACAGGGGCGTGTCATTACAATTTTTGAAGCAATACTTTGCAACAGGGCTCATTGCTGTGCTCCAAGTACAGTATCTGTGAGGGGTTGTAGTGTTGTGCCACCAGTGCCTAAGGCCCAATTTTTCAGCCCCTGTTCAACAGGGGCATGTAATTACAATTCTTGATCTAATAATTCACAGCAGGGCCCATTCCTGCACCCACCAAGAGTAACTCTGAGGGCTTACAGTGTTGTGTCAACACCACCACCACCACCAAAGGCCCAATTTTTCAGCCCCTGTTCAACAGGGGCATGCAATTACAATTCTTGATCTAATAATTCACAGCAGGGCCCATTGCTGCACCCACCAAGAGTAACTGTCAGGGCTTACAGTGTTGTGGCACCAGCACCACCATCAAAGGCCCAATTTTTACTACCACTGTTCAACAATTATATGTAATTACAATTCCTGATATAATAGTTGACAGCAGGGCGTTCCAGCACCAACCAAGAGTAACTGTGAGTGCTTACAGTGTTGTGCCAACACCAACAACTAAGGGGCCTATTTCTGCAGAGTATCTACGGCAGGTCCCTACTTTCAAACATCCAACTTACAAACGACTCCTACTTGCAAACGCAAGAAGACAACAGGAAGTGAGAGGAAATCTACCCCTAGGAAGGAAAATTCTCTCCTGTAAGAATTAATATGGGAGAAAGGTGTCTCCTCTGTACTGATGCTTTATCAGCAATCCTTGTTTCAAGAAAAACACCACATTTCAAAAACAGTTGTCATTGGGACGGAAAGTGAGGTGAAATGTTCTGAACAGGGGCACAGACAGCAAAACAAATGTTACAGGGGTGATAACCCTTACCTATGTTTTCCAAAAAGTTTAAAAATAGATTTTTGGGCTGGAGCTACACTTAAACAATGTACCTGTTCAAAATTACAAACAGATTCTACATAAGAACAAACCTACAGTCCCTGTCTTGTATGCACCGCCTGTATACGGCTGTTCAGAGTATATAGGGCCTTTTTTATTTTATGTGCGGGGTTCCCCTTAATATCCATACAAGACCCAAAGGGGCTGGTAATGGGCTGGGGTAGGGGGGGGGGTCATGGGGTAGCTATGCCATTTTTCTTAAAGATTTTCATCCATATTACCGGGACCAGACATTACATTAAAGCCGCAAGCAGTTTTAAATGGCTTTTTTTTCCTTTAGAAGTGTCATTTTGTGCAGGGACAGTTCTAAACACGGGAAACACGTGGCACTTCACAGGCATACTTTAGACACCCCCCAGGTACGATATTTAAAGGAATATTTGACTTTTTTTTTTTCACTTTATGCATCATTAAAATGACTGCTCCCGAAAAACGACCGTTTTTAAAACTTCTTTTTGCATTGATACATGTCCCCTGGTGCAGAACCCGGGTTCCCAAACCCTTTTTAGGACAATAACATGCATAATAGTTGTTATAATTAGCACTTTAGAATTCGAACGTTCGCATCCATTGTATTTAATAGGGTTCTAATGTTCGTGCGAACTTTCGGTCCGTTCGCGGGTTCTGGTGCGAACCGAACCCGGGGGTGTTCGGCTCATCACTACCCACTGATCAGTTCCTCATTCCCTACTGTGGATTGCTTTTAAATTCTTTTAGGTGCCAGTAGCAATAACAAATCTGGTGAAACACTTTTTCAAGGACTTACAAGTTTGTCCCACAACATCAGATTTTACTACAGTTTAGCAAACCCTAGAGGTGGGCATATTTAGTGAGGTGCACCATCTTTTGTGCTTTAAAGGAGGAGTCCCCCTAGTCACACTTACATTCAGCAAACTGGAGAGTTTTGTGCTAAGGTACAATTTGTGCTCACATCGAAGCGAACCATACTGGACTACATGTAAATCATTCCCTGGACCACTTCTTCCAAGCAGTCTTGGGCAGGGTATGCTTAACTGTTAGAGGGCATGATATGGAGCAATCACACTACACAAATGACCTGGACCAAGGGGGTTATCCATGTCAGGTTAAGAACTGCACGTGTAAGTACACTCTTAGATATTCTCTTATTGATTAGGCTACATGTTTTGCAATAGATTAAGTTCATGCTTAGGTGTGAAATGCTTTGAAGTCCATTGTATTGTTTGAGTCAATGCAGCCTTCCGTCTAATCAGGTAAAAATAACTCCGGGCATACCTTTCTTAATGTGTCAGAGGAATAAACAAAAACAATTATGTTTTAGAATGAGACCAGCAAGGCAAATTATGGATTCAAAAATGGAAAAACAATGAAACATACATAAATAGAAACTTTGGAAAGGAATGTCTAGTTTATGCTCTGTTATTTCCCATGAGTTCCCAAATAGTTTGTTGATTTACACACCAAGGGAAAATTATTTCTATTCTCTGTATATTCCGCGAAGTGTAACAATTGCACAATAGGTGAACATCAATCACACGTGTTGAATTGAGGTTACTTGCTAGCCTTGAGCTTATAATAAAATATTGAAATAGCATAAATTATATTGCCTCTATCATGAAGCTGAAATCCATTCTGCTGAATTTTTAGAATAAAAACATAGGTCCTGAGTTTTATATTGCAGTAATTTAACTTAAGAGCCAAACCCTTATATATCAACCCCTTTCATATTCCTGATACGTGCCTGCTGTACCCAGGGCCGTCTTCAATATTGATTGGACCCTGGGCAAACATTTTCTTGCCGCCCCCACCCCTCCATTCAATTTCACTCTCCACCTGCTCTGAGTCATACAATAAATAGCAGCTAGACTCAAAATCAGATCAGGCAGTGATTGCGATTGGTTGCCAGAGGTCACAGTGTATCATTACCACTCACTGACTGGCTGCTAGAGGTTACAGCACACATTATAGCTCACTTATTATTTGCTAGAGGTTACAGCACATGACTAATGCATTGATTGATTGCTAGAGATTACTGTACATCAATACTGCTCACCAATTGGTTGCTAGAGGTTACTGCATATCCTTACTGCTCAATTATTGGTTGCAAGAGGTTAGTGCACATCATTACAGATCACTGATTGGCTGCTAAAGGTTACAGCACATCATCTCCTCTCTGCCTGCACACCATAGACTGGGGAGGTGAGGGAACCCATCAATAAACAGAAAACTCCTAGGGATCCTAGAACTCCTGGCATCAGCAATGCTGGGGGAGGAGGGTGTGTGATCAGTGGCAATGCTCGGGGGGTTGATGGAATCAGTGGGGATATGTCCACCAGCGAAAGGGCCCCTGTGCATTGCACAGACATTCAACTGGGGGTATGTGTTCACTCTGCAAGGACATTATCGGTTTTAGGCAGTGGTACGCTCGCGTGTCTCTGTGTGCCTGATCAAACACATGGCAGGACGCGTAGCGTGCACCTGCAGATAGCCTCCCATCCACAGGAACGGTAGTATAATCTGGATATGCGTTGTTCTCTGAACAACACAGAATAAGGATTCATATCAGCGGTAAAAATGGGAGCTTTTGAATTGTCATGGTCAGGGAGAGCATTCATGGTTGAAAGCCATGCGGCTTCCTTTGTTTAGCTTCCAGGTACAGGGGACAGGAAAGCCATGCGGCTTAAAAACATACACGCTGTCCCTGCCCAGACACGCCCATAAGACTCCCCTAGCCATTATTCCTTGGTTGTTTGTATAAACTAATTTCCTGTGTGGAGTTAATTTCCGGTGTGGAGGTCATTTCCTATGTAGAGTTCATTTCCTGTGATGTCATTTCCCATGGGGGAAGCGATTGGCTGTTGGAGCCATCACTTCCTGTTTGTAATTGCTTTTGTTGTGTTTGAATACAAACCAAGGGTGATGCTGGGGAGAGGCCAGAAGAGCATGATGCTGAGAACGTAAGCTGTGCTGATGTCTGTTTACTTGGGGATATACGGGAAATAGAGTGATAGGTAAGATGCATTATACCATTAGACGGAATGTGTGCTTATTAGCACAGGAGATATGGTTTACGCACAGCGTACAGCCATATTTCCATGACAAAATGGTGGGCCAGAGACAGAGTGAATAGATCCTCTTTAGTAGGGATGAGCCGAACACCCCCCAGGTCGGTTCGCACCAGAACCTGCGAATGGACCGAAAGTTTGCACGAACTTTAGAACCCCGTTAAAAAGTCTATGGGACTCGAATGTGAGAAATCAAAAGTGCTAATTATGAAGGCTAATATGCAAGTTATTGTCCTAAAAAGGGTTTGGGGACCCGGGTCCTGCCCCAGGGGACATGTGTCAATGCAAAAAAAAAGTTTTAAAAACTGCAGTTTTTTCGGGAGCAGTGATTTTAATGATGCTTAAAGTGGGAAAAAAAGTGAAATATTCTTTAAATATCGTACCTGGGGGGTGTCTATAGTATGCCTGTGAAGTGGCACGTGTTTCCTGTTTTTAGAACTGTCCCTGCACAAAATGACATTTATAAAGGGAAAAGTCCATTAAAACTGCTTGCGACTTTAATGTAATGTCTGGTCCCGGCAATACGGATGAAAATCATTGAGAAAAATGGCATGGGTATCCCCTCCCCCCCAGCCCATTACCAGCCCCTTTGGGTCTTGTATGGATATTAAGGGGAACCCCGTACCCAAATAAAAAAAAGCCCCCAGGCCCTATATACTCTGAACAGCAGTATACAGGCGGTGCAAACAAGACAGGGACTGTAGGTTTCTTGTTACGTAGAATCTGTTTGTAATTTTGAACTGGTATATTTTTAAAGTGTAGCTATAGCCAAAAAATCTATTTTTAAGCTTTTTGGAAAACATAGGGAAGGGTTATCACCCCTGTACCATTTGTTTTGCTGTCTGTGCATCTGTTCAGAACATTTCACCTAACTTTCCGTCCCAATGACAAATGTTTTTTGTTTTTTTTGAAAATTTTGGGTTTTTATTGAAACAAGGATTGCTGATAAATCATCAGTGGAGAGGAGACAGCTTTTTCCCATATTAACTCTTACAGGAGAGACTTTCCCTTCCTAGGGGTAGATTTCCTCTCACTTCCTGTTGTCTCCTTCCGTTTGCAAGTAGGAGTCGTTTGTAAGTAGGGATGAGCTTCGTGTTCGAGTCGAACATACGTTCGACTCGAACATCGGCTGTTCGATCGTTCGACGAAGATCGAACGATTTGGGCCGTTCGCGCCAAATTCGAGTGACGCGAACGGCCCACAATGCACTACGCCATCGCAGTGTCATCCAGGCGCTGTGATTGGCCAAGCATGCACTGTGACCCCGCATGCTTGGCCAATCACAGCGCCGGCAGCGAGGAGAGCAATGATTGGCCACAGGCAGGATGCCTGTGGCCAATTATTGCTGAGGGTGTTTAGTACACGCCCCACACTATAAAAGGCCGCCAGCACGGCGGCCTAGTGTAGTGTGTTCCGGAGCAGGGAAAGACAAGCATAGGCAGGGACAGTGACATTTATTTCTTTCTTGCTTAACCTGGATTCCTTTAGTTTAGGGAAAGAGAAGGATAGGTAGGGAGAGTGTCAGTGTGTTTTACTGTGCGAGTCCTTGTTTCTAGGGACAAAGAAGGAAAGTGAGGGGATTTCTCCTTGTGCTATAGTGTGCTTTAAAAAAACATTTTTTCTAGGGACAGAAAACTGTAGGTAGGGAGAGTGTCAGTTTCTTTCACTGTGCCAGTCCTTGTTTCTAGGGACAAAGAAGGAAAGTGAGGGGAATTCACTTGTGCTATAGTGTGCTTTAAAAAAACATTTTTTCTAGGGACAGAAAACTGTAGGTAGGGAGAGTGTCAGTTTCTTTCACTGTGCCAGTCCTTGTTTCTAGGGACAAAGAAGGAAAGTGAGGGGATTTCTCCTTGTGCTATAGTGTGCTTTAAAAAAACATTTTTTCTAGGGACAGAAAACTGTAGGTAGGGAGAGTGTCAGTTTCTTTCACTGTGCCAGTCCTTGTTTCTAGGGACAAAGAAGGAAAGTGAGGGGAATTCTCCTTGTGCTATAGTGTGCTTTAAAAAAACATTTTTTCTAGGGACAGAAAACTGTAGGTAGGGAGAGTATCAGTTTCTTTCACTGTGCCAGTCCTTGTTTCTAGGGACAAAGAAGGAAAGTGAGGGGATTTCTCCTTGTGCTATAGTGTGCTTTAAAAAAACATTTTTTCTAGGGACAGAAAACTGTAGGTAGGGAGAGTATCAGTTTCTTTCACTGTGCCAGTCCTTGTTTCTAGGGACAAAGAAGGAAAGTGAGGGGATTTCTCCTTGTGCTATAGTGTGCTTTAAAAAAACATTTTTTCTAGGGACAGAAAACTGTAGGTAGGGAGAGTGTCAGTTTCTTTCACTGTGCCAGTCCTTGTTTCTAGGGACAAAGAAGGAAAGTGAGGGGAATTCTCCTTGTGCTATAGTGTGCTTTAAAAAAACATTTTTTCTAGGGACAGAAAACTGTAGGTAGGGAGAGTGTCAGTTTCTTTCACTGTGCCAGTCCTTGTTTCTAGGGACAAAGAAGGAAAGTGCGGGGATTTCTCCTTGTGCTATAGTGTGCTTTAAAAAAACATTTTTTCTAGGGACAGAAAACTGTAGGTAGGGAGAGTGTCAGTTTCTTTCACTGTGCCAGTCCTTGTTTCCAGGGACAAAGAAGGAAAGTGAGGGGAATTCTCCTTGTGCTATAGTGTGCTTTAAAAAAACATTTTTTCTAGGGACAGAAAACTGTAGGTAGGGAGAGTGTCAGTTTCTTTCACTGTGCCAGTCCTTGTTTCTAGGGACAAAGAAGGAAAGTGAGGGGAATTCTCCTTGTGCTATAGTGTGCTTTAAAAAAACATTTTTTCTAGGGACAGAAAACTGTAGGTAGGGAGAGTGTCAGTTTCTTTCACTGTGCCAGTCCTTGTTTCTAGGGACAAAGAAGGAAAGTGAGGGGATTTCTCCTTGTGCTATAGTGTGCTTTAAAAAAACATTTTTTCTAGGGACAGAAAACTGTAGGTAGGGAGAGTGTCAGTTTCTTTCACTGTGCCAGTCCTTGTTTCTAGGGACAAAGAAGGAAAGTGAGGGGAATTCTCCTTGTGCTATAGTGTGCTTTAAAAAAACATTTTTTCTAGGGACAGAAAACTGTAGGTAGGGAGAGTGTCAGTTACTTTCACTGTGCCAGTCCTTGTTTCTAGGGACAAAGAAGGAAAGTGAGGGGATTTCTCCTTGTGCTATAGTGTGCTTTAAAAAAACATTTTTTCTAGGGACAGAAAACTGTAGGTAGGGAGAGTGTCAGTTTCTTTCACTGTGCCAGTCCTTGTTTCTAGGGACAAAGAAGGAAAGTGAGGGGAATTCTCCTTGTGCTATAGTGTGCTTTAAAAAAACATTTTTTCTAGGGACAGAAAACTGTAGGTAGGGAGAGTGTCAGTTTCTTTCACTGTGCCAGTCCTTGTTTCTAGGGACAAAGAAGGAAAGTGAGGGGATTTCTCCTTGTGCTATAGTGTGCTTTAAAAAAACATTTTTTCTAGGGACAGAAAACTGTAGGTAGGGAGAGTGTCAGTTTCTTTCACTGTGCCAGTCCTTGTTTCTAGGGACAAAGAAGGAAAGTGAGGGGAATTCTCCTTGTGCTATAGTGTGCTTTAAAAAAACATTTTTTCTAGGGACAGAAAACTGTAGGTAGGGAGAGTGTCAGTTTCTTTCACTGTGCCAGTCCTTGTTTCTAGGGACAAAGAAGGAAAGTGAGGGGATTTCTCCTTGTGCTATAGTGTGCTTTAAAAAAACATTTTTTCTAGGGACAGAAAACTGTAGATAGGGAGAGTGTCAGTTTCTTTCACTGTGCCAGTCCTTGTTTCTAGGGACAAAGAAGGAAAGTGAGGGGAATTCTCCTTGTGCTATAGTGTGCTTTAAAAAAACATTTTTTCTAGGGACAGAAAACTGTAGGTAGGGAGAGTGTCAGTTTCTTTCACTGTGCCAGTCCTTGTTTCTAGGGACAAAGAAGGAAAGTGAGGGGATTTCTCCTTGTGCTATAGTGTGCTTTAAAAAAACATTTTTTCTAGGGACAGAAAACTGTAGGTAGGGAGAGTGTCAGTTTCTTTCACTGTGCCAGTCCTTGTTTCTAGGGACAAAGAAGGAAAGTGAGGGGAATTCTCCTTGTGCTATAGTGTGCTTTAAAAAACATTTTTTCTAGGGACAGAAAACTGTAGGTAGGGAGAGTGTCAGTTTCTTTCACTGTGCCAGTCCTTGTTTCTAGGGACAAAGAAGGAAAGTGAGGGGATTTCTCCTTGTGCTATAGTGTGCTTTAAAAAAACATTTTTTCTAGGGACAGAAAACTGTAGGTAGGGAGAGTGTCAGTTTCTTTCACTGTGCCAGTCCTTGTTTCTAGGGACAAAGAAGGAAAGTGAGGGGAATTCTCCTTGTGCTATAGTGTGCTTTAAAAAAACATTTTTTCTAGGGACAGAAAACTGTAGGTAGGGAGAGTGTCAGTTTCTTTCACTGTGCCAGTCCTTGTTTCTAGGGACAAAGAAGGAAAGTGAGGGGATTTCTCCTTGTGCTATAGTGTGCTTTAAAAAAACATTTTTTCTAGGGACAGAAAACTGTAGGTAGGGAGAGTATCAGTTTCTTTCACTGTGCCAGTCCTTGTTTCTAGGGACAAAGAAGGAAAGTGAGGGGAATTCTCCTTGTGCTATAGTGTGCTTTAAAAAAACATTTTTTCTAGGGACAGAAAACTGTAGGTAGGGAGAGTGTCAGTTTCTTTCACTGTGCCAGTCCTTGTTTCTAGGGACAAAGAAGGAAAGTGAGGGGAATTCTCCTTGTGCTATAGTGTGCTTTAAAAAAACATTTTTTCTAGGGACAGAAAACTGTAGGTAGGGAGAGTGTCAGTTTCTTTCACTGTGCCAGTCCTTGTTTCTAGGGACAAAGAAGGAAAGTGAGGGGAATTCTCCTTGTGCTATAGTGTGCTTTAAAAAAACATTTTTTCTAGGGACAGAAAACTGTAGGTAGGGAGAGTGTCAGTTTCTTTCACTGTGCCAGTCCTTGTTTCTAGGGACAAAGAAGGAAAGTGAGGGGATTTCTCCTTGTGCTATAGTGTGCTTTAAAAAAACATTTTTTCTAGGGACAGAAAACTGTAGGTAGGGAGAGTGTCAGTTTCTTTCACTGCGCCAGTCCTTGTTTCCAGGGACAAAGAAGGAAAGTGAGGGGAATTCTCCTTGTGCTATAGTGTGCTTTAAAAAAACATTTTTTCTAGGGACAGAAAACTGTAGGTAGGGAGAGTGTCAGTTTCTTTCACTGTGCCAGTCCTTGTTTCTAGGGACAAAGAAGGAAAGTGAGGGGAATTCTCCTTGTGCTATAGTGTGTTTTAAAAAAACATTTTTTCTAGGGACAGAAAACTGTAGGTAGGGAGAGTGTCAGTTTCTTTCACTGTGCCAGTCCTTGTTTCTAGGGACAAAGAAGGAAAGTGAGGGGATTTCTCCTTGTGCTATAGTGTGCTTTAAAAAAACATTTTTTCTAGGGACAGAAAACTGTAGGTAGGGAGAGTGTCAGTTTCTTTCACTGTGCCAGTCCTTGTTTCTAGGGACAAAGAAGGAAAGTGAGGGGAATTCTCCTTGTGCTATAGTGTGCTTTAAAAAAACATTTTTTCTAGGGACAGAAAACTGTAGGTAGGGAGAGTGTCAGTTTCTTTCACTGTGCCAGTCCTTGTTTCTAGGGACAAAGAAGGAAAGTGAGGGGATTTCTCCTTGTGCTATAGTGTGCTTTAAAAAAACATTTTTTCTAGGGACAGAAAACTGTAGGTAGGGAGAGTGTCAGTTTCTTTCACCGTGCCAGTCCTTGTTTCTAGGGACAAAGAAGGAAAGTGAGGGGATTTCTCCTTGTGCTATAGTGTGCTTTAAAAAAACATTTTTTCTAGGGACAGAAAACTGTAGGTAGGGAGAGTGTCAGTTTCTTTCACTGTGCCAGTCCTTGTTTCTAGGGACAAAGAAGGAAAGTGAGGGGATTTCTCCTTGTGCTATAGTGTGCTTTAAAAAAACATTTTTTCTAGGGACAGAAAACTGTAGGTAGGGAGAGTGTCAGTTTCTTTCACTGTGCCAGTCCTTGTTTCTAGGGACAAAGAAGGAAAGTGAGGGGATTTCTCCTTGTGCTATAGTGTGCTTTAAAAAAACATTTTTTCTAGGGACAGAAAACTGTAGGTAGGGAGAGTGTCAGTTTCTTTCACTGTGCCAGTCCTTGTTTCTAGGGACAAAGAAGGAAAGTGGGGGGAATTCTCCTTGTGCTATAGTGTGCTTTAAAAAAACATTTTTTCTAGGGACAGAAAACTGTAGGTAGGGAGAGTGTCAGTTTCTTTCACTGTGCCAGTCCTTGTTTCTAGGGACAAAGAAGGAAAGTGAGGGGATTTCTCCTTGTGCTATAGTGTGCTTTAAAAAAACATTTTTTCTAGGGACAGAAAACTGTAGGTAGGGAGAGTGTCAGTTTCTTTCACTGTGCCAGTCCTTGTTTCTAGGGACAAAGAAGGAAAGTGAGGGGAATTCTCCTTGTGCTATAGTGTGCTTTAAAAAAACATTTTTTCTAGGGACAGAAAACTGTAGGTAGGGAGAGTGTCAGTTTCTTTCACTGTGCCAGTCCTTGTTTCTAGGGACAAAGAAGGAAAGTGAGGGGAATTCTCCTTGTGCTATAGTGTGCTTTAAAAAAACATTTTTTCTAGGGACAGAAAACTGTAGGTAGGGAGAGTGTCAGTTTCTTTCACTGTGCCAGTCCTTGTTTCTAGGGACAAAGAAGGAAAGTGAGGGGAATTCTCCTTGTGCTATAGTGTGCTTTAAAAAAACATTTTTTCTAGGGACAGAAAACTGTAGGTAGGGAGAGTGTCAGTTTCTTTCACCGTGCCAGTCTTTGTTTCTAGGGACAAAGAAGGAAAGTGAGGGGATTTCTCCTTGTGCTATAGTGTGCTTTAAAAAAACATTTTTTCTAGGGACAGAAAACTGTAGGTAGGGAGAGTGTCAGTTTCTTTCACCGTGCCAGTCCTTGTTTCTAGGGACAAAGAAGGAAAGTGAGGGGAATTCTCCTTGTGCTATAGTGTGCTTTAAAAAAACATTTTTTCTAGGGGCAGAAAACTGTAGGTAGGGAGAGTGTCAGTTTCTTTCACTGTGCCAGTCCTTGTTTCTAGGGACAAAGAAGGAAAGTGAGGGGATTTCTCCTTGTGCTATAGTGTGCTTTAAAAAAACATTTTTTCTAGGGACAGAAAACTGTAGGTAGGGAGAGTGTCAGTTTCTTTCACTGTGCCAGTCCTTGTTTCTAGGGACAAAGAAGGAAAGTGAGGGGAATTCTCCTTGTGCTATAGTGTGCTTTAAAAAAACATTTTTTCTAGGGACAGAAAACTGTAGGTAGGGAGAGTGTCAGTTTCTTTCACTGTGCCAGTCCTTGTTTCTAGGGACAAAGAAGGAAAGTGAGGGGAATTCTCCTTGTGCTATAGTGTGCTTTAAAAAAACATTTTTTCTAGGGACAGAAAACTGTAGGTAGGGAGAGTGTCAGTTTCTTTCACTGTGCCAGTCCTTGTTTCTAGGGACAAAGAAGGAAAGTGAGGGGATTTCTCCTTGTGCTATAGTGTGCTTTAAAAAAACATTTTTTCTAGGGACAGAAAACTGTAGGTAGGGAGAGTGTCAGTTTCTTTCACTGTGCCAGTCCTTGTTTCTAGGGACAAAGAAGGAAAGTGAGGGGATTTCTCCTTGTGCTATAGTGTGCTTTAAAAAAACATTTTTTCTAGGGACAGAAAACTGTAGGTAGGGAGAGTATCAGTTTCTTTCACTGTGCCAGTCCTTGTTTCTAGGGACAAAGAAGGAAAGTGAGGGGAATTCTCCTTGTGCTATAGTGTGCTTTAAAAAAACATTTTTTCTAGGGACAGAAAACTGTAGGTAGGGAGAGTGTCAGTTTCTTTCACTGTGCCAGTCCTTGTTTCTAGGGACAAAGAAGGAAAGTGAGGGGATTTCTCCTTGTGCTATAGTGTGCTTTAAAAAAACATTTTTTCTAGGGACAGAAAACTGTAGGTAGGGAGAGTGTCAGTTTCTTTCACTGTGCCAGTCCTTGTTTCTAGGGACAAAGAAGGAAAGTGAGGGGAATTCTCCTTGTGCTATAGTGTGCTTTAAAAAAACATTTTTTCTAGGGACAGAAAACTGTAGGTAGGGAGAGTGTCAGTTTCTTTCACTGTGCCAGTCCTTGTTTCTAGGGACAAAGAAGGAAAGTGAGGGGATTTCTCCTTGTGCTATAGTGTGCTTTAAAAAAACATTTTTTCTAGGGACAGAAAACTGTAGGTAGGGAGAGTGTCAGTTTCTTTCACTGTGCCAGTCCTTGTTTCTAGGGACAAAGAAGGAAAGTGAGGGGAATTCTCCTTGTGCTATAGTGTGCTTTAAAAAAACATTTTTTCTAGGGACAGAAAACTGTAGGTAGGGAGAGTGTCAGTTTCTTTCACTGTGCCAGTCCTTGTTTCTAGGGACAAAGAAGGAAAGTGAGGGGAATTCTCCTTGTGCTATAGTGTGCTTTAAAAAAACATTTTTTCTAGGGACAGAAAACTGTAGGTAGGGAGAGTGTCAGTTTCTTTCACTGTGCCAGTCCTTGTTTCTAGGGACAAAGAAGGAAAGTGAGGGGATTTCTCCTTGTGCTATAGTGTGCTTTAAAAAAACATTTTTTCTAGGGACAGAAAACTGTAGGTAGGGAGAGTGTCAGTTTCTTTCACTGTGCCAGTCCTTGTTTCCAGGGACAAAGAAGGAAAGTGAGGGGAATTCTCCTTGTGCTATAGTGTGCTTTAAAAAAACATTTTTTCTAGGGACAGAAAACTGTAGGTAGGGAGAGTGTCAGTTTCTTTCACTGTGCCAGTCCTTGTTTCTAGGGACAAAGAAGGAAAGTGAGGGGAATTCTCCTTGTGCTATAGTGTGCTTTAAAAAAACATTTTTTCTAGGGACAGAAAACTGTAGGTAGGGAGAGTGTCAGTTTCTTTCACTGTGCCAGTCCTTGTTTCTAGGGACAAAGAAGGAAAGTGAGGGGATTTCTCCTTGTGCTATAGTGTGCTTTAAAAAAACATTTTTTCTAGGGACAGAAAACTGTAGGTAGGGAGAGTGTCAGTTTCTTTCACTGTGCCAGTCCTTGTTTCTAGGGACAAAGAAGGAAAGTGAGGGGAATTCTCCTTGTGCTATAGTGTGCTTTAAAAAAACATTTTTTCTAGGGACAGAAAACTGTAGGTAGGGAGAGTGTCAGTTTCTTTCACTGTGCCAGTCCTTGTTTCTAGGGACAAAGAAGGAAAGTGAGGGGATTTCTCCTTGTGCTATAGTGTGCTTTAAAAAAACATTTTTTCTAGGGACAGAAAACTGTAGGTAGGGAGAGTGTCAGTTTCTTTCACTGTGCCAGTCCTTGTTTCTAGGGACAAAGAAGGAAAGTGAGGGGATTTCTCCTTGTGCTATAGTGTGCTTTAAAAAAACATTTTTTCTAGGGACAGAAAACTGTAGGTAGGGAGAGTGTCAGTTTCTTTCACTGTGCCAGTCCTTGTTTCTAGGGACAAAGAAGGAAAGTGAGGGGAATTCTCCTTGTGCTATAGTGTGCTTTAAAAAAACATTTTTTCTAGGGACAGAAAACTGTAGGTAGGGAGAGTGTCAGTTTCTTTCACTGTGCCAGTCCTTGTTTCTAGGGACAAAGAAGGAAAGTGAGGGGAATTCTCCTTGTGCTATAGTGTGCTTTAAAAAAACATTTTTTCTAGGGACAGAAAACTGTAGGTAGGGAGAGTGTCAGTTTCTTTCACTGTGCCAGTCCTTGTTTCTAGGGACAAAGAAGGAAAGTGAGGGGAATTCTCCTTGTGCTATAGTGTGCTTTAAAAAAACATTTTTTCTAGGGACAGAAAACTGTAGGTAGGGAGAGTGTCAGTTTCTTTCACTGTGCCAGTCCTTGTTTCTAGGGACAAAGAAGGAAAGTGAGGGGATTTCTCCTTGTGCTATAGTGTGCTTTAAAAAAACATTTTTTCTAGGGACAGAAAACTGTAGGTAGGGAGAGTGTCAGTTTCTTTCACTGTGCCAGTCCTTGTTTCCAGGGACAAAGAAGGAAAGTGAGGGGAATTCTCCTTGTGCTATAGTGTGCTTTAAAAAAACATTTTTTCTAGGGACAGAAAACTGTAGGTAGGGAGAGTGTCAGTTTCTTTCACTGTGCCAGTCCTTGTTTCTAGGGACAAAGAAGGAAAGTGAGGGGAATTCTCCTTGTGCTATAGTGTGCTTTAAAAAAACATTTTTTCTAGGGACAGAAAACTGTAGGTAGGGAGAGTGTCAGTTTCTTTCACTGTGCCAGTCCTTGTTTCTAGGGACAAAGAAGGAAAGTGAGGGGATTTCTCCTTGTGCTATAGTGTGCTTTAAAAAAACATTTTTTCTAGGGACAGAAAACTGTAGGTAGGGAGAGTGTCAGTTTCTTTCACTGTGCCAGTCCTTGTTTCTAGGGACAAAGAAGGAAAGTGAGGGGAATTCTCCTTGTGCTATAGTGTGCTTTAAAAAAACATTTTTTCTAGGGACAGAAAACTGTAGGTAGGGAGAGTGTCAGTTTCTTTCACTGTGCCAGTCCTTGTTTCTAGGGACAAAGAAGGAAAGTGAGGGGATTTCTCCTTGTGCTATAGTGTGCTTTAAAAAAACATTTTTTCTAGGGACAGAAAACTGTAGGTAGGGAGAGTGTCAGTTTCTTTCACTGTGCCAGTCCTTGTTTCTAGGGACAAAGAAGGAAAGTGAGGGGATTTCTCCTTGTGCTATAGTGTGCTTTAAAAAAACATTTTTTCTAGGGACAGAAAACTGTAGGTAGGGAGAGTGTCAGTTTCTTTCACTGTGCCAGTCCTTGTTTCTAGGGACAAAGAAGGAAAGTGAGGGGATTTCTCCTTGTGCTATAGTGTGCTTTAAAAAAACATTTTTTCTAGGGACAGAAAACTGTAGGTAGGGAGAGTGTCAGTTTCTTTCACTGTGCCAGTCCTTGTTTCTAGGGACAAAGAAGGAAAGTGAGGGGATTTCTCCTTGTGCTATAGTGTGCTTTAAAAAAACATTTTTTCTAGGGACAGAAAACTGTAGGTAGGGAGAGTGTCAGTTTCTTTCACTGTGCCAGTCCTTGTTTCTAGGGACAAAGAAGGAAAGTGAGGGGATTTCTCCTTGTGCTATAGTGTGCTTTAAAAAAACATTTTTTCTAGGGACAGAAAACTGTAGGTAGGGAGAGTGTCAGTTTCTTTCACTGTGCCAGTCCTTGTTTCTAGGGACAAAGAAGGAAAGTGAGGGGAATTCTCCTTGTGCTATAGTGTGCTTTAAAAAAACATTTTTTCTAGGGACAGAAAACTGTAGGTAGGGAGAGTGTCAGTTTCTTTCACTGTGCCAGTCCTTGTTTCTAGGGACAAAGAAGGAAAGTGAGGGGATTTCTCCTTGTGCTATAGTGTGCTTTAAAAAAACATTTTTTCTAGGGACAGAAAACTGTAGGTAGGGAGAGTGTCAGTTTCTTTCACTGTGCCAGTCCTTGTTTCTAGGGACAAAGAAGGAAAGTGAGGGGATTTCTCCTTGTGCTATAGTGTGCTTTAAAAAAACATTTTTTCTAGGGACAGAAAACTGTAGGTAGGGAGAGTGTCAGTTTCTTTCACTGTGCCAGTCCTTGTTTCTAGGGACAAAGAAGGAAAGTGAGGGGATTTCTCCTTGTGCTATAGTGTGCTTTAAAAAAACATTTTTTCTAGGGACAGAAAACTGTAGGTAGGGAGAGTGTCAGTTTCTTTCACTGTGCCAGTCCTTGTTTCTAGGGACAAAGAAGGAAAGTGAGGGGATTTCTCCTTGTGCTATAGTGTGCTTTAAAAAAACATTTTTTCTAGGGACAGAAAACTGTAGGTAGGGAGAGTGTCAGTTTCTTTCACTGTGCCAGTCCTTGTTTCTAGGGACAAAGAAGGAAAGTGAGGGGAATTCTCCTTGTGCTATAGTGTGCTTTAAAAAAACATTTTTTCTAGGGACAGAAAACTGTAGGTAGGGAGAGTGTCAGTTTCTTTCACTGTGCCAGTCCTTGTTTCTAGGGACAAAGAAGGAAAGTGAGGGGATTTCTCCTTGTGCTATAGTGTGCTTTAAAAAAACATTTTTTCTAGGGACAGAAAACTGTAGGTAGGGAGAGTGTCAGTTTCTTTCACTGTGCCAGTCCTTGTTTCTAGGGACAAAGAAGGAAAGTGAGGGGAATTCTCCTTGTGCTATAGTGTGCTTTAAAAAAACATTTTTTCTAGGGACAGAAAACTGTAGGTAGGGAGAGTGTCAGTTTCTTTCACTGTGCCAGTCCTTGTTTCTAGGGACAAAGAAGGAAAGTGAGGGGAATTCTCCTTGTGCTATAGTGTGCTTTAAAAAAACATTTTTTCTAGGGACAGAAAACTGTAGGTAGGGAGAGTGTCAGTTTCTTTCACTGTGCCAGTCCTTGTTTCTAGGGACAAAGAAGGAAAGTGAGGGGATTTCTCCTTGTGCTATAGTGTGCTTTAAAAAAACATTTTTTCTAGGGACAGAAAACTGTAGGTAGGGAGAGTGTCAGTTTCTTTCACTGTGCCAGTCCTTGTTTCTAGGGACAAAGAAGGAAAGTGAGGGGATTTCTCCTTGTGCTATAGTGTGCTTTAAAAAAACATTTTTTCTAGGGACAGAAAACTGTAGGTAGGGAGAGTGTCAGTTTCTTTCACTGTGCCAGTCCTTGTTTCTAGGGACAAAGAAGGAAAGTGAGGGGAATTCTCCTTGTGCTATAGTGTGCTTTAAAAAAACATTTTTTCTAGGGACAGAAAACTGTAGGTAGGGAGAGTGTCAGTTTCTTTCACTGTGCCAGTCCTTGTTTCTAGGGACAAAGAAGGAAAGTGAGGGGATTTCTCCTTGTGCTATAGTGTGCTTTAAAAAAACATTTTTTCTAGGGACAGAAAACTGTAGGTAGGGAGAGTGTCAGTTTCTTTCACTGTGCCAGTCCTTGTTTCTAGGGACAAAGAAGGAAAGTGAGGGGAATTCTCCTTGTGCTATAGTGTGCTTTAAAAAAACATTTTTTCTAGGGACAGAAAACTGTAGGTAGGGAGAGTGTCAGTTTCTTTCACTGTGCCAGTCCTTGTTTCTAGGGACAAAGAAGGAAAGTGAGGGGATTTCTCCTTGTGCTATAGTGTGCTTTAAAAAAACATTTTTTCTAGGGACAGAAAACTGTAGGTAGGGAGAGTGTCAGTTTCTTTAACTGTGCCAGTCCTTGTTTCTAGGGACAAAGAAGGAAAGTGAGGGGATTTCTCCTTGTGCTATAGTGTGCTTTAAAAAAACATTTTTTCTAGGGACAGAAAACTGTAGGTAGGGAGAGTGTCAGTTTCTTTCACTGTGCCAGTCCTTGTTTCTAGGGACAAAGAAGGAAAGTGAGGGGAATTCTCCTTGTGCTATAGTGTGCTTTAAAAAAACATTTTTTCTAGGGACAGAAAACTGTAGGTAGGGAGAGTGTCAGTTTCTTTCACTGTGCCAGTCCTTGTTTCTAGGGACAAAGAAGGAAAGTGAGGGGATTTCTCCTTGTGCTATAGTGTGCTTTAAAAAAACATTTTTTCTAGGGACAGAAAACTGTAGGTAGGGAGAGTGTCAGTTTCTTTCACTGTGCCAGTCCTTGTTTCTAGGGACAAAGAAGGAAAGTGAGGGGAATTCTCCTTGTGCTATAGTGTGCTTTAAAAAAACATTTTTTCTAGGGACAGAAAACTGTAGGTAGGGAGAGTGTCAGTTTCTTTCACTGTGCCAGTCCTTGTTTCTAGGGACAAAGAAGGAAAGTGAGGGGAATTCTCCTTGTGCTATAGTGTGCTTTAAAAAAACATTTTTTCTAGGGACAGAAAACTGTAGGTAGGGAGAGTGTCAGTTTCTTTCACTGTGCCAGTCCTTGTTTCTAGGGACAAAGAAGGAAAGTGAGGGGATTTCTCCTTGTGCTATAGTGTGCTTTAAAAAAACATTTTTTCTAGGGACAGAAAACTGTAGGTAGGGAGAGTGTCAGTTTCTTTCACTGTGCCAGTCCTTGTTTCCAGGGACAAAGAAGGAAAGTGAGGGGAATTCTCCTTGTGCTATAGTGTGCTTTAAAAAAACATTTTTTCTAGGGACAGAAAACTGTAGGTAGGGAGAGTGTCAGTTTCTTTCACTGTGCCAGTCCTTGTTTCCAGGGACAAAGAAGGAAAGTGAGGGGAATTCTCCTTGTGCTATAGTGTGCTTTAGAAAAACATTTTTTCTAGGGACAGAAAACTGTAGGTAGGGAGAGTGTCAGTTTCTTTCACTGTGCCAGTCCTTGTTTCTAGGGACAAAGAAGGAAAGTGAGGGGATTTCTCCTTGTGCTATAGTGTGCTTTAAAAAAACATTTTTTCTAGGGACAGAAAACTGTAGGTAGGGAGAGTGTCAGTTTCTTTCACTGTGCCAGTCCTTGTTTCTAGGGACAAAGAAGGAAAGTGAGGGGAATTCTCCTTGTGCTATAGTGTGCTTTAAAAAAACATTTTTTCTAGGGACAGAAAACTGTAGGTAGGGAGAGTGTCAGTTTCTTTCACTGTGCCAGTCCTTGTTTCTAGGGACAAAGAAGGAAAGTGAGGGGAATTCTCCTTGTGCTATAGTGTGCTTTAAAAAAACATTTTTTCTAGGGACAGAAAACTGTAGGTAGGGAGAGTGTCAGTTTCTTTCACTGTGCCAGTCCTTGTTTCTAGGGACAAAGAAGGAAAGTGAGGGGATTTCTCCTTGTGCTATAGTGTGCTTTAAAAAATTTTTTTTCTAGGGACAGAAAACTGTAGGTAGGGAGAGTGTCAGTTTCTTTCACTGTGCCAGTCCTTGTTTCTAGGGACAAAGAAGGAAAGTGAGGGGAATTCTCCTTGTGCTATAGTGTGCTTTAAAAAAACATTTTTTCTAGGGACAGAAAACTGTAGGTAGGGAGAGTGTCAGTTTCTTTCACTGTGCCAGTCCTTGTTTCTAGGGACAAAGAAGGAAAGTGAGGGGATTTCTCCTTGTGCTATAGTGTGCTTTAAAAAAACATTTTTTCTAGGGACAGAAAACTGTAGGTAGGGAGAGTGTCAGTTTCTTTCACTGTGCCAGTCCTTGTTTCTAGGGACAAAGAAGGAAAGTGAGGGGATTTCTCCTTGTGCTATAGTGTGCTTTAAAAAAACATTTTTTCTAGGGACAGAAAACTGTAGGTAGGGAGAGTGTCAGTTTCTTTCACTGTGCCGGTCCTTGTTTCTAGGGACAAAGAAGGAAAGTGAGGGGAATTCTCCTTGTGCTATAGTGTGCTTTAAAAAAACATTTTTTCTAGGGACAGAAAACTGTAGGTAGGGAGAGTGTCAGTTTCTTTCACTGTGCCAGTCCTTGTTTCTAGGGACAAAGAAGGAAAGTGAGGGGATTTCTCCTTGTGCTATAGTGTGCTTTAAAAAAACATTTTTTCTAGGGACAGAAAACTGTAGGTAGGGAGAGTGTCAGTTTCTTTCACTGTGCCAGTCCTTGTTTCTAGGGACAAAGAAGGAAAGTGAGGGGAATTCTCCTTGTGCTATAGTGTGCTTTAAAAAAACATTTTTTCTAGGGACAGAAAACTGTAGGTAGGGAGAGTGTCAGTTTCTTTCACTGTGCCAGTCCTTGTTTCTAGGGACAAAGAAGGAAAGTGAGGGGTATTCTCCTTGTGCTATAGTGTGCCAAAGCATTCCTCATCAACCATCTTTGAAATCCTTGTTTTTTGGACAGTCAGGGAAATTGTCGTTGTGCTATTCTGTGCAAAAGCAATAATCCTCAACCATATTTAGAAATCCTTAAGTAAAGGGACAGAGAAGGACACCTGAAGGTAGCCCTTATTGCTTTTTTCCCATCTCCCTGCAGGCCATCTATTAGAATGTCTGGAAGGCAAACAAGGAGAGGCAGACAGTCAGGAGGCAATAAAAGAGGGCAAGCAGGCTCTGTGTCTGGGGGCAACAGTGCTGGTCGTGGACGTGGTGCATTGTCATCAGCACATGGCCATGGGACACGCTTGTCCTTCTTTTCGGCAGCTGGACATGTTGAGCCACATCATGCCGAAGACTTGGTAGAGTGGATGACCAAGCCCTCCTCCTCCTCCTCATCCTCTCTCACCCAGGCTCAGGGTACTGGCAAAGCAGCTGCCAAAGCGTCCTCTTCCCTGGTATCAATGTCAGACTCATCATCAGTCACTCCTTCCCTAGACCCACCATGTCCTCCTCCTGAGGAGTCCCCCGAACTGTTTGAGCACAGTGTTGGGTACATGCTCCAGGAGGATGCCCAGCGTTTCGAAGGGTCTGATGATGAAACCCAGCTACAGGAAGGCAGTAGCGTGAGAGCAGACAGAGGGGATGCTCAAGAAGGACACCAATCTGGCAGTCATGTTCCAGCAGCTGCAGCATACTGCCAGATTGGCTCCAGTGATGAGGAGGGAGGGGATGATGAGGTCACTGACTCCACGTGGGTGCCTAATAGGAGAGAGGAGGAGGATGAGGAGGAGGCACATCTCCAACGAGGCAGGATGCCCTTTGGTGGCCAGCGTAAGGGCAGTACACCGACGGAATCACACCGCAGAGCTCCGCCTGTGCAGGGCGCTGCCTCTGCCCGTCATTCAAAAAGTTCCTTGGTGTGGGCCTTTTTTGAGGCTAGTGCATCAGATCGCACAGCTGCTGTTTGCAACATATGTCTCAAGCGTATATCGCGTGGCCAAAACATCAGCCGCTTGGGTACCACATGCCTGACCAGACATATGTTGACCTGCCATGCAGCTCGTTGGCAAGCCTACCTCAAAGACCCACACCAAAGAACAAAGCGGACCTCTCCTTGCACCGCATCAGCTGGGATCTCCAACCCCACTATAACTTCAGTCCTCTCTGAAACATGCACTGAGAGGAATGAAGGTGTAGAATTAGGTGTGTCACAGCCAAGTACTTGCGGCCACTCTGCTAGCAGTACACCAACGTCCGATTCTAGCAGGCAAATTTCCCTGCCCCAGCTGCTGGACCGTCGAAAGAAGTTCACTCCCAGCCATCCACATGCCCAGCGGTTGAATGCTAGCTTGGCTAAATTGCTAGCGCTTCAACTGCTGCCTTTTCAGTTGGTAGACTCGGCCCCCTTCCGTGAGTTTGTGCAATGTGCGGTTCCTCAGTGGCAGGTTCCCAAACGCCACTTTTTCTCACGGAAGGCTATTCCGGCTCTCTACCGGCATGTGGAAGGCAATGTCTTGGCCTCGCTGGACAGGGCGGTCAGCGGTAAGGTGCATATTACCGCTGACTCATGGTCCAGCAGGCATGGACAGGGACGTTACCTTTCTTTCACGGCCCATTGGGTCACTCTTTTGGCAGCTGGGAAGGATGCAGGACAAGGTGCAGTAGTGTTGGAGGTTGTTCCACCGCCACGCCTCCAAAATGCTACTACTGGTTGTGACACACCTCTCTCCTCCACCCCCTCCTCTTCTTCTTCCTCCCTGGCCTCTTCCTGTGGTTTGTCCTATGAACCAGCGGTGCTCCGTAGCCGTTCACGGGGCTACGCAAGTACGCAGGCAAAAAGATGCCATGCCGTGCTTGCGCTTGTGTGTTTGGGGGACAGAAGCCACACTGGGGCAGAGGTCCTGTCTGCTCTGCAGGGCCAGGCCGAGAGGTGGTTGACGCCACGCCAGCTTAAGCCAGGAATGGTGGTTTGCGACAATGGCACCAACCTCCTCTCCGCCCTCCGACAGGGACAACTGACCCATGTGCCCTGTGTGGCTCACGTCCTTAACCTGGTGGTGCAGCGGTTCTTGGGCAGGTATCCGGGCTTACAGGATGTCCTGAGGCAGGCCAGGAAAGTCTGTGTGCATTTCCGCAGATCTTATAATGCCAGTGCTCGCCTGGCTGAGCTGCAAAAGGAGTTGAACCTGCCCAAGAACCGCCTTATATGTGACATGCCCACCAGGTGGAACTCAACGTTGGCCATGCTGCAGCGGCTGCACACGCAGCAGAGGGCCATCAATGAGTACCTGTGCGACTACGGCACCAGGACAGGGTCAGGGGAGCTTGGTTTTTTTTCTCCACGCCAGTGGGGCATGATCAGGGATGCATGCACTGTCCTGGCACCATTTGAGGAGGCCACGAGGATGGTGAGCAGTGACAGTGCATGCATCAGTGACACTGTACCTCTTGTCCACCTGTTGGAGCACACGCTGCGTGGAATAATGGACAGGGCACTTGAGGCAGAACAGAGGCAGGAAGAGGAGGACTTCCTTGCCTCTCAAGGCCCCCTTTACCCAGACAGTGTTCCTTCTGTCCCACCCATCGCACAGGAAGAGGAAGAGGAGGAGGAGGAGGAGGAGGATTGTGTCAGCATGGAAGTGGAGGCTGGCACTCAGCATCATCAGCAGCAGTCTTTTAGGGATGATTTACAGTCCCAAGAAACCAGTGGACTTGTACGTGGCTGGGAGGAGGTGGCTGCGGATCATGTGGTCCTTAGTGACCCAGAGGACTCCGGAGCGAATGCCTCAGCAAACCTACGCTGCATGGCCTCCCTGATCCTGCAAAGTCTGCGGAAGGATCCTCGTATTCTTCGGATCAAGGAGAGGGACCATTACTGGCTGGCCACTCTCCTTGATCCACGGTACAAGGGTAAGGTTGCGGACCTTATGTTACCTTCGCAGAGGGAGCAGAGGATGAGACAACTCCGGGAGGCCTTGCAGAAAGGTCTGTGAAACGCGTTCCCAGAGACTGGGAGGTTACAAACTCCTGGTCCTGGACAACGAGTTGCTGAGGCTTCGGCCAGTCAAAGAAGGAGCGGTGGGGAAGGTGGCCGTCTGACCGATGCGTTCAGACAATTCTTTAGTCCGCAGCCCCAAAGTATGATCGGTTCCAGCAACCATCGCCAGCGTCTGATAAACATGGTGCAGGAATATCTAGGGGCAAGGTCAGACTTGGACACCTTCCCCACCGAAAATCCTCTGGCTTACTGGGTCTTGAGGATGGATCACTGGCCAGAGCTTGCACAGTATGCAATTGAGCTACTGGCCTGTCCTGCATCCAGCGTTCTTTCGGAACGCACATTCAGTGCTGCTGGAGGATTTGTCACGGATCACAGGGTGCGCCTGTCCACCGACTCGGTTGATCGACTGACTTTCATCAAGATGAACCAGTCTTGGATCACCACCAGCTACCACACACCTGATGCTGATATAACAGACTAATTGATTTTAACATGTCACATCCCTTCAAGACTGATGCTGATGCTGAGTGCCTGTGCTGTTATGTTGACTGGCTATCCTCCTCCTCCGAGTCCTCAATGATACGATTGATGATGATAGCTTGGAAGATCATTTTTGTTTATGGGTGCCGCCAATTTAAGGCCCAATTTTTCAGCCCCTGTTTTACAGGGGCGTGTAATTACAATTTTTTTAGCAATAATTTGCCATAGGGCTCATTGCTGTGCTCCAAGTACAGTATCTGTGAGGGGTTGGAGTGTTGTGGCACCAGTGCCTAAGGCCCAATTTTTCAGCCCCTGTTTAACAGGGGCGTGTCATTACAATTTTTGAAGCAATACTTTGCAACAGGGCTCATTGCTGTGCTCCAAGTAACGTATCTGTGAGGGGTTGTAGTGTTGTGCCACCAGTTCCTAAGGCCCAATTTTTCAGCCCCTGTTCAACAGGGGCATGCAATTACAATTCTTGATCTAATAATTCACAGCAGGGCCCATTGCTGCACCCACCAAGAGTAACTCTGAGGGCTTACAGTGTTGTGGCAACGCCACCACCACCACCACCACGAAAGGCCCAATTTTTCAGCCCCTGTTCAAAAGGGGCATGTAATTACAATTCTTGATCTAATAATTCACAGCAGGGCCCATTCCTGCACCCACCAAGAGTAACTCTGAGGGCTTACAGTGTTGTGGCAACACCACCACCACCACCACCACCACGAAAGGCCCAATTTTTAAGCCCCTGTTCAACAGGGGCATGCAATTACAATTCTTGATCTAATAATTCACAGCAGGGCCCATTGCTGCACCCACCAAGAGTAACTGTCAGGGCTTACAGTGTTGTGGCACCAGCACCACCATCAAAGGCCCAATTTTTACTACCACTGTTCAACAATTATATGTAATTAAAATTCCTGATATAATAGTTGACAGCAGGGCGTTCCAGCACCAACCAAGAGTAACTGTGAGTGCTTACAGTGTTGTGCCAACACCAACAACTAAGGGGCCTATTTCTGCAGAGTATATACGGCAGGTCCCTACTTTCAAACATCCAACTTACAAACGACTACTACTTGCAAATGCAAGAAGACAACAGGAAGTGAGAGGAAATCTACCACTAGGAAGGAAAATTCTCTCCTGTAAGAATAAATATGGGAGAAAGGTGTCTCCTCTGTACTGATGCTTTATCAGCAATCCTTGTTTCAAGAAAAACACCACATTTCAAAAACAGTTGTCATTGGGACGGAAAGTGAGGTGAAATGTTCTGAACAGGGGCACAGACAGCAAAACAAATGTTACAGGGGTGATAACCCTTACCTATGTTTTCCAAAAAGTTTAAAAATAGATTTTTGGGCTGGAGCTACACTTCAACAATGTACCTGTTCAAAATTACAAACAGATTCTACATAAGAACAAACCTACAGTCCCTGTCTTGTATGCACCGCCTGTATACGGCTGTTCAGAGTATATAGGGCCTTTTTTATTTTATGTGCGGGGTTCCCCTTAATATCCATACAAGACCCAAAGGGGCTGGTAATGGGCTGGGGTAGGGGGGGGGTTCATGGGGTAGCTATGCCATTTTTCTTAAAGATTTTCATCCATATTACCGGGACCAGACATTACATTAAAGCCGCAAGCAGTTTTAAATGGCTTTTTTTTCCTTTAGAAGTGTCATTTTGTGCAGGGACAGTTCTAAACACGGGAAACACGTGGCACTTCACAGGCATACTTTAGACACCCCCCAGGTACGATATTTAAAGGAATATTTGACTTTTTTTTTTCACTTTATGCATCATTAAAATGACTGCTCCCGAAAAACGACCGTTATTAAAACTTCTTTTTGCATTGATACATGTCCCCTGGTGCAGAACCCGGGTTCCCAAACCCTTTTTAGGACAATAACATGCATAATAGTTGTTATAATTACCACTTTAGAATTCGAACGTTCGCATCCATTGTATTTAATAGGGTTCTAATGTTCGTACGAACTTTCGGTCCGTTCGCGGGTTCTGGTGCGAACCGAACCCGGGGGTGTTCGGCTCATCACTATTTGTAAGTTGGATGTTTGAAAGTAGGGGCCTGCCGTATATACTCTGCAGAAATTTGTCCCTTAGGTGTTGGTGTTGCCACAACACTGTAAGCCCTCACAGTTACTCTTGGTGGGCGCTGGAACGCCCTGCTGTGAACTATTATATTAAGAATTGTAATTACATGCCATTGTTGAATAGTGGTAGGAAAAATTGGGCCTTTGGTGGTGGTGCTGGTGCCACAACACTGTAAGTCCTCACAGTTACTCTTGGTGGGCGCAGGAATGGGCCCTGCTGTGAAATATTAGATCAAGAATTGTAATTACATGCCCCTGTTGAGCAGGGGCATAAAAATTGGGCCTTAGGCACTAGTGCTGGTGCCACAACACTGCAACCCCTCACAGATACTGTAGTTGTAGCACAGGAATGAGCCCTGCTGAAAAATATTGCATCAAAAATTTTAATTACACGCCCCTGTTAAACAGGGGCAGAAAAAATTGGGCCTTAGGCACTGGTGCTGGTGCCACAACACTGCAACCCCTCACAAATACTCTAGTTGAAGCGCAGGAATGAGCCCTGCTGCAAAGTATTGCATCAAAAATTTTAATTACACGCCCCTGTTAAACAGGAGCTGAAAAATTGGGCCTTAGGCACTGGTGCTGGTGCCACAACACTGCAACCCCTCACATATACTCTAGTTGGAGCTCAGGAAAGAGCCCTGCTGCAAAGTATTGCATCAAAAAATTTAATTACATGCCCCTGTTAAACAGGGGCTGAAAAATTGGGCCTTAGCCACTGGAGGCGGTGCCCAGAACCAAAAATGTTCTTACAAGCTATCAGCATGATCATTGAGGAGGAAGAGGATAGTCACTCAGCATAACAGGATAGTCACTCAGCATCAACATAGGCAGTCTTGAAGGGATCTGACATTTCCAAAAAAATTATTCGGTTACATCAGCATCAGGTGTTTGGTAGCTGGTGGTGATCCAAGACTGATTCATTTTTATGAAGGTCAGTCGATCGACCGAGTCGGTGGACAGGCGCACCCTGTGATCGGTTACAAAGCCTCCAGCAGCACCGAATGTGCGTTCCAAAAGAACGCTGGATGCAGGACAGGCTAGTAGCTCAATTGCATACTGTGCAAGCTCTGGCCAGTGATTCATCTTTAAGACCCAGTAACCCAGAGGATTTTTGATGGGAAAGGTGTCCAAGTCTGATCTTGCCCCTAGGTATTCCTGCACCATGTAAACCAGACGCTGGCGATGGTTGCTGGAACCGATCATACCTTGGGGCTGCGGACTAAAAAATTGTCTGAACGCATCGGTCAGACGGCCACCTTCTCCGCCGCTCCTTCTTTGACTGACCGAAGCCTCAGCAACACGTTGTCCAGGACCAGGAATTTGTAACCTCCCAGTCTCTGGGAACGCGTTGCACAGACCTTTTTGCAAGGCCTCCCGAAGATATTTCATCCTCTGCTCCCTCTGCGACGGCAAGATAAGGTCTGCAACCTTACCCTTGTAAAGTGGATCAAAGAGGGTTGCCAGCCAGTAATGATCCCTCCACAGGCTTTGCAGGATCAGGGAGGCCATGCAGCGTAGGTTTGCTGAGGCATTTGGTCCGGAGTTCTCTAGGTCACTCAGGACGACATGATCCGCAGCCACCTCCTCCCAGCCACGTACAAGTCCATGGGTGTCTTGGGACTGTAATTGATCCCTTGAAGACTGCTGCTGATGCTGGGTGCTAGGCTCCACCTCCATGCTGACACAATCCTCTTCCTCCTCCTCCTCCTCATCCTCTTCCTGTGTGATAGGCGGGCCAGCAGGAACACTGTCTGGATAAAGGGGGCCTTGAGAGGTAAGGAAGTCCTCCTCTTCCTCCCTCTGTTCTGCCTCAAGTGCCCTGTCCATTATTCCACCCAGCGTGTGCTCCAAAAGGTGGACAAGAGGGACAGTGTCACTGATGCATGCACTGTCACTGCTCACCATCCTCGTGGCCTCCTCAAATGGTGCCAGGACAGTGCATGCATCCCTGATCATGACCCACTGGCGTGGCAAAAAAAAAACAAGCTCCCCTGACCCTGTCCTAGTGCCATATTGGCACAGATACTCATTGATGGCCCTCTGCTGCATGTGCAGCCGCTGCAGCATGGCCAACGTTGAGTTCCACCTGGTGGACATGTCACAAATTAGGCAGGTCTTGGGCAGGTTAAATTCCTTTTGCAGGTCAGCCAGCCGAGCACTGGCATTATATGACCGGTGGAAATGCACACAGACTTTCCTGGCCTGCCTCAGGACATCCTGTAAGCCTGAGTACCTGCCCAAGAACCACTGCACCACCAAGTTAAGGACGTGAGCCAAACAGGGCACATGAGTCAGGAGTCCCTGTCAGAGGGCGGAGAGGAGGTTGGTGCCATTGTCGGAAACCACCAATCCTGGCTTAAGCTGGCATGGCATCAACCACCTCTGAGCCTGCCCCTGCAGAGCTGACAGAATCTCTGGCCCAGTGTGGCTCCTGTCCCCAAGCACACCAGCTCAAGCACCGCATGGCATCTCTTTGCCTGCGTACTTGCATAGCCCCTTGAACGCCTACGGAGCACCGCAGGTTCCGAGGACAAAGCACAGCAAGAGGCCATAGAGGAAAAAGAAGAGGAGGGGGTGGAGGAGAGAGGTGTGTCAGAATCACCAGTAGTAGCATTTTGGAGGCGTGGTGACGGAACAACCTCCAATACTACTGCACCCTGTCCTGCATCCTTCCCAGCTGCCAGCAGAGTTACCCAATGCGCCATGAAAGATAGGTAACGTCCCTGTATATGCCTGCTGGACCATGAGTCAGCGGTAATATGCACCTTACCGCTGACCGCCCTGTCCAGCGAGGCAGAGACATTGCCTTCCACATGCCGGTAGAGAGCCGGAATCGCCTTCCGTGAGAAAAAGTGGCGTTTGGGAACCTGCCACTGAGGAACCGCACATTCCACAAACTCACGGAAGGGGGCAGAGTCTACCAACTAAAAAGGCAGCAGTTGAAGTGCTAGCAATATAGCCAAGCTAGCATTCAACTGCTGGGCATGTGGATGGCTGGGAGCGAACTTCTTTCGGCGGTGCAGCAGCTGGGGCAGGGAAATTTGTCTGGTACAATCTGACGTCGGTGTACCGATAGCAGATTGCTCGCAAGTACTTGGCTGTGACACACCTAATTCTACACCTTCATTCCTCTCAGTGCAGGTTTCAGAGAGGACTGAAGGTATAGTCGGGTTGGAGATCCCAGCTGATGAGGAGCAAGGAGAGGTCCGCTTTGTTCTTTGGTGTGGGTCTTTTAGGTGTGCTTGCCAACGAACTGCATGGCAGGTCGACATATGTCTGATCAAACATGTGGTGCCCAAGCGGGTGATGTTTTGGCCATGCGAGATAGGCCTGAGACATATGCTGCAAATAGCAGAGCTGCGATCTGATGCACTCATCTCAAAAAAGGCCCACACCAAAGAACTTTTGGAATAACGCGCAGTGTGCTGCCCTTAAGCTGGCCCTGGAGGGCATCCTGCCTCATTGGAGATGTGCCTCCTCCTCCTCTTTCCTATCAGGCACCCACGTAGAGTCCGTGACCTCATCATCCCCTCCCTCCTCATCGCTGTAGCAAACCTGGCAGTATGCTGCAGCTGGGGGAACATGAATGCCAGATTGCTGTCCTTGTTGGGAACCACCTCTCTCTGGGCTCACGTTACTCCCCCCTCTCTCTGGGCTCACGTTACTGCCTTCCTCTAGCTGGGTTCCATCATCGGAGCCTTCAAAACGCTGGGCATCCTCCTCGAGCATGTACCCAACAATGTGGTCAAACAGTTCGGGGGACTCCTCAGGAGGACATGGTGGCGCTAGGGAAGGAGTGACTGATGCCATTGAGCCGAGGGAAGAGGTCGAGTTGGCAGCTGCTTTGCCAGACAAAGTACCCTGAGCCTGGGTGAAAGAGGATGAGGAGGATGAGGACAGCTTGGTCATCCACTCTACAAAGTCTTCGGCATGTTGCATCTCAACATGGCCAGCTGCCGAAAAGAAGGACAAGCGTGTCCCACGGCCACGTGCTAATGAGGATGCACCGTGTCCACGACCAGCACTGTTGCCTCTAGACACAGAGCCTGCTTGCCCTCTTTTATTGGCTCGTGACTGTCTGCCTCTCCTTGTTTGCCTTCCAGATATACTAATGGCCTGCAGTGAGATGTAGCTGCACAAAGGTGGGATGTATATATATATATATATATATACTGATTATAATGCAGCTAGCAGAATCAACTGCCTGCTGTGGTATTAGTATGAGAACACCAGCAATTGTCTTCAGTTAGTTTTAGGAGCACACTGTGCAGAGGACACTAACTGAAAATACTTGCAGCTCCCTGCCTGTGGTATTAGTATGAGAACAGCAATTGTATTCAGGTACCTTTAGGTGCACACTGTGCAAAGGACACAGTACACTAAATGAAAACAATGCAGCTCCCTGCCTGTGATATCAGTATAAGAACACCACCAGATGTATTCAGGTACCTTTAGGTGCACGCTGTGCAAAAGACACAGTACAGTAAGTGAAATTAATGCAGCGCCCTGCCTGTGGTATTAGTATGAGAACACCACCAATTGTATTCAGGTACCTTTAGATGCACGCTGTGCAAAGGACACAGTACACTAAGTGAAAATAATGCAGCTCCCTGCCTGTGGTATTAGTATGAGAACACCACCAATTGTATTCAGGTGCCTTAAGGTGCACCCTGTGCAAAGGACACAGTACACTAAGTGAAAAAACTTGCAGCTCCCTGCCTGTGGTATTAGTATGAGAACACCACCAATTGTATTGAGGTACCTTTAGGTGAACGCTGTGCAAAGGACACAGTACACTAAGTGAAAATACTGCAGCTAGCACAATCACCTGCCTGCCTGTCAGTATAGAGAATAACAGGAACGGATCTAGCTAAACTGAGTACAGTGTGTAAATATATATATATACAACACCTAGGATGCATATATATCTTCTACACACTGAAACTGCAGCTAACTGACTCGCCTGCCTGCTCTATCTAACTCAAATCAAATTACACTGTCTCTCTCTCTCTTTCTTTTAACCAACGCCACAACACACTACACAAGGCCGCCAAGCCGGCGGCCTTATATAGTGTGGGGCGTGTACCTACTCCTCTGAGCCATGATTGGCCAAAGCCACCCTGGCTTTGGCCAATTACGGCTCTCTGTAATTATGGCGCTGTGATTGGCCAAGCATGCGGGTCATAGTGCATGCTTGGCCAATCATCAGCCAGCAATGCACTGCGATGCCGCAGTGAATTATGGGCCATGACGCGCCACTCGAATTTGGAGCGAACGGCCCATAATGTTCGAAATTCGGCGAACAGCCGAACAGGCGATGTTCGAGTCGAACATGGGTTTGACTCAAACTCGAAGCTCATCCCTACTCTTTAGCATCGGATCCAGATGAGAGAGAGAATGGATCCATGGTCCGATGCATTAGAGAGGTTCTGCTTTGCAAAAGAACACATTTTTTGTCTTTTGGGATAATGGTACTCGGGATTTTGATAGTATGTTTTTGTGTGTGTGTGTGATTTGTCAGTATGGATTGGGATATTTGCCTCCGCTATGGGACCCATTTAATGCAACCTGGAATGTGTGTGTGACTTCACAGTTTGTGTAAGTAACTGAATGTGAAATGGCGACTGTGTGTTGTGTGTGATTGAATTTGTCTGCTGCCATGTGGCCATGAGCGGGGGAAGGGCGGCCAGGCATGGTTGTTACAATAGGAGCTGTTTGTTGAAGGGGCTACGCCCTGCGGGAGGGAGCTCTAATGTTTTGAACAAACATGCAAGCAGGATTGCCCTGGTCCTGTGTGTGTGGTGACCTTCCAGCTTTCAGAGTTAGTATACGAACTTTATTTGGGAACAAGAGTGTATGTTTGAGTTGTGTTTTATGTAATGTTGTTTGGTTGGCCAAGGTCCCTAGTAGTTAGCCTAAAATGTTTGTAAGTGTTCATTTTGTCTCCATTTCATGTCTCAATTGTTTGTCAGTTTTTGTGGGGAGAAGTTTTGGTTTTCTAGTGGGGAAGTCTCTTTGTGTTGGTTTTGGCAGGATCAACAACTGCATTTCAGGTGTTGATGGCACCATTTTGTTGTGGCCCGATTGTCGTCGGCCATTTTGTTGTAGTACCATGTTGTCATGGCCTGGCTTTCGTCAGCCATTTTCTTTTGTTGTTGTCACCATGTGGCCGTGCTGCGGCTTTCGTCAGCCATTTTGTCGTGGTTTGACACTTCCATTTCGTGTCTGCTGTGTTTTGTTTCTGGTGGAATTTCTCAGCCTTTGGGCCAGATTTCAACGTTTAGTGTGAGTTAAGTAGTACGGTCTGTTCTGTGTTACAAAGGTGATTTTTGCTTGTAGAGAAGCAATTTGGTCTTGTTAGCGTTCCTTCTTGTAGGCACCATTTTTGTTTTCCTTTGTGTGTGGGCAGGGCTTTTTTTCTCAGACAATAGGTGCCGGAACTCCCCTTTTCCGAGTCACTTATTTTCTCCGCCCCTACCCACTTCTGAGCAACGTCCCTTGGTTCCATCCCCTACCCACATCCCAGTACCGCCCCTTTTAGACAATACAGAACCAAGTATCATTTGTTGTGCTAAGTAATTTGTATGGAATTTGGTTTCCCTTTCAGCCAGCAACAATAGATCCCCCTAACAATGTACCACCCACAAACAAAATCCCCCCCCAGCAACAATAGACTCCCGGCAGCATCAACAGATCGCCACACAGCCAGCATTAATAGACTCTCTGGCAGCCATCAACAATAGACCCCTTCCCCAACAGTAGATCTCCTTCAGCAACAACTGACCCCCCAGCAACAATAGGTCCCCCACCAGCAACACTAGACCTCCTCAGCAACAACAATAGACCCCCCTGCAAAAATAGATCCCCTCCAGCTAGAATAGATCCGCAGTGAGCATCAATACCCTGCAGCACACCCCAGCACCCCTTGACACTACATATAGTCAGTCCAGGAGGTGCCGAAACTGCGTTCCCCCGCGTTCCCTCTGAAAAAAAGCCCTGTGTGTGGGAAGCCATGCGGTATTGTATTCTTTTGTTTTCCTCTTAAGGGAATTCAGTCTTTTCAGGTTAGCTATTTTTGTACTTTTTATCAACTTTTCAGTGAAACTATGGTGTTTTTTTTGTATTGAATTTCGGTTCTGGGTAAGGTATACTTTGCACTGAAAAATAAATAAAGAATCTTTTGCGCTACTATTGAGTAATAGATTATACAAACTAAAATGTTATGTGCCAAAAAATATATAAAATTATATATTGCACACAACCCTAAAGCAGCAGCAACCAAATGTGTTCACTTTACACAATGTGACAAATAAATAAAAATTGTTTCCGCGCTAAAAGGCTCCCACACAATAGGTGATAAAATTAATACATAGTGATATACAATGTGTACATGTATAAATAAATAAAATATAATAAATTATATTTTATAATAAACAAAGTGCCTGTGCACTGTGCAAATAAACTCCTATGTGCTAAATTGTTAAAATTACTATCATGTGCAAAATAGCTGCTATGTGCAAATCTTAACAAGTGCAAAGAAATAGCAATGCATATATATAGTACTATATGTAAAAGAATCATAAACAAATAAATAAATAATAATCCAACGTGATCCGGGTGAAGTAGTTATAATATAAAACAAGAGTTCAAATAGTGATTTGCTTAAATCAGTTTTTCCAACTATGTGAGTCTGCTCAATAAAAATGTATTCTTATTTCTGGACGTCTTGAACTATGGCCTCTCAGGACTCTTACCTCCACATAGATTTATATGAGCAGTGAATTGTTCTCTCTCTCTTCACTAGTTGTCTTCTCCCAATGTTAATGTATAGGGCGCTATTCCTCTTTCCTCCACTGAGCTCTATGGCGCCTGCTCCTATTCAAAACAAAGGGGAGGGGTGGGGGGAGAAGCTCTGTGTGTGGAGCATGGAAAGCTCCGCGGAATGAAGGGAAAGAGAGGGGAAGACTCCAATGGTGTAGTAGATTTAAATAATATAGATTTTATTAAGTGATATATATTATGCGTACATTGAATTAAAAAAGACAGGCATTAAGATCAAGCGGCGCAACCGCCGTCTTACTCTAAGTCCGGGCACTTCCGGTCTGCGACACCTCTCAATTCCCTACGGCGTTACGTCACGTACCTTGTGACTTCTTCAGGGGACTCCCCTGAAGAAGTCACGAGGTACGTGACGTAACGCCGTAGGGAATTGAGAGGTGTCGCAGACCGGAAGTGCCCGGACTTAGAGTAAGACGGCGGTTGCGCCGCTTGATCTTAATGCCTGTCTTTTTTAATTCAATGTACGCATAATATATATCACTTAATAAAATCTATATTATTTAAATCTACTACACCATTGGAGTCTTCCCCTCTCTTTCCCTTCATTCCGCGGAGCTTTCCATGCCCACACACAGAGCTTCCCCCCCCCCCCCTCCCCTTTGTTTTGAATAGGAGCAGGCGCCATAGAGCTCAGTGGAGGAAAGAGGATTAGCGCCCTATACATTAACATTGGGAGAAGACAACTAGTGAAGAGAGAGAGAACAATTCACTGCTCATATAAATCTATGTGGAGGTAAGAGTCCTGAGAGGCCATAGTTCAAGACGTCCAGAAATAAGAATACATTTTTATTGAGCAGACTCACATAGTTGGAAAAACTGATTTAAGCAAATCACTATTTGAACTCTTGTTTTATATTATAACTACTTCACCCGGATCACGTTGGATTATTATTTATTTATTTGTTTATGATTCTTTTACATATAGTACTATATATATGCATTGCTATTTCTTTGCACTTGTTAAGATTTGCACATAGCAGCTATTTTGCACATGATAGTAATTTTAACAATTTAGCACATAGGAGTTTATTTGCACAGTGCACAGGCACTTTGTTTATTATAAAATATAATTTATTATATTTTATTTATTTATACATGTACACATTGTATATCACTATGTATTAATTTTATCACCTATTGTGTGGGAGCCTTTTAGCGCGGAAACAATTTTTATTTATACTTTGCACTGAATTTCAGTGGATAGTGAGACTAGCTTTGATTTGAGTTTTGGCTGTTTGGACGTTTTCTTTGAGTTTCTCAGAGGGCAGTGTAGGCCCCTCTCCCATTGTTTTGGGTTTTAAATTTTTTGTATTGTATAGCGTGCAGTAGAAAAAGGCTTTGGTTGACCTCTTTGAGTTACAGCAGTTTCAATGGTCTGACTGCCCAGGGGATATGGGAGTAGAAGCAGGATTCCCTCCCATTTGCAATATGGGGGGGTTTATTTTGCCCTTTCCTGGACAAAAGTTTTTTTTTAAGACGTTGAAGTTTCCTATATGATGTTAGCAGGGACGATTAAGTTTCCCCTCCCCCTCCCTCTTCCTGTGCATGTATATGTAAATAAACCAGTTTGATGAGTTTAAAGAGATCAGCAGAGATGGAAGTTTTTTACAGGATGTGATGTATCACAGGGTTGGTGGGAGGGGCTTGGAGAGCTTTTGAAACAAGCATGTGGGCAAAGGAATTTGTGTTTTGAAAGGACAATGGAAAACACTTTGGTTTTTAAATTTAATTCCAGTAGTTTTGTGAAGTTTTATACTGTAATACAGTTTTGAATAGATAGTAAATGGGAGGCATCCACAATATTGTTGTAACATCTAGATACTGAGAGAAGCCACATTGTTCTGTAGAGAAAACGGGCGTAAGTGTTCTGTGTAGTTTAGTCTGGCGACGCAGTGTATGGGCGTACAGCGGAAAACACTTGTGTATGCATACACTGTGAGGGGTAGAGACATAATTCAGTGGGTGATAATGCCTTGGTTAGGGTTTCTAGTTGGGGGACTGGACCAGATAGTGGTTGCAGTCCGTGAATCCACCGTAGAAGAAGGCACCGGGCGGTGCTACCCTAAATGGGTGCAAGGGTTTCCCTGGACGCAGGGGTAAGACTATAAGCCGATTCGAATCGCCATGGGCAATTAGAAGTCCATGCAAGGGAAGGAAAGCGAGGCTTCCCACAGTCAGATGGCTACACAGTGCATGAAGCCTAGTTTTGGGGCACATTGAACCCCAAAAAGATTGACATAGGTGGGCCAAGGATACTAGTTTGGGTATCACTCTGGAGTCGACATTTGACGCTTGGAATTGGGAGAAAATTCACAACTTAGTTTAAACCCAGGCTCAGGACAGCAAAGACCTTAGTTATAGCGCGACTGCGGCTTCAGAAATCTGTAAAGGGGGAGGGATGTCGCTCTAGGAAGGGTGTCTGGATATGTAGCTCTCCTCCAAATGGGAACAGCAGGTGCAGGCTAAGCTTTAGGCAATTGGATGAAGAGAAAATTCTGGACAGCCGCACTCAAAATGTATGCCTTTGTTTAAAAAAGAGGTAATAATCCAAAAAATACAAGCCAGATCAAACAGCGGAATACAGGAGATGACGCCTTTCACACTTTCAAAAGTGCTTATTCATAGCTCCAGAAATCTGTAATAATGAGTGTGTTGATGGATGTGTAGTACATGCTTTTGTGGTTAAAATTCTCATGCCTGATTTTGAAATTTGTATGGCTGGTCCATGCAAGGTTTTTGAGCTGCTCTCGTGTTTTTTCTATTGTATTTTTTTCTATTGCTAAAAGAGAGAAGGTAGCTTTCCGGCTGGTTGTTTTGGTTCTTTTCATTTTTGTTTTGGAAACTATGAAATATCTCCCCCACATTTGTATCAGAATGTTTGTCTCATGTTTTAGTCTTCTCATTGTTTGTATGTAGTAACATGAATATGTTTAAACTTACCGCAGCGACCCTCCTACGCGTCACGGCTGTTGTATTTTTGTAGGAACAAGAAAGTAAGGGTTACACAGAGTTTTGTTGAATTGGTTTTGAAGAATGTCATTGACAATTTACCAATGTACAGGAATGTCATTGTTTGCCATTCTTTGCAAGTTAAATATGAAGGATAGAGTAATAACTTTTGGTTATAAGTATCTTTTCAGGTCTGAAAGTGTATGCACATAGAAAGCAGGTGTATGTAGACTGCTGTACACATAGATAAATACACACGCCTAAGGAGGTAAAAGTATCATAGGCTATTTCATTGTTTCCTTTTTCCTGCACCACTCCCTGCGTTTCTTCCTTCAGTTTGTAATGAGGAAGAAAATGGGGGGATAAATGTAAGTGACAGTTTTTCAAACTAATAATACTAACCTTTGTAATTCTAACCAAGTTTGTGCCACGACTGTCTTTCTTTGATGGAATTTGAATCAGCAAGCAGCAGCCTGGTGAAGGACGCTCCCATAAGAACAGTTTTGTCAATAGTTCCAGGTATTACACCCTAGATGGTAAGCTGGGTTATTGCCATATGAGGTTTGTTTGGAGGTCAACCAAGACCAGAGTTGTACTTTCCTCATTAGCTGTCACCTGCATTCTCAGCTGATGGGGTAGGTGCAGTCACTGTAACATGAACTTCAAAAGGTCCACCAAAGGGTTCATGAGTCCCTCCTGGACCCTGATGCCGCGTACACACGACCGTTTTTCATGATGAGAAAAATGCAATTTTCTAAAATGGTCATTAAAAACGATCGTGTGTAGGCTCCAGAGCATTTTTCTCGTCGCGAAAAATGGGCATTAAAAATTTAGAACATGCTCTATTTTTTCTCGTCGTTTTTCTAGTCATGAAAGACAGCCATGTGTACACGCTTTAATGACGGGAAAAAACACGCATGCTCAGAAGCAAGTGATGAAACGGGAGCGCTCGTTCTGGTAAAACTAGCGTTCGTAATGGAGATAGCACATTCGTCATGCTGTAAATTATTGCATCGTTTAATGCAGCGCATTCTTTTCTTCGTTATAATGCTACAATAATCAAATTATTTTGCTGCTGATATTCTCACAGAGTTTCTTTATCATTTATTGTGATCTCATGAATAATCTTTATTTTTTGTAAGCCAGATCTCCCTAAAAAAAAAATTAATTATTTTTACAATCTTTTATTGAAGATGTTCTTTTTTGGTTATTATTTGGATAATATTTTAGACTGATTTCCAATTTTTTTTGTATTTTTGAGTGTGTCAAGTTACTACAACAACATTATTATTTAGTATTATTTACCCTCAAGGAGGTTAATGTCCCTTGTTAATTTGAAAAAGGTTTTTTGAAATGTCCCTGCCTACTTACTAGCGAATTCTCTATTTTTAATAAAAACACATGGTCAATTTTTGTCTGGAAACAAAAAATCTATTTATTCTGGCATAAAAACAAATTAAAGGTGAAGGCAAAACAAAAACACAGGTAAAAGAAAAACAAAGAAGCCAGGAAGACAGCACTGGAGACCCTGCTTGAATTAGTGCAGACACAGATCACCACAGCAAACAACCAAGGATGTCAAGAAGAAAATTGGGACCATGAGAAGGACATATCATAGAATTATTTTTTGGTCTTCTTTGAAGCCTTCTTTGCAACCTTCCCTGCAGCCTTCTCTGCAGCCTTTGCTAACCGTGTCTTTGGAGGCTGTGTCCCTGGAGGAGATCTTGTGGCAGGAGCAGGAACTGGAGCAGGAACTGGAGCAGGAGCAGGAACATGAGCAGGAACATGAGCAATCTCCACAAGGTCGGTATAATCAGTGAGCTTCCCCATCATGCCCATGTTGACCACCTTCAATATGATGGTCTCACATCGGAGACGCTGGCCCATGCCCATTGTTGGCAGTTTGTGCCCAATAAGGGCAGCAAATCCCTCTGCAGCGGTGGGGGGCACTCTGAGGGCCGCAGTAGCCTCCCTAATTAGGGCCTGTGTCTCCTTCTCCATCTGTATAAGCCTCCTGGCCCTTTTTTGTGGAATGCGTAGAGGAGGTATCTGGGGCCTGGTGTTACGCCGTGTCCCACTGGGGCCTGCCTCCTCCTGGGTCCCACTGGGGCCTGCCTCCTCCTGGGTCCCACTGGGGCCTGCCTCCTCCTGGCTCACATTTTCTCCCCCCTCATCCTGGCTTTGCTCTGTCTGTGTATCAAAAAGGTACATACCGTATATACTCGAGTATAAGCCGACCCGAGTATAAGCCGAGGTACCTAATGTTACTACAAAAAACTGGGAAAACTTACTGACTCGAGTATAAGCCGAGGGTCAACAATGCCTCACTGTTCCCATCCTTACTGTGCCCATCCTCACTGTTCCTCACTGTTCCCATCCTCACTGTTCCTCACTGTTCCCATCCTCACTGTTCCTCACTGTTCCCATCCTCACTGTTCCTATCCTCACTGTTCCTATCCTCACTGTTCCCTAGCTCACTGTTTAAATTTAACATTGTAAATAGTACCTGAAAAAAAGTTGAGAGGCTGCGGCGTCTATCGTTTAAATCCTGCGGTCTCTTCCTGGTCCCTTCCGTGATAGGCGATTCTCAGCAGACACTCTCCGCCTATCACGAACGTTCTCTCATCCTCACCCATCCCAGCAGACACTGTGTTCGGTGTTCCGCCGATCACAGACGTCTGCTGGGAAACTGAGGATGAGAGAACGTTCGTGATAGGCGGAGAGTGTCTGCTGAGAATCGCCTATCACGGAAGGGACCAGGAAGAGACCACAGGATTTAAACGATGGACGCCGCAGCCTCTCAACTTTTTTTCAGGTACTATTTACAATGTAAAATTTCGCTGTCTCGAGTATAAGCCGAGGGGGGGGACTTTCAGCCCAAAAAAAAGGGCTGAAAATCTCGGCTTATACTCGAGTATATACGGTAGTTAAATTTTGGTCTTCATCTATCACACACATTTGTAAAATAAGGGGAAATACTGCGCTGCTGGGGTGAAAGTGGGACAGCTGCTGGCACTGAACAAATAGAAAGTGTATATAAAGTGAAGGTAAGGAAGTGCAGCGCTATTAAGTGAGGAAAAGTGACAAAGGAAATGTCACGTATACAAATAAATTTCAATAAAAGTGTATCTCATAATATAAAGTGTCCATATAATCAGGTAATATTCATAGGTAAACCAAAATTATCAGCATATATATATGTATATATTGTGACAGCAGGAAGGTAAAGTCACCTGGTTGCATCCAGGGGGGTAGATATATTTCGCCCAGATTCAGGCTTTACGCCGACTTATACAACTAGGTGGAGAGTTGTATAAGCCCAGCTGAGGCTAGTGGGCTCATGGATGACTCATACCTCTAGGGAGAGTGTGGGGCGTCGTGCAGACAGGGAGTTGATGAGACCAGCTGAAGCTTGTCAGCTCATTTAGGCCTCTATAAGAACTCCCAGATTCATTAGGTGTTTGCTCATGCCTGGACCCAGACCTGTGTGGACTGTCTAGGGAGAGTGAACCCCTGTGCGGTGAGACAAAGCCTGTGTGGCTATTTGCTTGGACATTTAAAACCAGGGACTTAGGGACTAGGACAGCACTAGGCTGATCCCAGTTGTTAGTTAGGAAACCTGTATGTTTAGTCAGAGGTCAAGTTGACCAGGATTTATTTTGTTTATGTTTCTTTTGCTTTGCTGTGTTTTGTCACTGTAAATAGAAAATAAACCGCACCTTTTTGATTTTGAAACCACAACCTCCGTTGGCTGGGCCTGTTTTTGTGTGGGGAGCCCATCTCGGGGGTCACACACACCCGCTGCCGAGCTAACCCCCTCGCAGTTGGTGGAGAACCAGTGGCAGTTTTTTTTTAAGCCAGCATGGAGGAGATACTGAAGCAGCTGGCTCTAGCAAATGCCAATCAACAGCAGACAAATGCAGGTTTGCAAAAGAGCCTTGCAGCTCAACAACAGAACTTCGCAGCCCAGCAGCAAGCTCATCAACAGAGCCTTGCAGCCCAGCAGCAGACAAACGCAACTTTGCAACAGAGTCTGGAGGCTCAGCAACAAGCCCAGCAGCAATCTGAGGCCCGCTTCATAGACCTGTTGCAGAAGCAAGAGCAGAGACTACAACAACAGATGGAAGCAGCAATGCAGCAACGTCCGCAGACCAGTGAGGAAAGCCGTCCCACTAATACCGCGTCCTTTGGGGTGAGTCGTTTATTGACAAAAATGACTGGAGAGGATGATCCAGAGGTATTTTTGACCACATTTGAAAGGACCGCTGAAAGAGAAAAGTGGCCTGAGGAGCAGTGGGCTGGACTGGTGGCTCCTCTGTTAACTGGTGAATCGCAGAAAGCTTACTATGACCTAGAGCCTAACCAAGCAAAAGACTATGCGATGCTAAAAGCTGAAATATTGGCAAGGCTGGGTGTCACCCAGGCTGTCCGGGCTCAGCGTGTGCATAACTGGACTTTCCAGCTTGGAAAACCCCCCAGGTCTCAAATGTATGATCTCATTCACCTGAGCAGAAAGTGGCTACAGCCAGAGACTTTGTCCGCACCAAAGATTGTGGAACGTGTTGTAATGGATCGGTTTTTGAGAGCTCTTCCTACTGCCATCCAAAAGTGGGTGAGCCATGGAGACCCAGAGACGGCCGATGGTCTTGTGGATCGTGTGGAGAAATACTTGGCTACAGAGAACCTGACGGCCTCTTCCAGAGACACTCGGACTTTCCACCCTAAGACCAGACCATCCCCAGGGGCGGATAAGAGGATTCCAAGGGGTGAGGGTGGAGAGAGTGAGAGGGTGGGAGCTCTACCCCAAGTTTGGCGAGAACAGCCTGGGAAATCAGCGGCTCAAGAGGCCGCAAGAAGGATCGTTTGCTACCGCTGCCGGCAAGCGGGACATATTGCAGCCAATTGCCCGGTTGTGGAGGAACCCATGCAGTGTGACTTTCTGACGGGCAGACGTCAGTCGCTGTGTGTGACAGTCGCATGCACTGCCATTCGAGGGACTGAGAAACATTTATGCAAAATGTGTGTTAATGGTAGAAATGTTGTGGTATTGCTGGATTCAGGTAGCCTTGTGACCCTGATAAAGGCTGAGTTAGTTAAAACAGAGGTCTCTGGGAATAGCAAGGTAGCTGTTATTTGTGTGCATGGGGACACCCGAGAGTATCCAGTGACTACAGTGTGTTTCGAGACCCCCAAAGGTACCCTCTCTCATCCAGTGGGCTTAGTATCTCAGTTACCGCATGACGCCATTGTGGGAAGGGATTTTCCGAAGTTCTGGGAACTGTGGGATGATCCTGAGCCCCCCACTGGTGCCCCTATGTACCAGGAATGTGATAGCCAGAACTCCCCTGAGAGTGGTGAGGACTCTCCGGAATTTCCCTTATCAGTATTGGCAGGGGAGACTCAAGAAACTGGAGAGGAGCCCACCTCCTCAGACGAAAACCTACCGTCTGTGGAGTTTTCTGATCTTGAGGTTCACAGGGAAAACTTTGCCACAGAACAGTTGAAAGACCCCGCCCTAATAAAGGCACGGGAAAACGTAGTGGAAATAGATGGCGAGTTAGTGAACCCAGATAATACCTGCACTTACCCATACTTCAGCGTAGAGAAGGACCTACTGTATCGGGTGGCAAAAAGGGCAGAAGAAACCGTTGAGCAGCTTGTGGTGCCCAAACCTTACAGGAAGTTGGTGTTGGAGTTGGCCCATGGGCACATTCTGGGAGGTCATCTGGGGACAGAGAAAACCCGAGAGAGGGTATTACAGAGATTCTATTGGCCGGGGGTGATGAAGGACATAGAAAATTATTGTTCCTCCTGCCCTGTGTGTCAGAGGTCGGCCCCGATGCCACATTTCCGTAGCCCGCTGGTCCCTCTACCCATCATTGAGGTCCCGTTTGAGAGGATCGCCATGGATTTGGTAGGTCCTATAATCAAGTCCGCTAGGGGGCACCAGTACATATTAGTTATAATGGACTATGCCACCCGTTATCCAGAAGCGATCCCTCTCCGAAATACCTCGGCCAAAACCATAGCCAAAGAGCTATCTCTTGTGTTTAGCCGGGTGGGTATTTGTAAAGAACTGCTTACGGACCAAGGTACACCCTTTATGTCCCGGGTTATGAAGGAGCTGTGTAAATTGTTCAAAGTGACGCAATTACGTACATCTGTGTATCACCCCCAAACCGATGGGCTGGTTGAAAGGTTCAACAAAACCCTAAAACAAATGTTGAAGAAAGTGGTGGATAGAGATGGAAAGGATTGGGACTGTCTACTTCCTTATCTGATGTTTGCTATTAGGGAGGTGCCCCAATCCTCTACGGGATTCTCCCCCTTTGAGTTACTGTATGGGAGACACCCAAGAGGGCTGTTGGATATTGCCAAGGAAACTTGGGAAAGTGAGAGTTCTCCCCACAGGAGTGTGATTGAGCATGTCGCCCTGATGCAAGACCGAATTGCACAGGTAATGCCCATCGTGAAGGAACATTTGGCCCAAGCGCAGTTAGCACAGCAGAGAGTGTACAACCGTGGAGCCAAGACCCGTACCTTTTCCCCGGGGGATAGGATACTGGTACTTGTCCCTACGGTTGAAAGTAAATTCCTTGCCAAATGGCAAGGCCCCTACGAGATAATGGAAAAAGTGAGCGAAGTGAATTACAAGGTCAGACAACCAGGAAGGCGAAAGCCCGAACAGATCTATCACGTTAATCTGTTGAAAGCCTGGAGGGATAGAGAGTCCCTAGTCGCAGACACTTGGTCACCAGCTCAAACTGGTTGCGTGATTCCTGAGGTTGGAATAGCAGCCACCTTGTCACAACCCCAACAACAGGAGGTTAAGGAGTTTGTGCTTCGCAACAAGGAGGTATTCTCTGAGCTGCCGGGACAAACATCTGGGGTAGAGCATGACATCATTACCCCGCCCGGTGAAAGGGTGAAGTTAAAACCCTATCGGATCCCAGAGGCCCGACGGGAGGCAATACGGGAAGAAGTACAGAAAATGCTGAACTTAGGGGTGATAGAGGAGTCCCAAAGTGATTGGTCTAGTCCCATTGTGTTGGTGCCTAAACCGGATGGGAGCTGGCGATTTTGTAACGATTTTCGTCAGTTGAACAAAGTTACAAAATTTGACACCTACCCCATGCCACGTATAGATGAGTTGATCGACCGGCTGGGAACAGCCCGATACATGACGACTCTTGACCTCACAAAAGGGTATTGGCAAATCCCCCTGGCCAAGTCGGCCAAAGAGAAAACCGCATTTGTAACCCCAGACGGGGCGTCCAATATAAAAGAATGCCGTTCGGGTTACAGAATGCGCCGGCCACATTCCAGCGGAAAATGGACCAGATGCTGAGGCCCCATCGGAAGTATGCTGCGGCTTACCTGGATGACATAATTGTCCATAGCACAGATTGGGCCTCACATCTGCCAAAAGTGCAAGCAGTCCTGGACTCTGTTCGGGAAGCGGGGTTTACGGCTAACCCCAAGAAGTGTACCATTGGGCAGGAGGAGGCCAAATATCTTGGGTACACCATTGGGAGGGGAGTAATAAAACCCCAACTCAACAAAGTCGAGGCCATCCAGAGTTGGCCACGTCCCAACAGCAAGAAGCAGGTACGAGCCTTTCTGGGAATCGCTGGGTATTATCGGCGATTCATTCCCCACTTTGCTTCTAAGGCTGTGCCCCTAACCAACCTGACGAAGGGGAAAGGGTCGGTCATGATTAAGTGGACCCCCGAGGCTGAGGCAGCATTCCAATTCTTGAAACAAGCCTTATGTAGCCAGCCAGTGTTGTACTCACCCGACTTCTCTAAAGACTTTGTCGTACAAAGTGATGCGTCAGATGTGGGGTTAGGAGCAGTATTGTCCCAGGTCTGGAACGGGGAAGAGCACCCAGTCATTTACCTCAGCAGGAAGTTGAAGTCCCATGAGGTAAATTACGCCACCGTTGAAAAGGAGTGTTTAGCGGTGAAGTGGGCTCTAGATTCCCTTCGGTACTACCTGCTAGGTAGGCACTTTGACATGGTTACGGATCACGCTCCGTTAAAGTGGATGGCTCAAAACAAGGAAACAAATAGAAGAGTGAATAGGTGGTTCCTGGCCCTCCAGGAATTCAACTTCACAGTAAAGCATCGCCCTGGCGTTCAAATGGGGAATGTGGATGCTTTGTCTCGAGTACATGAATGCCTGATTGCTGGTGTTCCAACCCCGAGGTTAAAACAAGAGGGGGGGTATGTGACAGCAGGAAGGTAAAGTCACCTGGTTGCATCCAGGGGGGTAGATATATTTCGCCCAGATTCAGGCTTTACGCCGACTTATACAACTAGGTGGAGAGTTGTATAAGCCCAGCTGAGGCTAGTGGGCTCATGGATGACTCATACCTCTAGGGAGAGTGTGGGGCGTCGTGCAGACAGGGAGTTGATGAGACCAGCTGAAGCTTGTCAGCTCATTTAGGCCTCTATAAGAACTCCCAGATTCATTAGGTGTTTGCTCATGCCTGGACCCAGACCTGTGTGGACTGTCTAGGGAGAGTGAACCCCTGTGCGGTGAGACAAAGCCTGTGTGGCTATTTGCTTGGACATTTAAAACCAGGGACTTAGGGACTAGGACAGCACTAGGCTGATCCCAGTTGTTAGTTAGGAAACCTGTATGTTTAGTCAGAGGTCAAGTTGACCAGGATTTATTTTGTTTATGTTTCTTTTGCTTTGCTGTGTTTTGTCACTGTAAATAGAAAATAAACCGCACCTTTTTGATTTTGAAAACCACAACCTCCGTTGGCTGGGCCTGTTTTTGTGTGGGGAGCCCATCTCGGGGGTCACACACACCCGCTGCCGAGCTAACCCCCTCACAATATGAACAAAAAAACACAAAATAAAATGTGATTCATAAAGTCAATTGCGATGACATATCCGTGCAAGGATTGGTGTGAAAGTAGAAATAAATCAGGTTCCTATGTAGGAGTCCATAATAGAAATATCTATAGGAAGAAATAATATCCAAAACAGCAGACTAATGAGACGGATGGATAATGACAATCCTGACGATTGAAAAGTAGAGAGTGTACACAGGAAACTGAATCCAACATCAAAGATATACAGATGGGTACTCTTACCGTGTGACGTGGACCCACAACCGATTAGGGGTGGGTCAAAGGCAAGAGTAACGATCCTGTTGTTAATCCTGGGACTTCTCTAGATAGTTGCCGATCAATCCGCAGCATGAATGGTGGTAAGCATCAGGCCTCTCTGTTCTCAGGAACTTGGATGCGATATACCAAAGGGAAGTATCTCTCCAAAGGTTAACAGCAAAAAAAATGAGGAAATAAAAAGAAAAAGCCTCCACATGGCGTAGATCAAAAACAGCAAGTAGGGTTTATTAAAATAAAAAATATAAAACAATAACAGTAAGAATCCAGCGATTCATACAAGTGATCACAGATGTAGATAAGGGCACAGTATAGGCAGCAAACGTAGGACCCTATGCATTTCGTCCTAAAGGACTTCTACAGGGGTGTATACTAGTCTGCACCCACTGCGCTTATATAGTATATATGGAGTAACAGGCACTAATCCACTTCCGGAAATCGCGTGCGCTTCAAGCCTCAAAGTGAAGCGCCAATCTAAACATTAAAAACCAGGTAATGATTTGTGCTTCAAGCCTAAATATAGGGGACCAATAAGAGCGGTGTGACGCCGAGCGCATCCGCGGCGCCATGGCAACTAGGAAGGAGGAGTTCCAAAGAGGGCCGGACCAATGTGACGTCAGAAGCGCCAAACATATTCCGCCCACATAGGTTACACCAGAGGGGAGGCGCGGTATGCGTACCCCGTGTCACAGCGTCATAGGAGGTCCCCGCCCCAAGAGTGAGACAGAGGGTGGGTGTCAGCAAAAATGAATGATAGCACACGCCTCTGACTCACATCTGTAGGGCGCTGGAATGCGGAAGGGCTGGCACATAAAGAAATGATCTGCCAGAGCAGAAATACATTTCAGAGGCTGACCAATGGAAAAATTATTAATAATAATGAGAGGACACGACAGGGCGATGTAAAAAGACACTGTCACGCTATCACAGCGAGGAGTATGTTAAAACAGAGAGATGGCTCAGAGTGTACCATGAGCCGTCAAAGACAAGCTCAGAGGGGCTGGCTCACAATCTGTCACTCACATCGCTCAACATAAAGACAGGTATCTAATGTCTGTGTCACTCCTAGGTGCTCTAACAAGCACATATTCATAAACATCTCTGTTTGGTCTGAACGTACAATAAAATGAATTAAAATGAAAGATAAAATTGTGTACAATAAATTGATTAAAAAAGGATATGCACCAGGGATCAATAGGAGAATAGGACAACCAGAAATGTTTACTTAAGATTGGTTAATAAAGGCATTCACGTCCCATTCAACATTCATGCCATGGGGCGTGTATGTCTTCAATTGGTAAAAAGTTTCAAGCTTAGAGACCCCCCTAATTTTAGATTCACCCCTCCAGTGTGGAATAAATTTTAAACGTATTGTGTCTTACAAGGACAGGTAATCAGGTAGACGATAAATGTTGAACAGGTGGCGAAGCACTTCATTTGGTATTGTTGAGAAGTGCAAGTGGATTAAAAAGTTTCCGACTTTCGTCTGCCACAACTGTTATGAGCGCACACGTTGCACTTTTTACAAGGGTAATACCCATTAAGGTGTTCAAAGAAAACCGGTCTGGTTGGAGGATCGACTACATTGGGAGCAATGAAACCACTCAATGGCTGAGCTGCTCTATATATAATGCCCGCTCTTTCGGGGAGTCTGTCGTTCTTTCGGACCTTCCAGTGTCGACTGAAGATATCTATAATTTGCTTATGTTGTCTTGAAAAAGATGTAATGAAAGACCACTTAAATTTATCATTTTGAATTTTGAATCCGATGGTTTCTGTCTGATAATAGATTGTTCCTATCAAGTAAAGCTATTTTGCTGATTTCCTCATCCACATTTTTAGGATCATAGCCTTTTTCAACAAAGCGAGATTTGAGAATAGTACCTTGATGTTTATAGTCGGCCATATTAATGCAGTTCCTTCTTAATCTTAAAAATTGACCCCGGGGAACGGACTTTAACCAGGACGCATGATGACAACTGTCAACTGGAATGTATCCGTTCCTGTCCGTGGGTTTGAAGAAGGTTTTAGTTACCAGTTGTTGATTTGATATCGAAATTTCTAGATCTAAGAAATGTATTGTGGAAGTACTTGCTTCATACTTCAGTTCGATACCTCTGTTGTTATAGTTCAGTATGGTCATGAACTCGCTCAGGGAAGAGGGGCTTCCTTACCTTCACTTTATCACACACATTTGTCACATCATGACAGTTGAAAATTGAATGCTAATAAATATTAAAGACAATCATTCTGACCCCTGCATTTTTCATTCTTGCCTCATCATTTTTGGCCACTACTGTCTATTGATATGTCAAACACTTTTTGTTAAATCTTTAAATTTTTCGCACTAGTAACATCTATTTTACATCATTACACTTTTAGTACAAAATCTTTAGCTAAATACTATACCTGGCTCCAAATGGTCAAATCAGGCTCCTCCAGGAATTCAGGTTGTTCCTCCAAAGAAGGTTGAACTTGGCTGCAGGGAAGGCTGGAGGGTTGGCTGCATGGAAGGCTGGAGCTACTTCTGGGCTACATCTGGGGGGAAGGCTTGAAAGGGATTCCCTTGCTTCCAGATGGTCATCAAGGAAGTTTAGCTGACTGTAGTACCACAGATTTGGCTTGTAAATTTGATCTGCAGCTGCTCCTGACCTCATTGATTTTAGGACTTTGTTGCGTTCAGTCCGATATGTGCCCCTAATGGTCCCAATTTTCTTCTTGACATCCTCGATTGTTGCTGTGGGGATCTGTGTTTTCATAAATCCAAGCATGCTCTCCAGTGCTATCTTCCAGGCTTCTTTATTTTTATTCGTCTTATTTTTTGTCTGCCATATTTAGGCATGGTCAATTTTGGTCAACACTGTATCAGACAAAAACATCACCTACGACTGATTATTGTGCCCAAGAACATGAAACTTGACATCTTGAACTGTTTATGTGTGAATATTTTTGGAACATGGTTCTGTAGATGTGTTGGTAACTATATTTAACTAATCTAACTGGATTCAGTGTACGGTAAGGAGAGTATGCTCAGCAGCTGGTTACACATCTGGACTCATTAGCACAAGTGTGGGCCACAAGAACAACCTTTTTAGGGTGTCACACACAGATGATCCAGTGGATACTTGGTGTGTTTCCATGTGTGAAACTTGACCAAAATAGATCAATGTACCAGCTTTGGTAATGGATACAATCATGTGTTCAGCTTAGAACTATTGAAAAAACAGACAATTGTACCACACTTCCAACGAATGATTCATATTCCTCTTTCAGGCCTAAAATCTTTTTTTTACTCAAGTATACCTTTTGGTTCAATCTCATAGGGCTTCAAAGAGCTTCGAGACGGGAGAATAGGAACCCCACACCTCCAAACCAAGACCCACAACCGCGGGATGTGGAGGAAGAGGAAAATGGCAACACAACAGGTCAGTGTCATACACCACAGATTCATGTAATAGATGTAGGCCTGCATATTTATAATACATGGTGTGTTTCCAAATTTTAGGTGCTTTTCTGCCTGTGGAGCAAGAAAGATTCACCAGTCACAGTGCCCAGATGGTGATCAACAAAATCATGGTGTGCTCTTGTGACCTGGATCACATCAACCAAAACTTGCTCCAGATCAGGCAAAAGACCAAGCAGCTGAAGCAAAGAATAAAAAAGATCAGAGATGTGCTTGGGAGGGTTTAAATATTGAATATGGCACCAAATTTTACTTTTAATTTTGTTTGTTGTTTTGATTGTTTGTTTTGTAATAATTTAATTGTTTTTAGTACAAGTGTACATGTTGAACTTTATAAGTTACATATGGTTCATGCCTTTTAGCAAGATAAATACCCCCCAAAAAAATATATATATACCATTTTCTATTTATTTATTTTTTAAAAATACACATTTAAAATGTGCAACAATTAAAAATATTTTATACTCAACAATGTGTGGCTTCTTATATCAATGTTGCCTAAAAACAAAAAAAATTGGGGATGTTTACACTGACAATAATGGTTATTTACTAAAGAAAAATACACATGGCACTACAAGTGCACTAGGATAACCTAGGAGAAAGATTAAATCAACCCAAAGAAAAATAAAACAAGATGTTTTCATTATAAAGTATTTTTTTATTAAAAGCAAACATTCAAATGTCATCAGGCATTGCAATGGCCCCCCTACCCATAAAATAGTCCAAATAATGTTGGCGCACATCACGGCCGCTTTGGGGGGCCAAGCCTGTAGGGCCAGCTTCCTGGGCTGGCAATGCAAAATCTGAAAATCATGTGACCTCAGGCCCAACTGAAGAAAAATAATTTGGAGAGTGTTTTTTTAGAAAATTATGTAGGATGCAACAGCACATTACAATGTGATTCCACTTGTACGCCGCCATATTTATTGAGGTCTGAAAGAGGCGGAAACGGCTGGCCATGATGCCAAAGGCATTTTCAACCACCCTTCTGGCTCTGGCCAGCCTGAAATTAAAGACTCTCCTCTCAGGGGTGAGGGTCCTTTGGGGAAAAGGCCTCATCAGATGTGGACCTAGCGCAAACGCCTCATCTGCTATGAAGACAATTCTCTGCCGCAGGTGGCAATGCCAGGTCATCCGATTGTAGCCGTTGGGCGAACTCCGTCCTGGCAAAAACTCCACCGTCAGACATCCGCCCATTTTTCCCCACATCCACAAAAATAAATGAATAATTGGCAGACACCACCACCATCAGCACGATACTGTGGAACCCTTTATAATTAAAATAATAGGATCCCGAATGGGGTGGTGGCACGATGCGAACGTGCTTGCCATCAATGGCTCCTCCACAGTTGGGAAAGTTCCAACGCTGGGAAAACTCTGATGCCACATTCTGCCATTCCTGTGGCATAGAAGGGAACTGTGGAGTCAAACAAGAAAAAAAATTAATACTTTGATACATAAACATTGCAAGCAGATTATCACAAAACATTCTTGACAAAACATCAGTATAACATTAATTTTGAAGGAGTATTTTAATAAGAGCTAAAAAAAATGAGCACTAATCAGATTTCTCACCCCTTCTGATAGACCAATTAAATTATTTTATGGGGGGGGTTCAAGATGAGTTGGGGACCTCAGAAATAAAGGCTCTAGCACTCTGTCTGAATTAGAACAAAAAAAATGAACACATTTTAGGGGGGGGGGGGGTCAAGCACTACAATGGAGCTGACAAAAAACATTGGGAAGTGACTAGGCTAGGTGTGTTTTGTCCCAGGATAGAATGCTGGAGAGATTGGTTATTGGAAATATGCATATAGGCCAAAAAAGGAGCATTAAAAGCTTACAACATGCATGGGGACAAAGGGGACATTCACAGCATATTACAATCATGGTAATTAGGAACTGTTGAAAAAAATACTATACATTAGCAAGCATTAAATACATAGAATGTGAGGTTAAAGGACAAAACTTACCTTAATATAGTCCTCCTGCAGGACTTGGATTATGGCAGAACAGGTTTCTGGGATAATGAGGCCCAGAGCCTGGGAGGAGATGCCTGTCGAGAACTTGAGGTCCTGCAAGCTTCTCCCTTTTGCCAGGTAGCGCAACGTAGCAACTAGCCTCTGCTCAGCAGTGATGGCTTCCCACATATCGGTGTCCTCAGGGTTATTCTCCTAGATCTCCCGCAGCAGAGGCATGTGACAGAATTGGTACCGCTGGAGCAACCAATTCTTGGTCCATGATCTCCTCCTCACCCTGTTCATGGACCAGAGCTGGGATAAAGCAACAAGCCCAGCACCAAGCACAGCACGATCTCGGCGACAAGAACGTACCCGCAACATGGCTACAAAATGGTTGTCTAATCAGAACGAACTAAAAGAACGCACTGAAGAACAGCAAAGCCTCTGAAGAACGACCTGAAAAACAGTAACAAGCGGACAAGAACGCACTGCAAAAACAGATACGAACTGACTACAAGCACTGAAAGACAGATACGAACCCACAAGCACAAATTGAACACCAGAAAACGATCTTTAAAGCATGAAGACTGAAAAGCGCGAATCGTCTCTCACCAAACTTTTACTAACACGTGGTAACACAAAATCAGCAAAAGCAGCCCAAAGGGTGGCGCCATCCAAATGGACATATACTGTGAATGGGGTTTTGTTTCGCGCTACTCAAGAGTAGGGATGAGCTCGGTGTTCGAGTCGAACATACGTTCGACTCGAACATCGGCTGTTCGATCGTTCGGCGAACATCGAACGATTTGGGCCGTTCGCGCCAAATTCGAGTGACGCGAACGGCCCACAATACACTGCGCCATCGCAGTGCAATCCTGGCGCTGTGATTGGCCAAGCATGCACTGTGACCCCGCATGCTTGGCCAATCACAGCGCCGGCAGGTAGGAGAGCCATAATTGGCCACAGGCAGGTTGCCTGTGGCCAATTATAGCTCAGGGGGTTTAGCACACGCCCCACACTATAAAAGGCCGCCAGCGCGGCGGACTTGTGTAGTGTGTTCCGCCGCAGGGAAAGAGAAGGATAGGCAGGGACAGTGTTGATATTCTTTGTGCTATTCTTGTGTGCAGGGAGAGAGAAGGATAGGCAGGGAGAGTGTCAGTGTCATATTCTTTGCTAAACCTTCTGTGCAGGGAGAGAGAAGGATAGGCAGGGGACAGTGTCAGTGTCATATTCTTTGCTAAACCTTGTGTGCAGGGAAAGAGAAGGATAGGCAGGGAGAGTGTCAGTGTCATATTCTTTGATAAACCTTGTGTGCAGGGAGAGAGAAGGATAGGCAGGGGACAGTGTCAGTGTCATATTCTTTACTAAACCTTGTGTGCAGGGAGAGAGAAGGATAGGCAGGGAGAGTGTCAGTGTCATATCCTTTGATAAACCTTGTGTGCAGGGAAAGAGAAGGATAGGCAGGGGACAGTGTCAGTGTCATTGTTGCTAAGCCTCCTGCACAGTATACACCTGAAGCTAGCCCTTATTGCTGTGTTTTCCTGGTGTGTTACACTAACAGGCATTTGCAGCACTTACAGCGGGCGGAGTGTGCCTCCTGCACATTTTACACCTGAAGCTAGCCCGTATTGCTGTGTTTTCCTGGTGTGTTACACCAACAGGCATTTGCAGCACTTACAGCAGGCGGAGTGTGCCTCCTGCACATTATACACCTGAAGTTAGCCCGTATTGCTGTGTTTTCCTGGTGTGTTACACCAACAGGCATTTGCAGCACTTACAGCGGGCAGAGTGTGCCTCCTGCACATTATACACCTGAAGCTAGGCCGTATTTCTGTGTTTTCCTGGTGTGTTACACCAACAGGCATTTGCAGCACTTACAGCAGGCGTAGTGTGATTCCTGCAAAATATACTCCTGAAGCTAGGCCTTATTGCTGTGTTTTCCTTGTGTGTTACACCAACAGGCATTTGCAGCACTTACAGCGGGCGGAGTGTGCCTCCTGCACATTATACACCTGAAGCTAGCCCGTATTGCTGTGTTTTCCTGGTGTGTTACACCAACAGGCATTTGCAGCACTTACAGCAGGCGTAGTGTGATTCCTGCAAAATATACTCCTGAAGCTAGGCCTTATTGCTGTGTTTTCCTAGTGTGTTACACCAACAGGCATTTGCAGCACTTACAGCGGGCAGAGTGTGCCTCCTGCACATTATACACCTGAAGCTAGCCCGTATTGCTGTGTTTTCCTGGTGTGTTACACCAACAGGCATTTGCAGCACTTACAGCGGGCGGAGTGTGCCTCCTGCAGTGCACATTATACACCTGAAGCTAGCCCCTATTGCTGTGTTTTCCTGGTGTGTTACACCAACAGGCATTTGCAGCACTTACAGAAGGCGTAGTGTGATTCCTGCAAAATATACTCCTGAAGCTAGGCCTTATTGCTGGTTTTCCCATCTTCCTGCAGGCCATTAGAATGTCTGGAAGGCAAGCCAGGAGAGGCAGACAGAAAGGAGCCAATAAAAGAGGGCAAGCAGGCTCTGTGTCTAGAGACAACAGTGCTGGTCGTGGACGCGGTGCATCGCCATCAGCACGTGGCCATGGGACACGCTTGTCCTTCTTTTTGGCAGCTGGACATGTTGAGCCGCATTTATGCCGAAGACTTGGTAGAGTGGATGACCAAGCCCTCCTCATCCTCCTCATCCTCTCTCACCCAGGCTCAGGGTACTGGCAAAGCAGCTGCCAAAGCGTCCTCTTCCCTGGTATCAATGTCATCATCAGTCACTCCTTCCCTAGACCCACCATGTCCTCCTGAGGAGTCCCCTGAACTGTTTGAGCACAGTGTTGGGTACATGCTCCAGGAGGATGCCCAGCGTTTTGAAAGGTCTGATGATGATACCCAGCTAGAGGAAGGCACTGGCAGTAGCGTGAGAGCAGAGAGAGGGGATGCTCAAAAAGGACACCCATCTGGCAGTCATGTTCCAGCTGCAGCATACTGCCAGATTGGCTCCAGTGATGAGGAGGGAGGGGATGATGAGGTCACTGACTCCACGTAGGTGCCTAATAGGAGAGAGGAGGAGGAGGAGGAGGATGAGGAGGAGACACATCTCCAACGAGGCAGGATGCCCTCGGGGGGCCAGCGTAAGGGCAGCACACCGACGGAATCACACCGCAGAGCTCCGCCTGTGCAGGGCGCTGCCTCTGCCCGTTATTCAAAAAGTTCTTTGGTGTGGGCCTTTTTTGAGTCGAGTGCATCAGATTACACAGCTGCTGTTTGCAACATATGTCTCAAGCGTATATCGCGTGGCCAAAACATCACCCGCTTGGGCAGCACATGCTTGACCAGACATATGTTGACCTGCCATGCAGCTCGTTGGCAAGCCTACCTTAAAGACCCACACCAAAGAACAAAGCGGACGTCTCCTTGCACTGCATCAGCTGGGATCTCCAACCCCACTATACCTTCAGTCCTCTCTAAAACCTGCACTGAGAGGAATGAAGGTGTAGAATTAGGTGTGTCACAGCCAAGTACTTGCGGGCACCAACGTCCGATTCTAGCAGGCAAATTTCCCTGCCCCAGCTGCTGGACCGTCGAAAGAAGTTCACTCCCAGCCATCCACATGCCCAGCGGTTGAATGCTAGCTTGGCTAAATTGCTAGCGCTTCAACTGCTGCCTTTTCAGTTGGTAGACTCGGCCCCCTTCCGTGAGTTTGTGCAATGTGTGGTTCCTCAGTGGCAGGTTCCCAAACGCCACTTTTTCTCACGGAAGGCGATTCCGGCTCTCTACCGGCATGTGGAAGGCAATGTCTTGGCCTCGCTGGACAGGGCGGTCAGCGGTAAGGTGCATATTACCGCTGACTCATGGTCCAGCAGGTATGGACAGGGACGTTACCTTTCTTTCACGGCCCATTTGGTCACTCTTTTGGCAGCTGGGAAGGATGCAGGACAAGGTGCAGTAGTGTTGGAGGTTGTTCCGCCGCCATGCCTCCAAAATGCTACTACTGGTTGTGACACACCTCTCTCCTCCACCCCCTCCTCTTCTTCTTCCTCCATGGCCTCTTCCTGTTCTTTGTCCTCGGAACCAGCGGTGCTCAGTAGGCGTTCAAGGGGCTACGCAAGTACGCAGGCAAAAAGATGCCATGCCGTGCTTGCGCTGGTGTGTTTGGGGGACAGGAGCCACACTGGGGCAGAGGTTCTGTCTGCTCTGCAGGGGCAGGCCGAGAGGTGGTTGACGCCACGCCAGCTAAAGCCAGGAATGGTGGTTTGCGACAATGGCACCAACCTCCTCTCCGCCCTCCGACAGGGACAACTGACCCATGTGCCCTGTGTGGCTCACGTCCTTAACCTGGTGGTGCAGCGGTTCTTGGGCAGGTACCCGGGCTTACAGGATGTCCTGAGGCCGGCCAGGAAAGTCTGTGTGCATTTCCGCAGATCTTATAATGCCAGTGCTCGCCTGGCTGAGCTGCAAAAGGAGTTGAACCTGCCCAAGAACCGCCTTATATGTGACATGCCCACCAGGTGGAACTCAACATTGGCCATGCTGCAGTGGCTGCACACGCAGCAGAGGGCCATCAATGAGTACCTGTGCGACTACGGCACCAGGACAGGGTCAGGGGAGCTCGGTTTTTTTTCACCACGCCAGTGGGGCATGATCAGGGATGCATGCACTGCCCTGGCACCATTTGAGGAGGCCACGAGGATGGTGAGCAGTGACAGTGCATGCATGAGTGACACTGTACCTCTTGTCCACCTGTTGGAACATACGCTGCGTGGAATAATGGACAGGGCACTTGAGGCAGAACAGAGGCAGGAAGAGGAGGACTTCCTTGCCTCTCAAGGCCCCCTTTACCCAGACAGTGTTCCTTCTGTCCCACCCATCGCACAGGAAGAGGAGGAGGAGGAAGAGGAGGAGGAGGAGGATTGTGTCAGCATGGAGGTGGAGCCTGGCACTCAGCATCATCAGCAGCAGTCTTTTAGGGATGATTTACAGTCCCAAGAAACCCGTGGACTTGTACGTGGCTGGGAGGAGGTGGCTGCGGATCATGTCATCCATAGTGACCCAGAGGACTCCGGACCGAATGCCTCAGCAAACCTACACTGCATGGCCTCCCTGATCCTGCAAAGTCTGCGGAAGGATCCTCGCATTCTTCGGATCAAGGAGAGGGACCATTACTGGCTGGCCACTCTCCTTGATCCACGGTACAAGGGTAAGGTTGCGGACCTTATCTTACCGTCGCAGAGGGAGTAGAGGATGAGACAACTCCGGGAGGCCTTGCAGAAAGGTCTGTGCAACGCGTTCCCAGAGACTGGGAGGTTACAAACTCCTGGTCCTGGACAACGAGTTGCTGAGGCTTCGGTCAGTCAAAGAAGGAGCGGTGGGGAAGGTGGCCGTCTGACCGATGCGTTCAGACAATTCTTTAGTCCGCAGCCCCAAGGTATGATCGGTTCCAGCAACCATCGCCAGTGTCTGATATACATGGTGCAGGAATACCTAGGGGCAAGGTCAGACTTGGACACCTTCCCCACCGAAAATCCTCTGGCTTACTGGGTCTTGAGGATGGATCACTGGCCAGAGCTTGCACAGTATGCAATTGAGCTACTGGCCTGTCCTGCATCCAGCGTTCTTTCAGAACGCACATTCAGTGCTGCTGGAGGATTTGTCACGGATCACAGGGTGCGCCTGTCCACCGACTCAGTTGATTGACTGACCTTCATAAAGATGAACCAGTCTTGGATCACCACCAGCTACCAAACACCTGAAGCTGATATAACAGACTAATTTATTTTCAAATGTCACATCCCTTCAAGACTGATGCTGATGCTGAGAGACTGTCCTGTTATGTTGACTGGCTATCCTCCTCCTCCTCAATGATCCGATTGATGATGATAGCTTGGAAGAACATTTTTGTTTCTGGGTGCCGCCACCAGTGGCTAAGGCCCAATTTTTTAGCCCCTGTTTAACAGGGGCATGTAATTACAATTTTTTATGCAATTCTTTGCAGCAGGGCTCTTTCCTGCACTCCAACTAGAGTATCTGGGAGAGGTTGCAGTGTCGTGGCACCAGCACCAGTGGCTAAGGCCCAATTTTTCAGCCCCTGTTTAACAGGGGCGTGTTATTACAATTTTTTATGCAATGCTTTGCAGCAGGGCTCATTCCTGCACTCCAACTAGAGTATCTGGGAGAGGTTGCAGTGTCGTGGCACCAGCACCAGTGCCTAAGGCCCAATTTTTCAGCCCCTGTTTAACAGGGGCGTGTAATTACAATTTTTGATGCAATACTTTGCAACAGGGCTCATTGCTGTGCTCCAAGTACAGTATCTGTGAGGGGTTGCAGTGTTGTGGCACCAGTGCCAAAGGCCCAATTTTTCTGCCCCTGTTTAACAGGGGCATGTAATTACAATTCTTGATCTAATAATTCACAGAAGGGCCCATTCCTGCCTGCGCCCACCAAGAGTAACTGTGAGGCCTTACAGTGTTGTGTCAACACCACCACCACCACCACCGGCCCAATTTTTCAGCCCCTGTTCAACAGGGGCATGCAATTACAATTCTTGATCTAATAATTCACAGCAGGGCCCATTCATGCGCCCACCAAGAGTAACTGTGAGGGCTCACAGTGTTGTGGCAACACCAACATGTAAGGGGCAAATTTCATCAGAGTATATACGGCAGGCCCCTACTTTCAAACATCCAACTTACAAACGACTCCTCCTTGCAAACGGAAGGATACAACAGGAAGTGAGAGGAAATCTACCCCTAGGAAGGCAAATTCTCTCCTGTAAAGCCCTGTACACACGATCAGATTTCCTATGGATTCTAGTCCGATGGATTTGTCCATCGGATATCCGATGAAACTGTTTTCCATCAGTCTTGCGCACACACCATCAGTCAAAAACCCGACCGTTCCAAACGCGGTGACGTAAAACACTCCGATGAGCCGAGAAAAATTAAGTTTAAAGCTTCTGAGCATGCGTCGACTTGATTCTGAGCATGCGTGGGTTTTTGATCCGATGGACTTGCCCATAGATGATCGGAGTTTTCGATCGGTTTTTTATCCATCCAAAAAATTTAAAACATGTTCTATTTTTTAAAACCGATGGAAAAAACACTGATGGGTCCCATACACGATCGGTTTGTCTGATGAAAAGAATCCATCAGGCGAAAATCCATAGGATATCCGATCGTGTGTACAGGGCTTAAGAGTTAATATGGGAAAAAAAGTGTCTCCTCTTCACTGATGCTTTATCACCAATTCTTGTTTCAATAAAAACCCCAAATTTTCAAAAAACATTTGTCATTAGGACGGAAAGTGAGGTGAACTGTTCTGAACAGGTGCACACTGCACAGACAGCAAAACAAATGTTACAGGGGTGATAACCCTTCCCTATGTTTTCCAAAAAGCTTACAAATAGATTTTTTGGCTGGAGCTACACTTAAACAATGTACCTGTTCAAAATTACAAACAGATTCTACATAAGAACAAACCTACAGTCCCTGTCTTGTATGCACCGCCTGTATACGGCTGTTCAGAGTATATAGGGCCTTTTTTCTTTTGTGTGCGGGGTTCCCCTTAATATCCATACAAGACCCAAAGGGGCTGGTAATGGGCTGGGGTAGGGGGGGGTGATGGGGTAGCTATGCCATTTTTCTTAAAGATTTTCACCCATATTACCGGGACCAGACATTACATTAAAGCCGCAAGCAGTTTTAAATGGCTCTTTTTCCTTTAGAAATGTAATTTTGTGCAGGGACAGTTCTAAACACGGGAAACACGTGGCACTTCACAGGCATACTTTAGACACCCCCCAGGTACGATATTTAAAGAAATATTTGACTTTTTTTTTTTCACTTTATGCATCATTAAAATGACTGCTCCCGGAAAACGGCCGTTTTTAAAACTTCTTTTTGCATTGATACATGTCCCCTGGTGCAGAACCCGGGTTCCCAAACCCTTTTTAGGACAATAACATGCATAATAGTCGTTATAATTAGCACTTTAGATTTCAAACGTTCGCATCCATTGTATTTAATAGGGTTCTAACGTTCGTGCAAACTTTCGGTCCGTTCGCGGGTTCTGGTGCGAACTGAACCCGGGGGTGTTCGGCTCATCACTACTCAAGAGTATTAGAATGGAAACTGGGGTGAATATCTATGGCTGCAAAATCAATCTGTGTTCACCTAACACATAAACATAGTGATGAAGAAAAGAGGGGGGGGGGGATTTTGCGCTAAAGAAAATAAATATCACACATAAAACACCACTGTGTCACATAATATCACTTAAATAATAAATGATGAAAAATACTAAATATATTAAATGGTGATATAAATAGTGAAAATAATAAGTGCTAATATTTCAGACCACCTTAAAATAAAGTGCAAGTGCATATATGAACTTCCCCTGAAGAAGTCACGAGGTGCGTGACGTAACGCCGTAGGGAGGATTACGGCATCATACAGACAGATCGGAAGACAGCAGAGTAATAGTAAGATGGCGTTCCATACGCCGGTTACCTTATACACGCTGACAGTGTGATGTAAGAGTCCACTTTTTGCAATTTAATAAAGCCGTATTATATTTTAAATACTACACTATCAGAGGCTTTTTTCCCTGTCCCTCTCCTGCGCTGTCGGTCAGAGCTCGGCTCCCCTCTCCCCCTCCCCTTCCCTCTCACATTTATCTGTAGAGAGCGTGATCGGTGGAGGATATAGCCATAGTATCATAAAGGAGTGGAGAAGACACAGAGGAGAGACAAGACCATAGTTTATGCCAGTGAACACACTTTATGCCAGTGACCCAGGTTAATGAGGTGAGAGCATTGGGAGACAGGTGTAGGATTCACCACAGGTTCAATACTCCAAATCTGCTCATCATTCATACAATTTGACCCCATCCAGAATTTCGGAAAACCCCATTGATTTATCACCTTTTGGACATTTATTGAACAGCACCTATTGCAATATTGAACTTTTTGGCACATTTTGGATAGTTCATATATGCACTTGCACTTTATTTTAAGGTGGTCTGAAATATTAGCACTTATTATTTGCACTATTTATATCACCATTTAATATATTTAGTATTTTTCATCATTTATTATTTAAGTGATATTATGTGACACAGTGGTGTTTTATGTGTGATATTTATTTTCTTTAGCGCAAAATCCCCCCCCCCTTTTCGCCATCCGAATGGAACTTCCCCTTTATAGTGCCATCGTACGTGTTGTCGAACGTGTTGTACGTAACCGCGCTTTGCTCAAGCATTTTTTTCACGATCGTGTGTAGGCAAGGCAGGCTTGAGAAGAATCACGTTGAGAAAAAACGTCGTTTTTTTCAATGACATTAAAAACGGTCGTGTGTACGCGGCATGACACAATGACCAGTTTACATTCTTTACAACCAGGTGACTGGGTCGTTGTAAAGAAGCTTGAGGAACGAGACCACGCCAGCCACTGCAAGAAGCTGCTCAACCACACCAAGGAATGAGGAGTATGTTTATTTATATTTTTTTGGTTCAGTATATTGTAGCAAGGGTAACGATGAAAAGCATCCCAACTTATTGTTTAAAGTGTATTCTTCAACTAGCTAAGAATGCGAACAGGACCAATTGATGGGTCTACTCTGAATCTCCACCGAGCTTTAGTACCCCAATAATGACAGCGGTACATGATATATATATTTATAATGAATTAATGTAGCGCTTTGTATATAAACCAAATTAAATTAAATACAAGTGCAAATATATAATATTAATAAAAATGTATAAATCATGCACATAAATGATATATAGTCCATTAGATGAAAAAACTCTTCTTATAATCAGTGATTCTACACAAATCCACCACAGTGATTGTTCATCCTCAAAAGGAGTGCACACCACCACCAGTAAAAATGCACGCTTACCTCCCAGATGAGTTAAAACTCATAAATAGGTCTCTCCACAATTTCTTTCCGATCTCCTCTTAGTAATCAATGGTGGGTAATCCAGCAACCTGCAGACTGCTCCTTTCTAATGGTAACTCAGCACACTTGTATCCAGGAAAACAAATCACCTCCCAGCTTTGCTCAAAATTCCATGAGTTCAGGACATGTAAATTATAAATACAGAAACCATAGTGTTCTCCATATGCCAATTTATTCAAAGCCCCCAAATAAAGGTTACACTTACAAGATAAAACTGATAAAATCACATATAAAAACCCCCACAGTAGCACCGCGGTGTACACACAGTGCCTGGCTGAACGTCACACTATCGGCTCCTCTCTTCTAGACGCGTTTTGGCCAATCACAGACCTTCCTCAGTAGATGGGTGGGCCGATCACCTCTAACTAATATATAGTGTATCGTTGCCATAGCAGCCCTCCGGGCATCGCTACGGCCCTGTCTGCGGTGCAAAAAGATCCTCCTACTGGCTGTGTCTACAGGAATGACAAATTCCAAGACATGGGAGTGTGTCACTCCTACTGCTAACCATCAGCTCGCAGTTAGGGTGTTTTTCTTCACAACCCCCCGAAGACATACGTAGCAATCTCTGGTTACAGTCTATCACATGTTTAGTATTACTAGGCACAAATACACTACCGCAGCTAACAATTACACATATATATTTAAACATTATAAAAATGTATTAAAATTGAGAATTAAATTGCCAATAAACATAAGGTGAATAATCTTAGAATATGACTATATATACTACAGGATATTGTTATTAAAAAATGTATGGTTTAGAATGTACTTTAAAAATATATATTAATCTCCCCTAGCGTACTCCATAGATATATATACGTATTGGGTCACTCATCTCATTATAAAATTATGTAAAATAAATATAATTACTTCATATAACTATATTAACCACTTAACGACCGTTCACTGTATATATACGTCGGCCGAATGGCACGGACAGGCACAATCACGTACCTGTACGTGACTGCCTTCGTATGGGTGGGGGGTCCAATCAGACCCCCCTCCGGTACAGTGAGCGGTGGTTATCCGTTCGGGAGCGATCCGTGATGAGGGGGCCGCCATTCGTTTCTGGCCACCCCCTCACGATCGCTCCCAGCGAATGAAATGCTTCCTCTGCCTGTGTAATGTTTACACAGGCAGGAGGAAGTGATGTAATCTCTCCTGCGGCGCTCACATATACCGAGCGCCGTGGAGAGAAGACACACAGGTTAGTGCACTGAACACCACACTGACACCAGCACACATAGGAACACGATTGCCCCCCCAGGCCCCCCAGACACCCCCAGATCACCCCCCAGATCACCCCCCAGCCCCCAGTCACAGTGTCACTGATTGCAGTGACCATTTATTTACTGATCACTGCAATCAGTGACATTTGTGACTCTAAAAGTGTCAGGGCAGTTAGTTTTAGGTCCAGTGTAGCCCCCTAACCCCCCTAATAATGGTTTAACCCCTTAATCGCCCCCCAGGTAACCCTTTCACCCCCTAGCACCCTGCCCCCAAGCATGGGTCGGGTCACATTCTTGACCTCATCTTTAAACAAAATATGGACATCAACACATTGGACAACATGCCGTTACCATGGACAGACCACCACGCTATCAAATTTAAAATCACCACCAACTCCATCTCCCAGAAACCGAAACACTCAATAACAACACATTGGACAAGATCTCAGAAGAAACTACACTCGGAACTCTTCAAAATCACACTATCAAAAAAAATAGGAATGCTAAATCAGAACCACTCAACGGAACAAACACTCAACTCCTTAAACAAAGCATTACTACAAACAGCAGACATAGTCGCTCCGAGACGTAGAGCACCCATCCGCAGAAACAATTCGGCTGGTTTAATGACACTCTCACTCTACTGAAGCAAGAACGCAGAAGAGCTGAAGGAGCCTGGAGAAGAAACCCAACAAAGGAAAACCTCATTAACTACAAAGCACTCACTAAGAAATACCACAAAGCGATCTTCAAAGCAAAAAAAGAAAATTTCTCAAACACCATCTCAAATGCCCTAAACCGACCTCGTAAACTCTTTAGACTAGTCGCTCAAACTCTGAATCCTACCTGCCTAGAGCCCCCAGCAAACGAAACTCAAAAATTCTGCAATGAACTATCGGATTTTTTTATCGACAAAATCGAAAACATTAGAGAGATAATTCAATAGAAAAAAACAACCAACCTCATTCAGCCTAAACAAGAAGAGGAAACCAATATACAATCGATTAAATTTTCACTGGTCGCGATCACCGTCGACATCACCAAAAACATCATCAGAAGTCTTCGAGACAGCACATCACCAAATGACATTATTTCCACAAAACTCCTGAAAGAATGTACAGACATTCTGGCACCCACCATAACACATCTCATAAATCAATTATTCAAAGAAGGTATTGTTCCAACCTCCCTCAAGCAAGGCATAGTCAAACCCCTCCTAAAGAAGCCCAACTTCGACCCAAAAGACCCTAACTACTGCAGACCGGTAACAAGCCTCAACACCATCTCAAAGATCATGGAGAAAGCAGTAGTACAACAGCTACAACTCCATTTGGACTCCCACAAACTCTTGGATCCACTACAATCAGGCTTCCGCCCAGGCCATGGCACAGAAACAGCCCTTCTCAAAATATGGGATGACGCCCTGAAAGCTGCAGATGATGGAGAATCATGTCTTCTGGTACTGCTGGATCTCAGTGCAGTGTTCGACACAGTAGACCACAAAACTCTACTCATCCGCCTTAAAGAAGTAGCAGGAGTCGCAGACCCTGACCTACCCTGGTTTGCATCCTTCCTAGAAAATCGCTCCCAGATAGTGAAACTAGGAGCCTTCACCTCTGAAACTCACTCAATTTCTTGCGGAGTCCCTCAAGGATCACCCCTGTCACCCCTGCTCTTAAACACCTACCTCCGCCCACTCCTCAAAATCATCAGCAAACAGGATTTGTGCTACCACTCCTACGCTGACGACACCCAACTCTACTTTAGTATCACCGGAAAAAAAGACCAATATCACGGACTGGAAAATTGCCTCACACTGATCGATGATTGGATGACTGAGAGTTCCCTCAAACTCAATGGATCCAAAACAGAACTTCTTCTTCTCCACGCAAACCAAAAGACAAAAACAAAGACGTCTTGGACACCACCCACCATTCTTGGACAGACCATCACCCCAAGCACCAAAGTCAAAAGTCTCTGAGTCACGTTTGACTCGGAGATGTAGATGGATGCACAAATAGGATCAGTCGTCAGCGGATCGCACCATCTCCTCCGCCTGCTGCGGAGACTCATCCCCTTCATCCCGGAAGAGGACATAGCAGTAGTAGTTGGAACAATCATCAACTCCCGACTCGACTACGCGAACTCCCTCTACATAGGACTACCTAAATATCAGATTTCGCGCCTACAAGTTGTCCAGAACACGGCAGCCAGACTGATAACAGGAAAAAAACCTTGGGAATCCATCACCCCTTCACTGAGGACCCTACATTGGCTAACCGTAAAGGATCGGGTCACATTCAAGACCCTCTGCCTCACCCACAAGTGCACACAAGGAAACGCTCTTCAATATTTATGCGAGAAGATAAAACACTACACCACCAAACGCATTCTCCGATCAACCAACCAAAACCTCCTCCACATCCCCAAGTGCCGCTACAAATCAAAAGGGAGAATGAAGATTCGCAGTTCAAGGACCACGACTATGGAACGCTCTACCGCCGGACATCCGTATGGAAGAAAACTTTCGGGCATTCAGGAAAAAACTTAAGACCCACCTCTTCTGAAGGATCAGGACGTCACTGGATGCAAAGCGCCTTGAGGCGATTTAGTTTGCATTTGTAGCGCTATATACGTTTTTCACTTACTCACTGTCACTAAGCGATAGTTTTTCTGATCGCTGTATTAGTGTCGGTGGTGCCGCTAGGTAGCCAGTTATTTTTTTTTAGGTTCGCTGCAGGTTTTTATAGCGTCATGTACCCCCATATATTACCTAATAAAGGTTTAACCCCTTGATCGCCCCCCAGGTAACCCTTTCACCCCCTTTTGCCAGTGTCACTAAGCGATCGTTTTTCTGATCGCTGTATTAGTGTCGGTGGTGCCGCTAGGTAGCCAGTTATTTTTTTAAGGTTCGCCGCAGGTTTTTATAGCATCAGGTACCCCCATATATTACCTTATAATGGTTAAACCCCTTGATCGCCCCCCAGGTAACCCTTTCACCCCCTTTTGCCAATGTCACTAAGTGATCTTTTTCTGATCGCTGTATTAGTGTCGGTGGTGCCGAAAGGTAGCCAGTTATTTTTTTTAGGTTCGCCGCAGGTTTTTATAGCGTCAGGTACCCCCATATATTACATAATAAAGGTTTAACGCCTTGATCGCCCCCCAGGTAACCCTTTCACCCCCTTTTGCCAGTGTCACTGAGCAATCGTTTTTCTGATCGCTGTATTAGTTATGCTGGTGCCGCTAGGTAGTCAGTTATTTTTTTAGGTTGGCCGCCAGGTGTTTATAGCGTCAGGTACCACCATATATTATCTAATAAAGGTTTTAACCCCCTAATTGCCCCTAGTTAACCCTTTCACCAGTGATCACCATATAAGTGTTACAGGTGACGCTGGTTAGTTGCTTTTTATAGTGTCAGGGAACCCACCGTATGTAACCCAATAAAGGTTTAACCCCCTGATCGCCCGGCGGGTGATATCAATTAGGTTTTAGCATCAGAGAGGGTCTGCGTCGCCCCAGGCAGTGTCAGGTTAGTGCCAGTAACGCTAACACCCACACGTGAAGCATACACCTTCCTTAGTGGTATAGTATCTGAACAGATCAATATCTGATCTGTTCAGATCTATACTAGCGTCCCCAGCAGTTTAGGGTTCCCAAAAACGCAGTGTTAGCGGGATCAGCCCAGATACCTGCTAGCACCTGCGTTTTGCCCCTCCGTCCAGCCCAGGCCACCCAAGTGCAGTATCGATCGATCACTGTCACTTACAAAGCACAACACACATAACTGCAGCGTTCGCAGAGACAGGCCTGATCCCTGCGACTCCAGTGCTGTAGGAGGAGATTTCACCACCACAGTTAAAAAAAAGCATATATGCCGAAACATGGGGGCAGCAAAGGGGGAGGAGCGATTTTGCTCCTAATGCCGTGTACATACGGTCAAAGTTCCGATGGAGGCTTGCCTTTGGAAAAGTCCGACCATGTGTGTGCGGCATAACTTTTGCGGGAGGATGCCCCCATGCTTCGGCATATATAAATGGTGCATGTATGCCCATCATTAGAAGTGGGTGGATGAAGGGAGGTATTCTAATGGTGGGCATACCCACCGATCAATCTCTTTTTTTCGTTCAGCCAACAGGCTGCATGAAAAAAAAGATTGCAATACATGTCCAACAAGGACCAGCAACGTACTGGTATGTTGCTGGACTTTGAATGGTTATACCAGAATGATGCCTGCGGGTTTAGGTATCATCTTGGTATCATTCTTTTCAGCCGGCGGCCGGCTTTCATGTAAAAGCAATCCTAGTGGCTAATTAGCCTCTGGACTGCTTTTACAAGCAGTGGGAGGGAATGTCCCCCCGGATATAAAAAGCGCCATCGGAAAATTGGGAAATCATTTTATCACACCGATCTTGGTGTGGTCAGATGCTTTGAGGGCAGAGGAAAGATCTAGGGTCTAATAGACCCCATTTTTTTTTTAAAAGGGTACCTGTCACTACCTATTGCTATCATAGGGGATATTTACATTCCCTGAGAGAACAATAAAAAAAAAATATGGAAGGAACAGTTTAAAAATAAAATAAAACAGCACCCCTGTCCCGCCCTGCTCTTGCGCAATGGCGAACGCTAGCGTCGGTCTGGCGTCATATGTAAACAGCAATTGCATCATGCATGTGAGGTATCACTGCAAAGGTCAGATCGAGGGCAGTAATTTTAGCAGTAGACCTCTTCTGTAAATCTAACGTGGTAACCTGTAAAGGCTTTTAAGGGCTTTTAAAAATGTATGTAGTTTGTCGCCACTGCGCGTTTGTGCGAAATTTTAAAGCATGTCGTGTTTGGTATCTATGTACTCAGCCTAAGATCATCTTTTTTATTTCATCAAACATTTGGGCAATATAGTGTGTTTTAGTGCATTAAAATTAAAAAAAGGGTATTTTTCCCCAAAAAATGCGTTTGAAAAATCGCTGTGCAAATACTATGTGGAAAAAAAAATGCAACACCCACAATTTTAATCTGTAGAGCCTTTGCTTTAAAAAAATATATAATGTTTGGGGGTTCAACATAATTTTCTTGCAAAAAAAAAAAATGTTTTCATGTAAACAAAAAGTGTCAGAAAGGGCTTTGTCTTCAAGTGGTTAGAAGAGTGGATGATGTGTGACATAAGCTTCTTAATGTTGTGTATAAAATGCCAGGACGGTTCAAAACCCCCCAAAATGACCCCATTTTGGAAAGTAGACACCCCAAGCTATTTACTGAGAGGCATGTCGAGTCCATGGAATATTCTATATGTTGACACAAGTTGCGGAAAAAAGACAATTTATTTATTTATTTATTTATTTTTGCACAAAGTTGTCACTGAATGATATATTGCTCAAACGTGCCATGGGCATATGTGGAATTACACCCCAAAATACATTCTGTTGCTTCTCCTGAGTATGGAGATACCACATGTGTGAGACTTTTTGGGAGCCTAGCCGCGTACGGGACCCCAAAAGCCAAGCACCGCCTTCAGGCTTTCTAAGGGTGTAAATTTTTGATTTCACTCCTCACTGCCTATCACAGTTTCGGAGGCCATGGAATGCCCAGATGGCACAAAACCCCCCCAAATGACCCCATTTTGGAAAGTAGACACCCCAAGCTATTTGCTGATAGGTATGGTGAGTATTTTGCAGATCTCGCTTTTTGTCACAAAGTTTTTGTAACGGCACCCCAATCTCAAGGGGTATTAACGCCGTTTACGATGTTCCCTCTCCTAGACACACATCCACTCGCTACCGATATCCACAGCTAAACGACCCTTTCCTATAGGAGCCGACCCCTCTGGAAGAAGACGAGACGCACTCTGTCTCTTCTGTAGTAGGAATGAATTTATTATTGAGAAACATTGTAACTTTATACACAATTCAAGGCACATGATTTAACATGAACAAGGGCCCAGCTCCACCCACACATCCCAAGACTCAACACCTCATCCTGACGTCTGCTAGGCTTCAAAAGATCCCAACACAATAGAATATACGATCTCCAATACACATCTTTTCACAAAGGGTTGGCAGCCAGTCTGTCTGGCACTTTACAATACACACAAGGACAGACTTAAATGAACAATAGAAATGCAAAACAACTTAATTCCTCACAGCAATGATACTTAACCCCCACATACAGTATACATCCAATCTATATACAATGTATATACAGCCTTGAATATGGCTATCACAGACCATATCAGGGGTTTCTTTTATTCACCCCGTGTCCAAAGTGACCCCACTGTCACACATCTCCCCTTTCGGCAGGGGACTAACAGAGGAGGGGACCCCAGACGGGTCTACTCCGAAGTTAGTCCATGGGTCCATTCTTCCAATGCTGGTATCCACCCAGTACCACAAATGAATTGCTCCAAGCAGAGCATTACTTACCCAGCCAACCTCTGCCTCTCTCAGAGAACATACCCGCCGCTGGGGAGAAGACAGGGTGACTGGGCTCAGTCCGTCATGCTGTTGGGGATCTGGGTCGACTGCCCGGCATCCCTGGGGTATACAAGTGGAGACTGAAGTCCCATCCACTTGTGGTAGGTGGAAGTCCCCCAGTACTTGCAAAGCAAGGCTGACATCCTCCTGTCTCAGTGTCACACCATTTTCTGGGGTTGTGTCAGTGAGGACCGAAGTCCGATCCAATACCACAGGAACTCCCTCTTCTGTTAGTTGAGAGCCGAGGCCCGTGGCACTCGGCTCTGTTGCCAGCTCTTCTGCTGGGTTGCTGTGAGTGGAGACTGCAGTCCCATCCACCGATATCCGCTCAAGTGGCAGTTGTGTGCAGCGGCCAGTAGCATTCTGCCCTGCTGCCAGTGATTCAGCTGGGGGTAAAAGCTTTACCACCCCAGCTTGTTGCTGGAGAGAGGGGCCAACTGCCCCGGCTCCCTGAAACTCCACAGTTGTTTCCGGTGCTGGGCAGCACAGGTTGCTATCACTCTGCCCTGTTGCCAGTACTCCTGCTGGGGACTCCACACCATCTGCTCTGGCTACCTGTTGGGGAGGGAAAATGGCTGCTTCTCCTCCCTGCATCTCTGAAATCCACTCAGAAAGAGGAACCATCACCTTCTCAACTCGGGCCTCCAACACTGCCACGGGTGTAGAGCAGGGGTCTGCAGTACTTTGTCCTGCTGCCAGTAGTGATGAGCCGAACACCCCCGGGTTCGGTTCGCACCAGAACCCGCGAACGGACCGAAAGTTCGTACGAACATTAGAACCCTATTAAATACAATGGATGCGAACGTTCGAATTCTAAAGTGCTAATTATAACAACTATTATGCATGTTATTGTCCTAAAAAGGGTTTGGGAACCCGGGTTCTGCACCAGGGGACATGTATCAATGCAAAAAGAAGTTTTAAAAACGGTCGTTTTTCGGGAGCAGTCATTTTAATGATGCATAAAGTGAAAAAAAAAATCAAATATTCCTTTAAATATCGTACCTGGGGGGTGTCTAAAGTATGCCTGTGAAGTGCCACGTGTTTCCCGTGTTTAGAACTGTCCCTGCACAAAATGACACTTCTAAAGGAAAAAAAAGCCATTTAAAACTTCTTGCGGCTTTAATGTAATGTCTGGTCCCGGTAATATGGATGAAAATCTTTAAGAAAAATGGCATAGCTACCCCATGACCCCCCCCCCCCTACCCCAGCCCATTACCAGCCCCTTTGGGTCTTGTATGGATATTAAGGGGAACCCCGCACATAAAATAAAAAAGGCCCTATATACTCTGAACAGCCGTATACAGGCGGTGCATACAAGACAGGGACTGTAGGTTTGTTCTTATGTAGAATGTGTTTGTAATTTTGAACAGGTACATTGTTGAAGTGTAGCTCCAGCCCAAAAATCTATTTTTAAACTTTTTGGGAAACATAGGTAAGGGTTATCACCCCTGTAACATTTGTTTTGCTGTCTGTGCCCCTGTTCAGAACATTTCACCTCACTTTCCGTCCCAATGACAACTGTTTTTGAAATGTGGTGTTTTTCTTGAAACAAGGATTGCTGATAAAGCATCAGTACAGAGGAGACACCTTTCTCCCATATTTATTCTTACAGGAGAGAATTTTCCTTCCTAGTGGTAGATTTCCTCTCACTTCCTGTTGTCTTCTTTCGTTTGCAAGTAGGAGTCGTTTGTAAGTTGGATGTTTGAAAGTAGGGACCTGCCGTATATACTCTGCAGAAATAGGCCCCTTAGTTGTTGGTGTTGGCACAACACTGTAAGCACTCACAGTTACTCTTGGTTGGTGCTGGAACGCCCTGCTGTCAACTATTATATCAGGAATTTTAATTACATATAATTGTTGAACAGTGGTAGTAAAAATTGGGGCTTTGATGGTGGTGCTGGTGCCACAACACTGTAAGCCCTGACAGTTACTCTTGGAGGGTGCAGCAATGGGCCCTGCTGTGAATTATTAGATCAAGAATTGTAATTGCATGCCCCTGTTGAACAGGGGCTGAAAAATTGGGCTTTTCGTGGTGGTGGTGGTGGTGGTGGTGTTGCCACAACACTGTAAGCCCTCAGAGTTACTCTTGGTGGGTGCAGGAATGGGCCCTGCTGTGAATTATTAGATCAAGAATTGTAATTACATGCCCCTTTTGAACAGGGGCTGAAAAATTGGGCCTTTCGTGGTGGTGGTGGTGGTGGCGTTGCCACAACACTGTAAGCCCTCAGACTTACTCTTGGTGGGTGCAGGAATGGGCCCTGCTGTGAATTATTACATCAAGAATTGTAATTGCATGCCCCTGTTGAACAGGGGCTGAAAAATTGGGCCTTAGGCACTGGTGGCACAACACTACAACCCCTCACAGAAACTGTACTTGGAGCACAGCAATGAGCCCTGTTGCAAAGTATTGCTTCAAAAATTGTAATGACACGCCCCTGTTAAACAGGGGCTGAAAAATTGGGCCTTAGGCACTGGTGGCACAACACTACAACCCCTCACAGATACTGTACTTGGAGCACAGCAATGAGCCCTATGGCAAATTATTGCTAAAAAAATTGTAAGTACACGCCCCTGTAAAACAGGGGCTGAAAAATTGGGCCTTAGCCACTGGTGGCGGCACCCATAAACAAAAATGATCTTCCAAGCTATCATCATCAATCGTATCATTGAGGACTCGGAGGAGGAGGATAGCCAGTCAACATAACAGCACAGGCACTCAGCATCAGCATCAGTCTTGAAGGGACGTGACATGTTAAAATCAATTAGTCTGTTATATCAGCATCAGGTGTGTGGTAGCTGGTGGTGATCCAAGACTGGTTCATCTTGATGAAAGTCAGTCGATCAACCGAGTCGGTGGACAGGCGCACCCTGTGATCCGTGACAAATCCTCCAGCAGCACTGAATGTGCGTTCCGAAAGAACGCTGGATGCAGGACAGGCCAGTAGCTCAATTGCATACTGTGCAAGCTCTGGCCAGTGATCCATCCTCAAGACCCAGTAAGCCAGAGGATTTTCGGTGGGGAAGGTGTCCAAGTCTGACCTTGCCCCTAGATATTCCTGCACCATGTTTATCAGACGCTGGCGATGGTTGCTGGAACCAATCATACTTTGGGGCTGCGGACTAAAGAATTGTCTGAACGCATCGGTCAGACGGCCACCTTCCCCACCGCTCCTTCTTTGACTGGCCGAAGCCTCAGCAACTCGTTGTCCTGGACCAGGAGTTTGTAACCTCCCAGTCTCTGGGAACGCGTTGCACAGACCTTTCTGCAAGGCCTCCCGGAGTTGTCTCATCCTCTGCTCCCTCTGCGACGGTAACATAAGGTCCGCAACCTTACCCTTGTACCGTGGATCAAGGAGAGTGGCCAGCCAGTAATGGTCCCTCTCCTTGATCCGAAGAATACGAGGATCCTTCCGCAGACTTTGCAGGATCAGGGAGGCCATGCAGCGTAGGTTTGCTGAGGCATTCGCTCCGGAGTCCTCTGGGTCACTAAGGACGACATGATCCGCAGTCACCTCCTCCCAGCCACGTACAAGTCCACTGGTTTCTTGGGACTGTAAATCATCCCTAAAAGACTGCTGCTGATGATGCTGAGTGCCAGCCTCCACCTCCATGCTGACACAATCCTCCTCCTCCTCCTCCTCCTCTTCCTCTTCCTGTGCGATGGGTGGGACAGAAGGAACACTGTCTGGGTAAAGGGGGCCTTGAGAGGCAAGGAAGTCCTCCTCTTCCTGCCTCTGTTCTGCCTCAAGTGCCCTGTCCATTATTCCATGCAGCGTGTGCTCCAACAGGTGGACAAGAGGTACAGTGTCACTGATGCATGCACTGTCACTGCTCACCATCCTCGTGGCCTCCTCAAATGGTGCCAGGACAGTGCATGCATCCCTGATCATGCCCCACTGGCGTGGAGAAAAAAAACCAAGCTCCCCTGACCCTGTCCTGGTGCCGTAGTCGCACAGGTACTCATTGATGGCCCTCTGCTGCGTGTGCAGCCGCTGCAGCATGGCCAACGTTGAGTTCCACCTGGTGGGCATGTCACATATAAGGCGGTTCTTGGGCAGGTTCAACTCCTTTTTGCAGCTCAGCCAGGCGAGCACTGGCATTATAAGATCTGCGGAAATGCACACAGACTTTCCTGGCCTGCCTCAGGACATCCTGTAAGCCCGGGTACCTGCCCAAGAACCGCTGCACCACCAGGTTAGGGACGTGAGCCACACAGGGCACATGGGTCAGTTGTCCCTGTCGGAGGGCGGAGAGGAGGTTGGTGCCATTGTCGCAAACCACCATTCCTGGCTTAAGCTGGCGTGGCGTCAACCACCTCTCGGCCTGGCCCTGCAGAGCAGACAGGACCTCTGCCCCAGTGTGGCTTCTGTCCCCCAAACACACCAGCGCAAGCACGGCATGGCATCTTTTTGCCTGCGTACTTGCGTAGCCCCGTGAACGGCTACGGAGCACCGCTGGTTCATAGGACAAACCACAGGAAGAGGCCATGGAGGAAGAGGAGGGGGTGGAGGAGAGAGGTGTGTCACAACCAGTAGTAGCATTTTGGAGGCGTGGCGGTGGGACAACCTCCAACACTACTGCACCTTGTCCTGCATCCTTCCCAGCTGCCAAAAGAGTGACCCAATGGGCCGTGAAAGAAAGGTAACGTCCCTGTCCATGCCTGCTGGACCATGAGTCAGCGGTAATATGCACCTTACCGCTGACCGCCCTGTCCAGCGAGGCCAAGACATTGCCTTCCACATGCCGGTAGAGAGCCGAAATAGCCTTCCGTGAGAAAAAGTGGCGTTTGGGAACCTGCCACTGAGGAACCGCACATTGCACAAACTCACGGAAGGGGGCCGAGTCTACCAACTGAAAAGGCAGCAGTTGAAGCGCTAGCAATTTAGCCAAGCTAGCATTCAACCGCTGGGCATGTGGATGGCTGGGAGTGAACTTCTTTCGACGGTCCAGCAGCTGGGGCAGGGAAATTTGCCTGCTAGAATCGGACGTCGGTGTACTGCTAGCAGAGTGGCCGCAAGTACTTGGCTGTGGCACACCTAATTCTACACCTTCATTCCTCTCAGTGCATGTTTCAGAGAGGACTGAAGTTATAGTGGGGTTGGAGATCCCAGCTGATGCGGTGCAAGGAGAGGTCCGCTTTGTTCTTTGGTGTGGGTCTTTGAGGTAGGCTTGCCAACGAGCTGCATGGCAGGTCAACATATGTCTGGTCAGGCATGTGGTACCCAAGCGGCTGATGTTTTGGCCACGCGATATACGCTTGAGACATATGTTGCAAACAGCAGCTGTGCGATCTGATGCACTAGCCTCAAAAAAGGCCCACACCAAGGAACTTTTTGAATGACGGGCAGAGGCAGCGCCCTGCACAGGCGGAGCTCTGCGGTGTGATTCCGTCGGTGTACTGCCCTTACGCTGGCCACCAAAGGGCATCCTGTCTCGTTGGAGATGTGCCTCCTCCTCATCCTCCTCCTCCTCTCTCCTATTAGGCACCCACGTGGAGTCAGTGACCTCATCATCCCCTCCCTCCTCATCACTGGAGCCAATCTGGCAGTATGCTGCAGCTGCTGGAACATGACTGCCAGATTGGTGTCCTTCTTGAGCATCCCCTCTGTCTGCTCTCACCCTACTGCCTTCCTGTAGCTGGGTTTCATCATCAGACCCTTCGAAACGCTGGGCATCCTCCTGGAGCATGTACCCAACACTGTGCTCAAACAGTTCGGGGGACTCCTCAGGAGGAGGACATGGTGGGTCTAGGGAAGGAGTGACTGATGATGAGTCTGACATTGATACCAGGGAAGAGGACGCTTTGGCAGCTGCTTTGCCAGTACCCTGAGCCTGGGTGAGAGAGGATGAGGAGGAGGAGGAGGGCTTGGTCATCCACTCTGCCAAGTCTTCGGCATGATGTGGCTCAACATGTCCAGCTGCCGAAAAGAAGGACAAGCGTGTCCCATGGCCATGTGCTGATGACAATGCACCGCGTCCATGACCAGCACTGTTGCCCCCAGACACAGAGCCTACTTGCCCTCTTTTATTGCCTCCTGACTGTCTGCCTCTCCTTGTTTGCCTTCCAGACATTCTAATAGATGGCCTGCAGGGAGATGGGAAAAAAGCAATAAGGGCTACCTTCAGGTGTCCTTCTCTGTCCCTTGAAACAAGGACTTGCACAGTGAAAGAAACTGACACTCTCCCTACCTACAGTTTTCTGTCCCTAGAAAAAATGTTTTTTTTAAGCACAATATAGCACAAGGAGAATTCACTCACTGTCCTTCCAGGTCCCTAGAAACAAGGACTTGCACAGTGAAAGAAACTGACACTCTCCCTACCTACAGTTTTCTGTCCCTAGAAAAAATGTTTTTTTTAAGCACACTATAGCACAAGGAGAATTCACTCACTGTCCTTCCAGGTCCCTGGAAACAAGGACTTGCACAGTGAAAGAAACTGACACTCTCCCTACCTACAGTTTTCTGTCCCTAGAAAAAATGTTTTTTTTAAGCACAATATAGCACAAGGAGAATTCACTCACTGTCCTTCCAGGTCCCTAGAAACAAGGACTTGCACAGTGAAAGAAACTGACACTCTCCCTACCTACAGTTTTCTGTCCCTAGAAAAAATGTTTTTTTTAAGCACACTATAGCACAAGGAGAATTCACTCACTGTCCTTCCAGGTCCCTGGAAACAAGGACTTGCACAGTGAAAGAAACTGACACTCTCCCTACCTACAGTTTTCTGTCCCTAGAAAAAATGTTTTTTTTAAGCACAATATAGCACAAGGAGAATTCACTCACTGTCCTTCCAGGTCCCTGGAAACAAGGACTTGCACAGTGAAAGAAACTGACACTCTCCCTACCTACAGTTTTCTGTCCCTAGAAAAAATGTTTTTTTTAAGCACAATATAGCACAAGGAGAATTCACTCACTGTCCTTCCAGGTCCCTAGAAACAAGGACTTGCACAGTGAAAGAAACTGACACTCTCCCTACCTACAGTTTTCTGTCCCTAGAAAAAATGTTTTTTTTAAGCACAATATAGCACAAGGAGAATTCACTCACTGTCCTTCCAGGTCCCTAGAAACAAGGACTTGCACAGTGAAAGAAACTGACACTCTCCCTACCTACAGTTTTCTGTCCCTAGAAAAAATGTTTTTTTTTAAGCACACTATAGCACAAGGAGAATTCACTCACTGTCCTTCCAGGTCCCTGGAAACAAGGACTTGCACAGTGAAAGAAACTGACACTCTCCCTACCTACAGTTTTCTGTCCCTAGAAAAAATGTTTTTTTTAAGCACAATATAGCACAAGGAGAATTCACTCACTGTCCTTCCAGGTCCCTAGAAACAAGGACTTGCACAGTGAAAGAAACTGACACTCTCCCTACCTACAGTTTTCTGTCCCTAGAAAAAATGTTTTTTTTAAGCACACTATAGCACAAGGAGAATTCACTCACTGTCCTTCCAGGTCCCTGGAAACAAGGACTTGCACAGTGAAAGAAACTGACACTTTCCCTACCTACAGTTTTCTGTCCCTAGAAAAAATGTTTTTTTTAAGCACAATATAGCACAAGGAGAATTCACTCACTGTCCTTCCAGGTCCCTGGAAACAAGGACTTGCACAGTGAAAGAAACTGACACTCTCCCTACCTACAGTTTTCTGTCCCTAGAAAAAATGTTTTTTTTAAGCACAATATAGCACAAGGAGAATTCACTCACTGTCCTTCCAGGTCCCTAGAAACAAGGACTTGCACAGTGAAAGAAACTGACACTCTCCCTACCTACAGTTTTCTGTCCCTAGAAAAAATGTTTTTTTTAAGCACAATATAGCACAAGGAGAATTCACTCACTGTCCTTCCAGGTCCCTAGAAACAAGGACTTGCACAGTGAAAGAAACTGACACTCTCCCTACCTACAGTTTTCTGTCCCTAGAAAAAATGTTTTTTTTACGCACACTATAGCACAAGGAGAATTCACTCACTGTCCTTCCAGGTCCCTGGAAACAAGGACTTGCACAGTGAAAGAAACTGACATTCTCCCTACCTACAGTTTTCTGTCCCTAGAAAAAATGTTTTTTTTAAGCACAATATAGCACAAGGAGAATTCACTCACTGTCCTTCCAGGTCCCTAGAAACAAGGACTTGCACAGTGAAAGAAACTGACACTCTCCCTACCTACAGTTTTCTGTCCCTAGAAAAAATGTTTTTTTTAAGCACACTATAGCACAAGGAGAATTCACTCACTGTCCTTCCAGGTCCCTGGAAACAAGGACTTGCACAGTGAAAGAAACTGACACTCTCCCTACCTACAGTTTTCTGTCCCTAGAAAAAATGTTTTTTTTAAGCACAATATAGCACAAGGAGAATTCACTCACTGTCCTTCCAGGTCCCTAGAAACAAGGACTTGCACAGTGAAAGAAACTGACACTCTCCCTACCTACAGTTTTCTGTCCCTAGAAAAAATGTTTTTTTTAAGCACACTATAGCACAAGGAGAATTCACTCACTGTCCTTCCAGGTCCCTGGAAACAAGGACTTGCACAGTGAAAGAAACTGACACTCTCCCTACCTACAGTTTTCTGTCCCTAGAAAAAATGTTTTTTTTAAGCACAATATAGCACAAGGAGAATTCACTCACTGTCCTTCCAGGTCCCTGGAAACAAGGACTTGCACAGTGAAAGAAACTGACACTCTCCCTACCTACAGTTTTCTGTCCCTAGAAAAAATGTTTTTTTTAAGCACAATATAGCACAAGGAGAATTCACTCACTGTCCTTCCAGGTCCCTAGAAACAAGGACTTGCACAGTGAAAGAAACTGACACTCTCCCTACCTACAGTTTTCTGTCCCTAGAAAAAATGTTTTTTTTAAGCACAATATAGCACAAGGAGAATTCACTCACTGTCCTTCCAGGTCCCTAGAAACAAGGACTTGCACAGTGAAAGAAACTGACACTCTCCCTACCTACAGTTTTCTGTCCCTAGAAAAAATGTTTTTTTTAAGCACACTATAGCACAAGGAGAATTCACTCACTGTCCTTCCAGGTCCCTGGAAACAAGGACTTGCACAGTGAAAGAAACTGACACTCTCCCTACCTACATTTTTCTGTCCCTAGAAAAAATGTTTTTTTTAAGCACAATATAGCACAAGGAGAATTCACTCACTGTCCTTCCAGGTCCCTAGAAACAAGGACTTGCACAGTGAAAGAAACTGACACTCTCCCTACCTACAGTTTTCTGTCCCTAGAAAAAATGTTTTTTTTAAGCACACTATAGCACAAGGAGAATTCACTCACTGTCCTTCCAGGTCCCTGGAAACAAGGACTTGCACAGTGAAAGAAACTGACACTTTCCCTACCTACAGTTTTCTGTCCCTAGAAAAAATGTTTTTTTTAAGCACAATATAGCACAAGGAGAATTCACTCACTGTCCTTCCAGGTCCCTGGAAACAAGGACTTGCACAGTGAAAGAAACTGACACTCTCCCTACCTACAGTTTTCTGTCCCTAGAAAAAATGTTTTTTTTAAGCACAATATAGCACAAGGAGAATTCACTCACTGTCCTTCCAGGTCCCTAGAAACAAGGACTTGCACAGTGAAAGAAACTGACACTCTCCCTACCTACAGTTTTCTGTCCCTAGAAAAAATGTTTTTTTTAAGCACAATATAGCACAAGGAGAATTCACTCACTGTCCTTCCAGGTCCCTAGAAACAAGGACTTGCACAGTGAAAGAAACTGACACTCTCCCTACCTACAGTTTTCTGTCCCTAGAAAAAATGTTTTTTTTACGCACACTATAGCACAAGGAGAATTCACTCACTGTCCTTCCAGGTCCCTGGAAACAAGGACTTGCACAGTGAAAGAAACTGACACTCTCCCTACCTACAGTTTTCTGTCCCTAGAAAAAATGTTTTTTTTAAGCACAATATAGCACAAGGAGAATTCACTCACTGTCCTTCCAGGTCCCTGGAAACAAGGACTTGCACAGTGAAAGAAACTGACACTCTCCCTACCTACAGTTTTCTGTCCCTAGAAAAAATGTTTTTTTTTAAGCACAATATAGCACAAGGAGAATTCACTCACTGTCCTTCCAGGTCCCTAGAAACAAGGACTTGCACAGTGAAAGAAACTGACACTCTCCCTACCTACAGTTTTCTGTCCCTAGAAAAAATGTTTTTTTTAAGCACAATATAGCACAAGGAGAATTCACTCACTGTCCTTCCAGGTCCCTAGAAACAAGGACTTGCACAGTGAAAGAAACTGACACTCTCCCTACCTACAGTTTTCTGTCCCTAGAAAAAATGTTTTTTTTAAGCACAATATAGCACAAGGAGAATTCACTCACTGTCCTTCCAGGTCCCTGGAAACAAGGACTTGCACAGTGAAAGAAACTGACACTCTCCCTACCTACAGTTTTCTGTCCCTAGAAAAAATGTTTTTTTTAAGCACAATATAGCACAAGGAGAATTCACTCACTGTCCTTCCAGGTCCCTAGAAACAAGGACTTGCACAGTGAAAGAAACTGACACTCTCCCTACCTACAGTTTTCTGTCCCTAGAAAAAATGTTTTTTTTAAGCACAATATAGCACAAGGAGAATTCACTCACTGTCCTTCCAGGTCCCTAGAAACAAGGACTTGCACAGTGAAAGAAACTGACACTCTCCCTACCTACAGTTTTCTGTCCCTAGAAAAAATGTTTTTTTTAAGCACAATATAGCACAAGGAGAATTCACTCACTGTCCTTCCAGGTCCCTGGAAACAAGGACTTGCACAGTGAAAGAAACTGACACTCTCCCTACCTACAGTTTTCTGTCCCTAGAAAAAATGTTTTTTTTAAGCACAATATAGCACAAGGAGAATTCACTCACTGTCCTTCCAGGTCCCTAGAAACAAGGACTTGCACAGTGAAAGAAACTGACACTCTCCCTACCTACAGTTTTCTGTCCCTAGAAAAAAAATTTTTTAAGCACAATATAGCACAAGGAGAATTCACTCACTGTCCTTCCAGGTCCCTGGAAACAAGGACTTGCACAGTGAAAGAAACTGACACTCTCCCTACCTACAGTTTTCTGTCCCTAGAAAAAATGTTTTTTTTAAGCACAATATAGCACAAGGAGAATTCACTCACTGTCCTTCCAGGTCCCTGGAAACAAGGACTTGCACAGTGAAAGAAACTGACACTCTCCCTACCTACAGTTTTCTGTCCCTAGAAAAAATGTTTTTTTTAAGCACAATATAGCACAAGGAGAATTCACTCACTGTCCTTCCAGGTCCCTAGAAACAAGGACTTGCACAGTGAAAGAAACTGACACTCTCCCTACCTACAGTTTTCTGTCCCTAGAAAAAATGTTTTTTTTAAGCACACTATAGCACAAGCACAAAACACACTGACACTCTCCCTACCTATCCTTCTCTTTCCCTAAACTAAAGGAATCCAGGTTAAGCAAGAAAGAAATAAAAGTCACTGTCCCTGCCTATGCTGCTCTATCCCTGCTCCGGAACACACTACACTAGGCCGCCGTGCTGGCGGCCTTTTATAGTGTGGGGCGTGTACTAAACCCCCTCAGCAATAATTGGCCACAGGCATCCTGCCTGTGGCCAATCATTGCTCTCCTCGCTGCCGGCGCTGTGATTGGCCAAGCATGCGGGGTCACAGTGCATGCTTGGCCAATCACAGCGCCTGGATGACACTGCGATGGCGTAGTGCATTGTGGGCCGTTCGCGTCACTCGAATTTGGCGCGAACGGCCCAAATCGTTCGATCTTCGTCGAACGATCGAACAGCCGATGTTCGAGTCGAACGTATGTTCGACTCGAACACGAAGCTCATCCCTAGCTGCCAGTACTTGAGCGGGCGATGCATAATTCATAACATCCTGTGCACAGTCCATTAAGTCCATACCTTCTGTAATCTGTGGCTGGGGAGATGAGCCAACTGCCCTAGCTCCCTGGAACTCCATATCATCCACTTCGGCTTTAAGGGTGGCAATCTTCAGATTTTCCACTGCTGATTCTTCAGCCAGGCTAGCTCCCTGGAACTCTATATCATCCACTTCGGCTTTAGGGAGGGCAATCTTCATCTTTTCCACTGCCGATTCTTCAGCCAGGCTAGCTCCCTGGAACTCTGTATCATTCACTTCGGCTTTAGGGAGGGCAGTCTTCAGATTTTCCACTGCTGATTCTTCAGCCAGGATTTCATAGTTGTCAACTGGTAATTCCTGATAGTCCCAGGCAAAGGGAGCCCCACCCTGCTGCTGAGCAGAGTCTAGCAGCTGTTTGTAGGCAATCTCCAGCTCCCATTCCTGAACGGCCAGAAACTCCAAATCTTCCTGTGCCCAGTGCCCTTCCGAGACATTCAGTCTTTGTTCTCTGTGCTCCATTATTTCCTCCAAAGGCCACTCCTGATCACTCCCAAAGTCAGGGTCCTCGGACAGCCTCCAATACAACAATCCCAGGCTATTATAGTCAAAGCCTTCCGTGGGGCTGTCATCCGCTGACCATGGGCACTCTTGGGCTACATACCACCGGAGGGCTCTGTAGCTCTCGTCCAACCACATCTCTGCCCGGATCAGCCTGCTTAACTCAGCTGTCCACTCCTGCTTCGGTTGTTTCCCCAATAACAGCATTCGTACTTCATACTGCGACCAGTACCTTACATGGATGGAGGGGAGAACTTTTCCCTGGTGTTGCTGCTCGAGGGCTAGCACTTTCTTCCAGAGTTCGCAGCGGATCGAATCCGACCATCCCAGCAGGACCTCCTCTGATACTGGTCCTCTATGCTGTATCTGCATCTCTCGCAACCTCCTTCTGAATTCCTTTTCCATGTCGGCTGGTATCTGTATCTCTCCTCTCCTTTCAGTTGGTGCTGCTTTTTTAGGTGTTGTCTCTGATTGCCGTCTTTCCGCCATTCTCTGCTCATGTTGTCGCTCATCCTGCCGCTCGATTTCTCTAATGGCTTCCTGTATGGCGGTCTCTGATGGGTTAGCACCATATAATGCCAAGCGCTCTCGAACTTGTTGCTGAAACAAATCTTCAACTGACCGGGGTCCTGCATCACCATTCCTCTGGTTCATCTCGGCTCTCAAGTAAGTCTTTCAGCGTGACTTTCCTGCAGGCTGCATAGCTTGGTCATTCACTGTGGTGGCTTGGAGTGTCCCAGGAACTGGAGGGAAAATCCCGCTGCTGCCAACCAATGTAACGGCACCCCAATCTCAAGGGGTATTAACGCCGTTTACGATGTTCCCTCTCCTAGACACACATCCACTCGCTACCGATATCCACAGCTAAACGACCCTTTCCTATAGGAGCCGACCCCTCTGGAAGAAGACGAGACGCACTCTGTCTCTTCTGTAGTAGGAATGAATTTATTATTGAGAAACATTGTAACTTTATACACAATTCAAGGCACATGATTTAACATGAACAAGGGCCCAGCTCCACCCACACATCCCAAGACTCAACACCTCATCCTGACGTCTGCTAGGCTTCAAAAGATCCCAACACAATAGAATATACGATCTCCAATACACATCTTTTCACAAAGGGTTGGCAGCCAGTCTGTCTGGCACTTTACAATACACACAAGGACAGACTTAAATGAACAATAGAAATGCAAAACAACTTAATTCCTCACAGCAATGATACTTAACCCCCACATACAGTATACATCCAATCTATATACAATGTATATACAGCCTTGAATATGGCTATCACAGACCATATCGGGTTTTTCTTTTATTCACCCCGTGTCCAAAGTGACCCCACTGTCACAGTTTTGAAAATTGAAGAAAAAAAAAAAATATTTTCTTTCTTCATTTTCAAAAACAAATGAGAGCTGTAAAATACTCACCATGACTCTCAGCAAATAGCTTGGGGTGTCTACTTTCCAAAATGGGGTCATTTGGGGGGGTTTGTGCTATTTTGGCATTTTATGGCCTTCGAAACTGTGATAGGTAGTGAGGAGTGAAATCAAAAATTTGTGCCCTTAGAAATCCTGAAGGCGGTGCTTGGTTTTCGGGGTCCCGTACGCGGCTAGGCTCCCAAAAAGTCCCACATATGTGATATCCCCGTACTCAGGAGAAGCAGCAAAATGTATTTTGGGGTGCAATTCCACATATAACCATGGCATGTGTGAGCAATATATAATTTAGTGAAAACTTTTTGCAATTTTTTTTTTTTGTCATTATAGGGGCACTTGGGGCAAAAAAAAAAAAAAAAATATTCAATGGGCTCAACATGCCTCTCAGCAATTTCCTTGGGGTGTCTACTTTCCAAAATAGGGTAATTTGAGGGGGTTTTGTACTGCCCTGCCATTTTAGCACCTCAAGAAATGAGATAGGCAGTCATAAATTAAAAGCTGTGTAAATTTCAGAAAATGTACCCTAGTTTGTAGACGCTATAACTTTTGCGCAAACCAATAAATATACACTTATTGACATTTTTTTTACTAAAGGCATGTGGCTGAATACATTTTGGCCTAAATGTATGACTAAAATTGAGTTTATTTGATTTTTCTTATAACAAAAAGTAGAAAATATATTTTTTTTTCAAAATTTTCAGTCTTTTTCCGTTTATATTGCAAAAAAAATAAATCGCAGAGGCAATCAAATACCATTAAAAGAAAGCTCTATTTGTGGGAAGAAAAGGACGCAAATTTCGTTTGGGTACAACATTGCATGTCCGCACAATTTCCAGTTAAAGCAGCGCAGTGCCAAATTGTGAAATCACCTCTGGTCATTATGGTCCGTATTGGTCCGGTCCTTAAGTGGTTAACATTCCCTATTGAGCATTATGATCTATATATCAACTGGAGGGTCATCTATGTTCACCTATTATAGATAAAACAGTTTAGATCAAAATCTATGTTGAGCCCCCTAGGCGTTAAAACCTAGGTGTCATAGATCCAAGCTGATTCTCATTGGCTTAATTGCCTTATATAGTTACCCCCCCTCCAATGATGTTTTACCTTTTCTATGGTCCAAAATTTTAACTGACTAGGATTTCTATCAGGAAATCCCTGAAATGTTTGGAAACACAATATTATTTTTTCCCTTTTTCAATCGTATTGATGTGTTCGCGCACCCTTACCAGCAGTGGTCTTCTAGATGTTCGACCTACATACTGGAGCACTTATTACAAAATTTAAGTATACTCAATATGGATAATTCTTCTTTTTTCTTAGTAACTGCAGACGTAAGTTCGCTATACACTATAGTTGAGCATAAAGATGCAAAGAAAGCGGTGAAATGGGCACTGAATAACTCCTCTTTGGAGAAAAAGTAGTGTAGATATCTTCTGTAGTGTTTAGAGTTTGGACTGCTAAACAATTATTTCTGGTATGACGGAAGTTATTATTTGCAGAAGACCGGTGTAGCTATGGGCACCCGCTTTGCTCCCAGGGTTGCCAACTTGTTTTTGGCACAATGGGAGTCAGAGGCAGTTTTTTGATTGGTTGATTGGTTACTATAGATTTATAGATGAACTGTTCATGGTCTGGAGGGGAAATGAGACCAGCCTCCTCTCCTTCATGGACAGGTTAAACCAAAATGAGAAGATTATCAATTTAACATGGAACTATGATAGAAGTAAAATGATGTTCTTAGATGTGGAAATATATGTACAAGAAGGGGAGATCTTCACAAAAAACTATAACAAGCCCACTGATAGAAATGGCTATATAACCATAGACAGCGGCCATCATCGACCCTGGCTATTGTACATACCCAGGGGTCAGTTTGTTAGACTTAAAAGAAACTGCTCCAAGGCGAAGGATTTTGGAGAACAGGCTGCTATTTTTGAGGAGAAATGGTGGTGAATAGACAACTAGAGGAGGTGATAAACATGGAAAGAAATTAGTTACTGACAACTAAAGAGAAGGTACATAAGAAAGAAGGAAATGAGTATAGGATGGTTCTGAGTTACAATATTCAAAAGAACAAGATTGAAAATATTATTAGGAGGCACTGGTGTGTTTTACTAAGAGATAAATTATTGGGAGGTGTTCTTCCCCAACACCCCTCATTTGTGTATAAGAAAGCACCCAATTTGAGATACATTTTAGCCCCAGGTGCTCTAGACCCCCCTAATAAACATATTAACAATATAGGAACCCTGACCCCCTTCCTTACAGGTTTTTATGCCTGTGGGAAGTGTCTGGCCTGTAGGACAACAAGAGGAAGTAATGTTAAAAAGAAAAGCTAATTTGTAGCTACAGCCACGGGAAGAGTACATAAGATTAAAGATTTTATTACTTGTTCATCCGAAGGGGTTGTATATATGTTGGAGTGTTCATGCAAACTCCAGTATGTAGGTCGAACGTCTAGACCACTGCTGGTAAGGGTGCGCGAACACATCAATACGATTAAAAAAAGGAAAAAATTATATTGTGTTTCCAAACATTTCAGTGATGTGCATGGTGGAAATCCTAGTCAGTTAAAATTTTGGGCCATAGAAAAGGTAAAACATCATTGGAGGGGGGGGTAACTATATAAGGCAATTAAGCCAACGTGAATCAGCTTGGATCTATGAGACCCAGGTTTTAACGCCTAGGGGGCTCAACATAGATTTCGATCTAAACTGTTTCATCTATAATCGTGTAGCGATACCTTCAACTAAGAAGCCTGCAGATTTAGTTTGGGCCCTGAAAACAGCTCCGCCAACCCCCCGGCAATGTACTCGACCCCCTACTGGCACAGTTAGTATTGACAGCAATATATATTTTCTTATACTGTATGAGTAAACCCAGACACCAAGACAATAATGAAAAGGGTATCAAATTTACTTTTGGTAAGAAAAGTTAACAGTGGTAACAGTTCACAGGTAATAAATTGCAGAGCCCTGCAGCAATAACATACTATGCATTAAATTGAACAGTAAAGGTGCGCCGCGTGGGCGACCGTTAACTAGGCGTCCTGTGATGCAGTAACTAAATGAACTAACTAACTGGCCAGGCCTGGCTCAGATATCTACAACTCAGTCTATAGGGGATGATGGTTTCTTCACCGGCAATTCTTTAAAGGTGGTGCACATAACAGAATACCATTTGTAATCCAGTGGGAAGGTTGTGATGAAATAAAACACTTTACTGTATGAACTCTGAGTTCAGCTCTGATAAGGTTCTCCAGTGAGAGTATCAGAAATAATTTGTGGGCCACAGCAGTCTATAGGCACATTAACAACAACAGTATATGGTCTGAGCATACGCTCGCTCACCCCTCCGGACGCGATCCCAGTCCGGGAACTTCCACCGACTGTGTCCTCACACACACAATGTTTCCAGCGATCGGGTCCCCGATCCAACAAAGGCTGTAGACAAGCGAAGTCAGATGCCACCCAGGCTCGCAGTGGGGTGGAAGGCTCTTTGGTACTGCGCAAGGCCTCAGGCCTTGTACTCCGGCACATCTGCACAGGAGGATCAGTCACTGAAGTCTCGTGTCCCAAAGAGGCCGAGCCCAGCCTCGCCTCCTCCTTTTATAACCCCTCCCATGAGTCTCTGGGGTGGAAACATGCCGAAAGGGATTCTGGGCAAGGTAGTCCCGAGAGTCTTAAAGGGACCCCGCTACAATGGGTATACAAAGGTGACCCTCCAGTTGATATATAGATCATAATGTTTAATAGGGAATGTTAATATAGCTATATGAAGTAATTATATTTATTTCACATAATTTTATAATGAGATGAGTGACCCTATACGTATATATATCTATGGAGTACGCTAGGGGAGATTATTATATATTTTTTTAAAGTACATTCTAAACCATACATTTTTTAATAACAATATTGTCCCGTAGTATATATAGTCATATTCTAAGATTATAAAAGAAGATCAGACAGCGCAAAAAACAAACAATCCCTATTAAAAAGCAGCTGAACACTGAAAGGTCAATATAAAAATCCTTAAGCAAAATACATATGAAAAGCAGTGCAGCGCTGAATGTTAAACTAAAAATAGCTTCACAAAACAGTCCAAAAACAATATATAGCAAGAAGAAGCCAAACGGTGTAGGAGAGGAAACCGAAGTAAAAACTTCTTAGACAGAAAATGGGGTGCTGTAGTCAGTCACCATACATCCCAGCATAAATGTCTCCTCCCGCTGTAGCACAAACCGCTCACCTGGACGAATGGACCTCTGCGCAGACAGAAGGTCAATCACGCTGTCCCTTCTCAAGGGTATTAGGGTGATGTCTTCACGTGGGGTCCTTCTTTGAAAAATCCTCAATCAATAGGTGGTCTCCAAAAAACTCGCTCATACAAAGTGGATCATGTAAAAATAAAGGAAAACCATAGTGCTCTCCATATATAAAATCAATCACATTTAATCTAGTAAAAAAATACAAACACAGCACTATAACCTAGTGCACGGTATGAAGTACATATCGATAAAAAACAGGTAGGTAGCTGCTCTGACATCACTATAAGCCCCCCGCATGCGTATCGTCCGTGGTGCAGGACTTCCTTAGCGGATATCTAAGATTATTCACCTTATGTTTATTGGCAATTTAATTCTCAATTTTAATACATTTTTATATGTTTAAATATATATGTGATTGTGTAATTGTTAGTTGCGGTAGTGTATTTGTGCATTATAATAGTAAGCATTTGATAGGCTGTAACCAGAGATTGCTACGTATGTCTGCGGGGGGTTGTGAAGAAAAACACCCTAAGTGCGAGCTGATGATTAGCAGTAGGAGTGACATGCTCCCATGTCTTGGAATTTGTACTTCCTGGAGACATAGGCAGTGGAAGGATCCTTGTGTGCCACAGACAGGGCCATAGCGACGCCCGGAGGGTTGCTATGGCAACAATACACTATATATTAGCTTAGAGGTGATCGGTTCACCCATCTACTGAGGAACGCCTGTGATTGGCCGATACGCGTCTAGAAGGGAGGAGCCGATAGTGTGATGTACACGACGGCGCTACTGTGGAGGTTTTTATATGTGATTTTATCAGTTTTATCTTGTAAGTGTAAGCTTTTTTTGGGGGCTTTGAATAAATTGGTATACGGAGAACACTATGGTTTCTGTATTTATCATTTACATGTCCTGAACTCATGGAATTTTGAGCAAAGCTGGGAGGTGATTTGTTTTCCTGGATACAAGTGTGCTGAGTTACGAAAGGATTGATCACAGCCTTTTGGGCTTACCAGATCACTCCAGGGGTACATTCAGGAGTATCATTGACCTTAAAATAACATGTCACCTCTTTAAGAACCTCCTCCATTGTCACGGGGTCTTGTAACAGACTTTTGTTAAGTCTCCACGTCGCTGGATTAAGACCTCGTCTCCCCGGCATATTGTATTTTAATAGAATTGGTGCGTGATCGGACCAGGTAATTGCCCCTATGTTAGCCTCTGCCACTGTATGCAGCTGAGAGTGGGGTATAAGGAACAGGTCAATCCGTGAATATGACTTGTGTACTGGTGAATAGTATGAATAATCTCTCTCCCCTGAATGTAATAAACGCCACACATCCACCAATCGTGCTCCCTGGAGTGTCCGTGCCATCCGTTTCCTTAAACCAGGGAGTACTGACGAGATACCTACAGAAGTATCTTCCCCCGGCATCAAGGGCATATTTAGGTCCCCTCCTAGGATCAACTGACCCCCCTTAATCTCTTCGAGTTTATCTAAGATATCTCTAAAAAAAACATCTTGTTGAGTATTGGGGGTATAAAAGGATGCCAACGTCACCTCCGTCTCTCTAATCTTACCTTTAAGAAACAGGTATTGACCCCCAGTATCTACTAAGGAGTCTATGTAAGCCCAGGGGATCTTCCTTGAAATAAGGATAGATACCCCCTAGTTTTAGATACTGGGTTAGCGGCATGGTATACAACCAGAAAGTCCCTATTTCTAAGCAGAGGTATACTGTTATCCCTAAAATTAGTTACTTGTAGAAAGGCAATGTCAACCCCTGATCTTTTCAGATCCTGGAGTAATATACGTCGCTTCTCCGGTGTATTCAGGCCCCTGACATTAAGGGAAAATTAAGCATGGGGCCAGGATTAAGCGAGAAAGGGAGGCAAAGTTAACACCCTTGTTAAGAAACATATATCAACTAGAGTCATTGAATAAACATGCTCCCACCTCAGATGTGGAACAGGACCTCCTGAGTGCCCGTAGACAGGTTACGGAATTACTTATGAACAAAGCAAAAAGAGCAATACAGATTGGACATAAACATGTGTAGCGGCAGCTCCTCACACTCCCCTCTTTGTATCGTCTTTCTCTTGTCTAGGGGTATCTTAGAGGGGAGGGAGCGGGGACACTACGCCTAGCTTCCACCACAGATGTTAGTGCGGTATAAGCAACAGTTCTGTATTACCTTCGGGTCAGTGCTGTGCACCTGGATCCTCCCTCCAAAAGTCACCACGAACCATGTCTGTCAGGAAATGAGCTCCACACCATTAAAGTTCAACACTCCTTTATTCTCCTTGTCTGAACACAAACAGTTGAACTCCCTTGATAGAACAGAACAGAAAAGGAGGTGTGGATGCAAACAGGCCCAGACACAATGTAAGCTGCCACTTCCCTTCCTAGAAGTGTGTCCTGGTCTCCGCACGAGGGTAGATTTCCTTCCAGGCGGTCTCCGACGAGAGACTCACTTGTCACCGGCAATATGTTGCATAGGGTCTTCAAATGAGGAGCTCCCCCAGGTCCATTGCGCCTTCCGGATTCGGGTACCCTATGCCTGGTTACCCTAGGATCTCCTTCCCTTGCGGAACTCAGTGTTGCGCACTGAGCTCCGGACCTCCATCCAAGTACCTCACCCCAGGCTAAAGGTGCCTGAGATGGAACTCGACCTCCGCTGTCCTCTAGGCCTAAGCCACCCAGAGGAGCGACACGACCCACCGTCCGCAAGCTGAAGGTGCCTGGGACGTCCACCCCGTGACAAAGATGGCCGGCCCCCTTTATACCCTCTCCCAGCAAGCACGGCGGGTTCCCCGCCCCACCATACCACTGCCGAGTGAGGACAAAAAGGAGGCACAGCACACAGCAACGATTCAACCCCAGCCCAGGGCGACAGCGCCACCCACTGGGCTGCAGGGAATCACACATCACTGATGTCTCTGCCAAATTCAAAATTACACCCGGGAAAGTACATACCCGCTACACTCTCCCCTCGGTCCTTTGACACTGGTCCCCAGTGTCTGGAGTAAACCATGCCCTAAACAGCTGACATGATTCAGTCCAGAAACAGACTAACAATTAAATATACAAAAATATAAAAACTTTGTAAAACTATTCTACTAAAACATTGTGTCTGAGCCCTGTGAAGAAAGGGAAATAAGACAAACAAAAAAACAACTATTGTAACACATGACTTAGAATCACATTTAACTTTTCCCACCCATCCTGACTAAGACCCACCCCATCTCAGTGGACTTGACGGGATGTTCTCCTGCAGAGGGAAAAGAAAAAGAGGGTTAACACCTATAACCCTGACACCTGTATTCGTGTAGTGGAAAAGAAACTTCTCCAAGAAGAAATCCCTTTTCTCCAGAGTGAGTGTATGATAAGTGTTTAAACGTTGCACAACGCTGCCACCTGGTGACAGCATCGCAGTAACTGCACCCGTAGAACTTTCCTCTTTTCTTTCGGCCCTATCTACCCCAGAGTCAGTATTCTCTTGCTGGGAAGTGAAGAACAAACAGCGACAGTTCTTCCCTTTCTTTCAGGTACAAACAACGGGCTCCAGAAAGTTCAGCAGTTTGGGAAAAAACCCCGGAGTCTTTCTCTCTCCTTCAAGTAAAAACAAGGATGCGGCAAAACAAGTGGCTTCAAGTGCTGATCCATAGTTTCCAGATGATACTCCACATCCTCCCCTTCCTTTCTTCGGATCACAACTTTATCCGCATGGATGTGTCGTCCCAACATCCATTCTGCCTTGCAGTCTTTGAATCGCTGGGAGGCCTTCGGAGAGCATGCCAAGTACCTGCGGGCGTGAGGAACCTGAATGTGAGTCCACACAAAGTCATTGTACCAGCGTTCCCGGCACACTTCCACCTCATAGAGTAAGTCCTTCGATAAGTATGGATACTCCCATCCGTACTCCGCAGCAACCTTCTGCCCAAATAGGCGTTGTAGTCTTGCCAGAGGAGGCATGGTAGCTTTGTCCCCTTTGCCAGGCAACACTATTGAGTCTGGATGGCGAGGGACCTTGATCACATCTGATCGGGGCATAGGGGCCCACAGCAATAGTCTCTTTTCCCCGGCCTTCGGTACAGATGGTACCGGGGATGTAGCAGCAGACTGGGGACGGGACCTCTCTTCAGGCGCTGATGCCTCCACCCGGGGTGTGCTTTCCCCTGTTGACATGGGTGGATCTCTGATCCTGCGGGATGAAGCAAGCGGTACTTTGTCCCAGCCCTTCTTGGCAAACAAATCGTCTATTGCCACGTCGTCTCCCATGTCGGAGAGCAACTCCAGGTCGGAAGTGTCACACTCCTCTGCGGGTATGTAGCCGGTTGTAGAAGCAGAGCCACCACCTCCCGTGGATTCGCTAGGCCATGACTTCCCGACACCTCCGCCCACACACCAAGTCTCTCCGCCTGGCTTACCTCTGCCTTTACTTGAAGCGGGACGTCCAGAACTCTTGTCGACTGATTCATCCGGGCCGGGCGTAAGTGGGCGAGATGGTCCACCACAACCGCTGGTCGGGGCTACCATGCCGGTCTTCCTCTTTGGTGGTGGACGCTGCGAGACAGTGGTGACCGAGTCAGCATCCTCGGATTTCTCCCGTTGAAGTTTTACGACCTCCTCCGCGGTCATTGCAGTGTGCGCAGGGGTGACTCTCACAGCAGTGATTCCTCCTCTCTGAGTGGTGTTGCCTGAAGCCCGGCCAGGGTAAATGGTCCTCGGCCTCTCCACCGTGGGATCCACTTCGAACAGAAATTCCCCACAGGCCTCACAACGTCCGAACGGCTTCAACTGGCACACCAGTCCCGAACAGCCGGGACAAATCACACCCAGGGCCTCAACGTCCATGCACGAATACAGGGCGAATCGACCCCTTGGCTTTAGTCGGATCCCCGTATTTGTTACTGGAGCAGCAGCGGTCAAAGTCGTGCTGGAAGGATGAACTGGAATCCACGAGGTGTGTCCGAACATGGCGACCTGTTGCTGATCCATCGCACACTGCAGAGTTTTTGCGCCAACGTCCCACGTGTAGTCCTTCACACGTATTGGACTCCTCCCCTTTGCTCCAGTTCGCAGGCTTTTCCAACAGACACGTTCGATACTGTGGTGCACAAACACTATACCGGACCCGAGCCCCCACGTGTAGCGGCAGCTCCTCACACTCCCCTCTTTGTCTCGTCTTTCTCTTGTCTAGGGGTATCTTAGAGGGGAGGGAGCGGGGACACTACGCCTAGCTTCCACCACAGATGTTAGTGCGGTATAAGCAACAGTTCTGTATTACCTTCGGGTCAGTGCTGTGCACCTGGATCCTCCCTCCAAGAGTCACCGCGAACCATGTCTGTCAGGAAATGAGCTCCACACCATTAAAGTTCAACACTCCTTTATTCTCCTTGTCTGAACACAAACAGTTGAACTCCCATGATAGAACAGAACAGAAAAGGAGGTGTGGATGTGAACAGGCCCAGACACAATGTAAGCTGCCACTTCCCTTCCTAGAAGTGTGTCCTGGTCTCCGCACGAGGATAGATTTCCTTCCAGGCGGTCTCCGACGAGAGACTCACTTGTCACCGGCAATATGCTGCACCGGGTCTTCAAATGAGGAGCTCCCCCCGGTCCATTGCGCCTTCCGGATTCGGGTACCCTATCCCTGGTTACCCTAGGATCTACTTCCTTCGCGGAACTCAGTGTTGCGCACTGAGCTCCGGACCTCCATCCAAGTACCTCACCCCAGGCTAAAGGTGCCTGAGATGGAACTCGACCTCCGCTGTCCTCTAGGCCTAAGTCACCCAGAGGAGCGACACGACCCACCGTCAGCAAGCTGAAGGTGCCTGGGACATCCACCCCGTGACAAAGATGGCTGGCCCCCTTTATACCCTCTCCCAGCAAGCACGGCGGGTTCCCCGCCCCACCATACCGCTGCCGAGGGAGGACAAAAAGGAGGCACAGCACACAGCAACGATTCAACCCCAGCCCAGGGTGACAGCACCACCCACTGGGCTGCAGGGAATCACACATCACTGATGTCTCTGCCAAATTCAAAATTACACCCGGGAAAGTACATACCCGCTACACTTGTTTATGAGTCCGGCAACAAATGTGGCAAACTCTGAAGGAACAACAGGCGATCACTTATGTACCAACGATTACAGGGAAGGAAGGGGAAAAGATTACAATGCCTAAAAAAATTGCTCAAAGATTTGGAGAATACTATTCTTCTCTTTATAATTTACAATTAGACCCCCCCCCCCCCCCGATACAGGAAGGAATAGACAGTTACCTAGTGTCGTCCGGAATGCCCGGTTTAACGTCTATAGAACAACAGGAACTGGAAGTAACAATTACACTTGAAGAGGTCCAGGAAGCAGTGAGAGGGGCGAAGGCGGGGAAGGCACCGGGCCCAGATGGCTTTACAGCTCAGTATTATAAACATCTCCTGCCTATATTCGGACCATATCTGGTGAGGATGTACAATGGTATGAGTGACCGTAGCCCATTTTCACCGGAGTCTCTTAAGGCCCTTATCACGGTGATCCCCAAGGAGGAAAAAGATCCCATGCTATGTGGAAGCTATAGGTCAATATCCCTCCTAAATGCAGATTTACATTTTTTTACAAAAATCCTAGCAACCAGACTGCAGCGACGATTGCCTTCTCTGATTCATCTGGACCAGGTAGGATTTGTCCCGACGCATGAAGCGCGGGACAATTCTACTAAGGTCCTAAATTTAATACATATAGCCAATTTATCTAAGCTCCCGTGTGTGTTTTTGGGGACAGATGCAGAGAAGGCATTCGACCGGGTTAATTGGCAGTTTATTCTTTCGGTCCTGCGACATATAGGGGTGGGATAAAATATGTTTCGATGGATTTTAAGTATTTATGCCCAACCAAGTGCTCAAGTAAAGGTAAACAGAGTTCTTTCTCCCTCTTTTGGGATCACCAATGGGACTAGGCAAGGATGCCCACTGTCACCCCTCGTTTTCTCACTAGCTTTAGAACCCTTCCTTTGTAGGATTCAATCAGATCAGGATATTCAGGGATTGACAGTGGAAGGAACTCAGTATAAGATCTCAGCGTATGCCGATGACATGCTCTTCTCATTGGCTAACCCAATGATATCTCTTCCTAATTTATACACTGAAATGGAGATATATGGCACCCTATCATATTTTAAGATCAATTTAACTAAGTCAGAGGCCATGGGAATAGCAATGTCTAAGGATATGCTGGGATCACTGAAATCCAAATATAAATTCAAATGGATGGATCATGCTCTGAATTATCTGGGAACAATGATCCCAGAGGATCTTGCAAAAACTTTTGATCTGAATCTCCCACCTCTCCTACGAAGGGTTCGTAGTCTCCTGGATTGGTGGCATAAGGGATTCCATTCCTGGCTCGGAAGAGGAAATTTACTTAAAATTAACATTTTACCAAAATTCCTATATTTGTTTCGAGCACTTCCCATTGCCATCCCTAGGCAATATTTTAAACAGATTGATACACTATTTTCTGGATATGGGCACAGAAACATCCAAGGATCAGAAGACCCCTGTTAACTCTATCCAAGGATTATGGGGGACTAGCTATACCTGACATCTATAAATACTACCAAGTGGCTATATTAAGTAGAATAATTGACTGGTGCCGACATAGAGACCTAAAGATGTGGCCGAACGTGGAACAAGCACAGATTAGGGCTTTACTTTATAGAGCACCTTGGTGCTATAAAGAACTGCCATCTACAATTAAGACACATCCACTAATAGGCCCGACGATAAAAATGTGCCATGGACTTAGGGGAAGTTGTCAACACCAGAGTCCCCATTATTCCCCATTTTGGGGAACCCACAATTTGCACTAGGACTGAGGAAAGAATCCTTTGGGGTATTATTAGAAAAGGGGATATTTCAGGCCTCCCATTTCCTTGAAACAGGATCTTGGCCTAACTGGCAAACTGTCAGGGAATTAGTTGACCAGACTGTGTGAAATGCACAGAGAGAACCAAAAATGCATGTAAAGTGAATTATAATGATGTTTATTAAGATAGGTGATATATAAATAAATATAAACAGTGCAAAACCAACCAAACAACCCACAAACAACAAATAGTATATACAGCAAAGGGCAGTACCAGAATCTTGAACGTAAGCCAGGCCAGGGTCATACACAGCAGATCAGGAGATGGACAAAGGGGTGTTCCAGAAGCATAAACGTAGCCAGGCCAAGGTTATACACGGGGAGTCAGCAGATGAAGACAGGGAACAAACAAGACAGGGAGAGGACGGATAGATAGGCTGCAGGGCAGGGATCCAAGGAAATCAGGTATGCAAGGTAATCAGGGGGGCAGGTCCAGGATAGGCTCAGGATGGGGATCAGATCAGGTCAGGTGTGGTACAGGCTCAAGGTCAAAATACAGGCAGCGAGGTCAGGGCTCAAGGAGAGAGATACCAAGGAAAAGTATATGAGGGCTTTCCGGGTATTTATGAGACTGCAGTAATTGTCCTATATAACACCTGAGCGGAGGAGGTGCTACCTGCCCCACACTGGCGGAATACACCTGCTGGTGAACGCCGGTACTACTACCCATGGATCAAACAGTGCCACCAGCAGGTGAGATCCTTTATCATAGATACTGGCGGCAAGAAGGCACCTGCTGGTGGACACTAGTACTGCAATCCATAGAACCAACAGCACCACCAATGGATGAACCCTTTCCTGACACAAACATTGACATCCAGCTCCAATCGAAATCAATTCGATTTTTGGCGTGCGACACAATTGAGGCACTTCCTGCAGACTTTACCTCCATCTGATAATTACAACCGGAAATTAACGATATTGGAAGAATATTGTAATGAGAAGGAATTACTTTCCCAAGTTCTCTCGAATATGTACGACCTGTTGATTAGACCATCAGAAGATTTCCAATTGCCATTCTTAGGCAAATGGGAAGTGGAATTAGGTAGAACCTTCTCAGAGGAACAACGTACCAGTATAATACACAACATATTTGAATACTCAATGTGTACGAGGATACAAGAAACAAATTATAAAATTGTTTCCCAGTGGTACCAAACCCCGGTTCTCCTCCACAGACTTTTTCCGGAGGTTACGGATACCTGCTGGAGATGCTGTGAGGAACCTGGGACGTTACTACATATTCTCTGGTCATGCCCCAGAATCAAGAATTTCTGGAAGGTGGTCCGGAGAATTAGTCAGCAATTTTGGGAAGAAGAGATACCGGACGATCCGGCCTTTTTCCGACCTTAGGACATAGTGGAGCGGGGGATTCTCTGTAAAAGGACCCTTTTTTGTTGTTTTTTTGTTTTGTTTTTTTGTTTGTCTTTGTTTTTGTTCTAGGTTTGTTTGTCTGTTTGTTTGATGCTTGATCGTTTTTATTGGGTTATGTATGTATTTTGTAGACCTGTTTTGTTATTTGCTAGACGATAGGGGCTACTTAAGCGGGGGGGGGGGGATAGAGACAGACACCATATCGAGAATACTGGAATAGACTGAGATTATAGATACATGACCAAAGGGAAATGGATGCCGGGAGAAATAAACAAGGGATTTACTGTAAATATGAATAAAATGATAAGACTATGAAGCGAAGTTTGAAATATAACTACTATTCTGTTGGAGGAATAGTCTAATCATGTGATTATGTTACTATAATGATGTATGGAAGATGTCTGGAGATTTACCTTCCTTTTTTTGTTGTCTTTTCCGATAAAAAAAAAAGAAAGGATTGATTACTAAGAGGAGGAGATCATAAAGGACTCGTGGAGAGACCTATTTATGATTTTTAACTCATCTGGGAGGTGAGCGTGCATTTTTACTGGTGGTGGTGTGCACTCCTTTTGAGGACGAACAATCACTGTGGTGGATTTGTGTGGAAACACTGATTATAAGAGTTTTTTCATCTAATGGACTATATATCATTTATGTGCATGATTTATACATTTTTATTAATATTATATATTTGCACTTGTATTTAATTTAATTTGGTTTATATACATAGCTCTACATTAATTCATTATAGTTATTTGCAACCAGATTGGTGTATCACTAAGAATGTTTAGCAGCTGTGCACGTCTATATTAGGGTATTATAATACAGAGTAGCACGGGATTAGTTCACTGAATATTATTTCACTGTATATTTAATTTTTGCCTCTGATTGTTTCTTTTCCCATGCTATATATATATATATATATATATATATATATATATAATGTTCACATCGGTATGAGGAGTTTTGACAAACTAGTAGAGACTCCAAACAGACACTTTTTTTTTTCCTCTGTAATCTAATTGCAGTTGCCTGCCAGCGTGTGTGTGTCAGGCTCACAGCGTATACTGTGCCCACTTGCCCAGTGCCACCACTCATATCTTGTGTCACAGTAGATTACATTTAAAAAAACAACAACAATTTTGACTGCAATAGAATAGCAGTCAGTTGCCTACCAGCGTGTGTGTCAGGCCTACAGCGTCTACTCTGCCAACTTCTGCCAGTGCACAGTGCCACTCATATCTGGTGTCACAGTAGCTTGCACGCATAGTACAACTAAACTAATCTAAAAAAAATGACAGGCAGAGGCAGGCCACCCCGTAGGGGCCGTCGTGGTGCTGTGATTCCCTTTGGCCCTAGAATAATGCCCAGTGTTCAGAGGCCACGTACCCTGAACTTGAAAAGTTCTGAGGACATAGTTGACTGGCTAACATAGGACACCCACTCTTCTACAGCTTCCCCTCGGAACCTCTCAAGTTACCACTCGCCCGCCTGCCGCCACCACTAGCACCACAGCTGCTTCACTTGATCTGTCAGAGGAGTTATTTACACATGAGTTGGAAGAAATGAGTGATGCGCAACCATTATTGCCAGAGGATGTAGATAAAAGGGATATGTCTCAGTCAGGCAGCATTACACACATGGACGTACGGTGTGATGATGATGATGTTGTACCCGCTGCTGCTTCCTTTGCTGAGTTGTCAGATACAAGTGAAGCGGTTAATGATGACGATGTGTCCGTGGATGTCACGTGGGTGCCAGCTCGAAGAGAAGAAGAACAGGGGGAAAGTTCAGATGGGGAGACAGAGAGGAGGAGGAGACAAGTTGGAAGCAGGGGGAGGTCGTCGCAAGGAGCTAGTGGCACAGTCAGACAGCATGTATCGGCACCCGGGGTCAGCCAGACAGCACGCCAATCAACGCATGCTGTTGCCACCACCAGAATGCCGTCATTGCAAAGCTCAGCAGTGTGGCATTTTTTTTGTGTGTCTGCCTCTGATAACAGCAATGCCATTTGCAACCTGTGCCAAAAGAAACTGAGTCGTGGGAAATCCAACACCCACCTAGGTATAACTGCTTTGCGAAGGCACATGATCGCACATCACAAATGCCCATGGGATCAACACATGATGACGAGTACAAGCAGCACACAAGCTCAAAGCCACCATCCTCCTCCTGGTCCAGCATCTTCAGCCACGTCAACCACTGCTGTCCTCCTTGCCCCCTCTCAACTCCGTCTCTCGCCTTGAGCAGTTCCTGCTCATCTGCCCACAGTCAGGTGTCTGTCAAGGACATGTTTGAGCAAAAGAAGCCAATGTCACAGAGTCACCCCCTTGCCCGGCGTCTGACAGCTGGCTTGTCGGAACTCTTAGCCCGCCAGCTTTTACCATACAAGCTGGTGGAGTCTGAGGCCTTCAAAAAATGTGTAGCTATTGGGACACCGCAGTGGAAGGTACCCGGCCGAAATTTCTTTTCACAAAAGGCAATCCCCAACCTGTACTCTATTGTGCAAAAGGAAGTCATGGCATGTCTGGCACACAGTGTTGGGGCAAGGGTCCATCTGACGACTGATACCTGGTCTGCAAAGCACGGTCAGGGCAGGTATATCACCTACACTGCGCTTTGGGTAAACCTGCTGACGGCTGCCAAGCATGTAATGCGTGACTCTGCAGAGGAGTTGGTGGTGACACCGCCACGACTTGCAGGCAGGCCTGCTGCCACCTCCTCTACTCCTTCTACTCCATCCTCTTCGATAACCTCTTCGGCTGAGTCCTCTTCTGCTGCTGCCTCTTGCTCCACATCAACTGCACCCCCCCAGCTCCCCAGGGGCTATTCCACATCCTGGATACGACAGTGTCACGCCGTCTTGGGGTTGACTTGCCTGAAAGCAGAGAGTCACACCGGACCAGCACTCCTGTCCGCCCTGAACGCACAGGTGGATCAGTGGCTGACTCTGCACCAACTGGAGATCGGCAAAGTGGTGCAGCATTAAATTTGGGCAAGTTGACACATGTGCCGTGCATGGCACATGTGTTGAATCTGATTGTACAACGCTTTGTGCATAAGTACCCAGACTTACAGGACGTCCTCAAGCAGGCCAGGAAGGTGTGTGGCCATTTCAGGCGTTCCTACACGGCCATGGCGCACTTTTCAGATATCCAGCGGCGAAACAACATGCCAGTGAGGCGCTTGATTTGCGACAGCCCGACACGTTGGAATTCAACACTCCTAATGTTCGACCACCTGCTCCAACAAGAAAAAGCCGTCAACGAGTATTTGTATGACCGGGGTGCTAGGACAGCCTCTGCGCAGCTGGGAATTTTTTTGCCACGTTACTGGACGCTCATGCGCAAGGCCTGTATGCTCATGCGTCCTTTTGAGGAGGTGACAAACCTAGTCAGTCGCACTGAAGACACCATCAGCGACATCATCCCATTTGTTTTCTTCCTGGAGCGTGCCCTGCGAAGAGTGCTGGATCAGGCCGTAGATGAGCGTGAAGAGGAAGAGGAAGAGTTGTGGTCACCATCACCACCAGAAACAGCCTTATCAGCATCGCTTGCTGGACCTACGGCAATGCTGGAAGAGGAGTCTGAGGAAGAGGAGTCAGAGAAGGAATGTGGCTTTGAGGAGGAGGAGGAAGACCAACCACAGCAGGCATCCCAGGGTGCTCGTTGTCACCTATCTGGTACCCATGGTGTTGTACGTGGCTGGGGGGAAGAACAGACCTTCAGTGAGATCAGTGAGGACGAGGAACGAGACATGAGTAGCTCGGCATCCAACCTTGTGCAAATGGGGTCTTTCATGCTGTCGTGCCTGTTGAGGGACCCTCGCATAAAAAGGCTGAAGGAGAATGACCTGTACTGGGTGGCCACGCTACTAGAATCCCCGGTATAAGCAGAAAGTGCCTGAAATGTTACCGAATTACCGGAAGTCGGAAAGTATGCAGCATTTCCAAAATAAATTAAAAAGTATGCTTTACACAGCGTATAAGGGTGATGTCACAGCACAACAGGAATCTAACAGGGGAAGAGGTGAAAGTAATCCTCCTCCTACCACGACCACGCCGGCAAGGACAGGACGCTTTACAGACGTGTTGTTGATGGAGGACATGCAGAGCTTTTTAAGTCCTACGCATCGCCACAGCCCTTCGGGGTCCACCCTCAGAGAACGACTCGAACCGACAGGTAGCAGACTACCTCACCTTAACTGCAGATATCGACACTCTGAGGAGCGATGAACCCCTTGACTACTGGGTGTGCAGGCTTGACCTGTGGCCTGAGCTATCCCAATTTGCGATAGAACTTCTGGCCTGCCCCGCTTCAAGTGTCCTTTCAGAAAGGACCTTCAGTGCAGCAGAAGGTATTGTCACTGAGAAGAGAAGTCGCCTAGGTCAAAAAAGTCTAGATTACCTCACCCTTATTAAGATGAATGAGGCATGGATCCCGAAGGGACTGACAGTGGGCGATACATTTGACTAAAAAAGGCCTGATGAGATAAGCTGCCTTGGGCTAAAAATGGTCCACACGCTGCTGTATTTTATCTCTGCATGCCGGATGACTTGAGTGACTTATCCGCCACCAACTAGGGTTCAAGCTGCAATGTTTTAGGGCACTTTCTGCCTGGAAAACATAAATTTTTCTGGCCGATGCTACAGCAGCGGCTGCAACAATACCTAATTTTTCAGGCATGTGTACATGCCTAATTTTTCTGGCCTCTGGTGCTGCACTGTGGCTGCAAAAACAAAACAAAACAAAAAAGCACATACATTTGTCAATTCCCCTTCGTGATCGTTACCTTGTTGTGATGAAGGGGCTTGCGTATCACAATGAAGCGACCACCTCTATGAGTGTGTTGGCAATGGCAATGTTGGCACACCCCAGATGATAAGGTTGTTGCTTCATTGTGAACAGACCAAATGCGATCGGCTGGATAATTTTGCATAGAAAAAACATACATTTTCTTTGTGATCATCTAAGGTGATCATTAAAGCCTTGCGGTTGTGCAAATGGACTGTTTGCGGTTGTTTGCGGTGCGTTAAACGGGGAGTTTGGTCTGTCAGAGTTTGGTCTGTCACTGTGAAGCGGGCGTAACCCTTACACTACCTGATCGATACAACATCATACCTGATGTTTTAAAGCACGTTATTCCAAACAATTTAGGAATGTTAGGTGATTTATGCCCTTTATGGATTAAAACCCGACTCTGCGTCAACTACGTAATTTTCCATGAGAGTTTTGCCATGGATCCCCCCCCCCCCCCGGCATGCCACAGTCCAGGTGTTAGTCCCCTTGAAACAACTTTTCCATCACTATTGTGGCCAGAAAGAGTCCCTGTGGGTTTTAAAATTTGCCTGCCTATTGAAGTCTATGGCGATTCGCCCGTTCGCAAACATTTGCGGAAATTCGTGCTCGCCGTTCGCGAACGGAAAATTTTATGTTCGCGACATCACTAGTGATTGGGGCTAAGAAGCTCTATTGGCGTAGTTTAGAGTGTGTTCGGGGCGCAAATGCTGTAGCCACGAAAACTCCACCTCTAGGCTCTAGCATTAGGTTTCCAGTGCTCGTAATTGTTTGGGTCCATAGGGTGGGGCTTTAATCAGACCTGCAGCGTCATTGGCTCACAGGCTGCCTGTCTCCTTCAGTAAGTGAGAGGGAAATCACGAGCAGAAGAGAACTGGTCAGGGCAGACAGGGAGCTGAGGCAGTTCCATTCAACCCTGTGACACAGACTCGGCATCCAGCAATGCACACAGAGGGATCACACAGAAAACTTCAGGTACATTTCTACATGCCAGGACTGCAGGGGGGTAGAAGGGGCTATTATCACTGTATCCTGACTCCTGAGAGACTGTAAAGCAGCATTTTGATCTCCAACTTTACTTCACCTTTCTCCATGTAATGCAAGTCAGTACACCTTCCCTTTTCTCCCCTGCCTGTTCATCTGCTATAGAGAAACAAAAGGCATTGTTCTTAAATTAACATTATTCAAATGTAAATCGCGTGGGCATTGTTATGCAAATTAGATCGGCCAGGGGGGGGGCACAGTAGGTGTACAGACCCAGGAACTCAGCACAGGGATGATGGGAACCCCCCCATAATGGGCACAGCAGGTGTACAGACCCAGGAACTCAGCACAGGGATGATGGGAACCCCTCATAATGGGCACAGCAGGTGTACAGACCCAGGAACTCAGCACAGGGATGGTGGGAACCCCTCATAATAGGCACAGCAGGTGTACAGACCCGAGAACTCAGCACAGGGATGGTGGGAACCCTCATAATGGGCACAGCAGGTGTACAGACCCAGGAACTCATTATAGGGATGGTGGGAACCCCTCATAATGGGCACAGTAGGTGTACAAATAAACTTGAAAAAGCTGCGCAAAAAATAAACAAAAATCCTTATAGTGATAAAGGAATTCAATCTATGACAATACAAGCAAACAATATATACATGTTGTCAGAAAAAATTACTAAATAAATATTGACATTATTTAAAAAAAAGGAGAATCCTGTGTATGGGAAATAAATTATCAAAAAAAATGTCTGACAGAATAACATAAATGAATGAAGATCTCATTGATCCACTGTTGGTGACTCCAAACTCAAAACACCAGATGAAAAAGTGCTGTTAGTCTAATAGACAGAAATTCCACCACCATTAGAGTTTCCTGCCGCTTACCGGAACATCTGATCCCTTCAGAGATCAGTGAAAGCAGATGGCTGTATTCCCCTGCCAGGGTCTCTAAGAATGGCTAGAATCTGTGTTGCTCCACTAGGATTATACACCAGTCCTCTCCATATAGCCCGGATTCGATTTGCCAATAGAAAAGAAAGCCACCATAGTGTAATCCAGTTTAAAATATTATTTAATGTATTAAAATTGCACTTACAATTGGATGAAAAATAAAAGCGTGTGGTTATGTTAAAGCCGGCCGGCTAAAGACAGCCCGTTCCTTCCGGACTCTCGGTATGTTGGTGACGTCAGCACGCCGCTCCGCTCCTTGGTGACGTCAGGGAGGAGCGGCGTGCTGACGTCACCAACATACCGAGAGTCCGGAAGGAACGGGCTGTCTTTAGCCGGCCGGCTTTAACATAACCACACGCTTTTATTTTTCATCCAATTGTAAGTGCAATTTTAATACATTAAATAATATTTTAAACTGGATTACACTATGGTGGCTTTCTTTTCTATTGGCAAATCGAATCCGGGCTATATGGAGAGGACTGGTGTATAATCCTAGTGGAGCAACACAGATTCTAGCCATTCTTAGAGACCCTGGCAGGGGAATACAGCCATCTGCTTTCACTGATCTCTGAAGGGATCAGATGTTCCGGTAAGCGGCAGGAAACTCTAATGGTGGTGGAATTTCTGTCTATTAGACTAACAGCACTTTTTCATCTGGTGTTTTGAGTTTGGAGTCACCAACAGTGGATCAATGAGATCTTCATTCATTTATGTTATTCTGTCAGACATTTTTTTTGATAATTTATTTCCCATACACAGGATTCTCCTTTTTTTTAAATAATGTCAATATTTATTTAGTCATTTTTTCTGACAACATGTATATATTGTTTGCTTGTATTGTCATAGATTGAATTCCTTTATCACTATAAGGATTTTTGTTTATTTTTTGCGCAGCTTTTTCAAGTTTATTTGTTTCTATTGTGTGGGTCTCACATTTAAGTTGCAGCATTTGTCACATATACAGATAGTTTTTTTCTAAGACAGTGCAGTATACACCTTAATTTTTTTTTACAGTAGGTGTACAGACCCTGGAACTCAGCACAGGGATAGTGGGAACCTGTCACGATCAGGCGTCAGGCTTGAAGACCAGTTGTTATAGCAGTTGCAGGACAGGTATAAAGGCAGTCACTTCTGGCAGATGACACAGGCTCACCTGAGGTGCGGAGTCTAAGTACTAGCTGGTTTTCCCCAGAGCTCCGGATGGTGGAGATGGATTTGGCTGCAAGCTAGTACCAGGTCGCGGTCCTCAGGTTTGCCCCACCAGGGTGTGAGCAGGCCGGGGTCCAGTGGCGGATCAGCAGATAAGGATTAAACAGCAGCGTGGTCAGTAACAACCCAAAAGGTCAATCACGAGTGGTTGCAGGTTGGGATCAGGCAGCAGAGTAGTCAAAGAACAAGCCAAGGGTCAATCACGAGTGGTAGCAAAATACAGAAGGCAGCAGGGATGTCAAGAGCTAGGCACTGGCTGAGAAGGCACAATAACCTGGCAAAGAGGAAGTGCTGAGACAAGGCTTATATAGGAAGTTCATGGGAGGAGCAAGGAGTTCAAGGTTCATCAGTAATCAAGACTCAAGGCAGGGTTGTCCATTGGATCAGATAGGTTTGTCCAGCAGATCAGGCAGGGAGCTGTCCAGCATCCCAGATAGCTCAGTGGGAAGAGTAAACGCCAGACACAGACGAGGTCCCAGGTCCTGACAGAACCCTCATAATGGGCACAGCAAATGTACAGACCCTGGACCTCAACACAGGGATGGTGGGAACCCTCATAATGGGCACAGTAGGTGTACAGACCCAGGAACTCAGTACAGGGATAGTGGGAACCCTCATAATGGGCACAGCAGGTGTACAGACCTGGGAACTCGTTACAGGGATGGTGGGAACCCTCATAATGGGCACAGCAGGTGTACAGACCCAGGAACTCGTTACAGGGATGGTGAGAACCCCTCATAATGGGCACAGTAGGTGTACAGACCCAGGAACTCACTACAGGCATGGTGGGAACACTCATAATGGGCACAGCAGGTGTACGGACCTGGGAACTCAGCACAGGGATGGTGGGAACCCTCATAATGGGCACAGCAGGTGTACAGACCCAGGAACTTGTTACAGGTTTGGTGGGAACCCCTCATAATGGGCACAGTAGGTGTACAGACCCAGGAACTCAGTACAGGGATGGTGGGAACCCTCATAATGGGCACAGCAGGTGTACAGACCCAGGAACTCAGTACAGGGATGAAGGGAACCCCTCATAATGGGCACCTCAAGTGTACAGACCCAAGAACTCTGCACAGGGATTGTGGGAACCCCGCATAATGGGAAAAGTAGGTGTACAGACCCAGGAACTCAGTACAGGGATGGTGGGAACCCCTCATAATGGGCACCGTAGGTGTACAGACCCGGGGACTCAGTACAGCCTGTCCTTATACATTTACTTGAGATCACTTAGACCCGGTGGGTCTCTATAGTGGGAGGTAGCGCCAACACCCCATTCTTTTATATTATATCCTATTCTCCCTAGGGAGTTTTTAGGGGGGCTGCAACCTCTGTCTGGTGTTTTCCTGAGCGCGGATTCCCTACTTCTTTAATGATAGTCTAATCTCCATAAAATTTCATAATCTACCCAATAGACCTCATGCACACAGGGTGTTTGCTTTGCTCCTCTAAACATCAGAACTCCTGGCAGGAGAAAAGCCCACTGCAGGCGCGTCATGCATTTTATCGTAAATGTATCCTATTGGCCAAAATATATATTTGTTCTGGCCATTTAAATGCATTACCTCTTAAATGCGCCTAAATGCGTCTAGCGTTTCAGTGTGTTTAGCTTTTTTCTGCGCTTCACCTCCTCTCCTAAACGTGCTTTCCATGGGGCTTTTATTTTCAGACTGTAATTGCTCTGCTTCTAATATGTTAAACGCCTGTGTGCACATGGACACATAAGCTAACATACAGGTGCTTTTACAGGCTGAGAAAAAAAATGTCAAATGCCAGTATTTTTTAAGCTTTAATCGGAGCCCTTTGTAATCTCATGTAGCCATATTCCTACTAGGGGTGTTGAATATAATCGTTGCATCGATGCATCGGGATTCGACCGTCCACGATGCGGCATCGATGCTGTACCTTTAAATAATCGATTAATGAGGATGACGTCATCCTCGCGCCGCGCCGCCGCGCCATGTCAGGTTCAGAGGAGACAGACTGCAGCAGAGCCGAGTGACACCATCCATCAATCACCTTCCCTCCCCTCATCATCCCACCCCCTCACCAGCCAATAGACGGTGATCCCAGGCGGCGTCATGGTGACGGAATGCGGAAGTGAGGAGCCACGCTGTGCGCGTGTTGGCGGGGACATGGAGCGCTGGGGCTGGAGATGTCCCTGCTGCTAAGAGTGGCGGCGGCCGGCTTATGGAGCTCTGAGGAGGAGAATGGAGCCATCAGTGCCATTGGTCCCGGAAGGGTTTAGGGCGGCCGCGGCGTATCCAGCCGGAGGTGTAATGGAGGAGGACGAGGCAGAGCCGGAGGAGAGCCAGAAGAGCGGTAGAGCCAGGTGAGGGGGCTGCGGGGGGTACACTGAGGACTGACATGGTAAGGCAGGTGCCAGACTGTATGCAGAATGCAGATAGGGCAATAAAACAAAAAATGGTGTGCAGTGCTTTGCGGTGATAAATGTACAAAAGAGTCTCTTATTAAGTAGTGAACAAATATAGTCCTGAAATATATTTATATATAAATCTGATCTGATTGAAAGAAATCTTCTGTGTATTCAAAGTAATTCCAGTGCTGAGTGTGCTCTGCTGTGTTCACCAGAAATCAGGAATGATTTGAACACAGCAGAGCACACTCAACACTGGAATTACTTTGAATACACAGAAGATTTCTTTCAATCAGATCAGATTTATCAGATTTATATCTAAATATATTTCAGGACTATATTTGTTCACTACATTTTTGTACATTTATCATCGCAAAGCACTGCACACCATTTTTTGTTTTATGGTCTATTAAAGTGCTAGCTGCCAACTAATCATACAGCGCCCACCTTATTTTGTTTTTAACTCATATATGACGGCATGTTCCCCAGCTGGCTGTCAAACTGCCTAATGTCCTTCACAGCCCCTTCCTCCCCCCTCAGGTCCCACTATCTCTCACCCAACCCCCCCCCCACCCACTATATATATATATATATATATATATCTATATATAAATGTCTCAAACTACTCCTGTTCACTAACCCCAGATGCACCGAAGACAGAAATTCGCTCCCAGCCATCCACATGCCCAGTGGTTGAATGCTAGCTTGGCTAAATTTCTAGCACTTCAACTGCTGCCTTTTCAGTTGGTAGACTCTGCCCCCTTACTTTTTTTCACGGAAGGCGATTCCGGCTCTCTACCGGCATGTGGAAGGCAATGTCTTGGCCTCGCTGGACAGGGCGGTCAGCGGTAAGGTGCATATTACCGCTGACTCATGGTCCAGCAGGCATGGACAGGGATGTTACCTGTCTTTTACAGCTCACTGTGTGACTCTGCTGGCAGCTGGGAAGGATGCAGGACAGGGTGCAGTAGTGTTTTTGGTTGTCCTGCCACCACGCCTCCAAAATGCTACTAGTGGTGATTCTGACACACCTCTCTCCTCCATCCCCTCCTCTTCTTCTTCCTCCAGGGCCTCTTTCTGTGCTGATTTGTCCTCAGAACCAGCGGTGCTCCGTAGGCGTTCAAGGGGCTACGCAAGTACGCAGGCAAAAAGATGCCATGCGGTGCTTGAGCTGGTGTGCTTAGGGGACAGGAGCCACACTGGGGCAGAGATTTTGTCAGCTCTGCAGGGGCAGGCTCAGAGGTGGTTGATGCCACGCCAGCTTAAGCCAGGAATGGTGGTTTGCGACAATGGCACCAACCTCCTCTCCGCCCTCCGACAGGGGCAGCTGTTTGGCTCACGTCCTTAACTTGGTGGTGCAGCGGTTCTTGGGCAGGTACCTGGGCTTACAGGATGTCCTGAGGCAGGCCAGGAAAGTCTGTGTACATTTCTGCTGGTCATATAATGCCAGTGCTCGGCTGGCTGACCTCCAAAAGGAATACAACCTGCCCAAGAACCGCCTAATTTGTGACATGCCCACCAGGTGGAACTCAACGTTGGCCATGCTGCAGCAGCTGCACATGCAGCAGAGGGCAATCAATGAGTACCTGTGCGACTATGGCAACAGGACAGGGTCAGGGGAACTTTTTTTTTTGCCACGCCAGTGGGTCATGATCAGGGATGCATGCACTGTCCTGTCACCATTTGAGGAGGCCACAAGGATGGTGAGCAGTGACAGTGCATGCATCAGTGACACTGTCCATCTTGTGCACCTGTTGGAGCACACGCTGTGTGGAATAATGGACAGGGCACTTGAGGCAGAACAGAGGGAGAATGAGGAGGACTTCCTTACCTCTCAAGGCCCCCTTTATCCAGACAGTGTTCCTGCTGGCCCGCCAATCACACAGGAAGAGGATGAGGAGGAGGAGGAGGATTGTGTCAGCATGGAGGTGGAGCCTAGCACTCAGCATCAGCAGCAGTCTTCAAGGGATCATTTACAGTCCCAAGAAACCCATGTACTTGTACGTGGCTGGGAGGAGGTGGCACCGGGTCATGTCGACCTTAGTGACCCAGAGGACTCCGGACCGAATGCCTCAGCAAACCTACGCTGCATGGCCTCCCTGATCCTGCAAAGCCTGCGAAAGGATCCGCATACTCGTGGTATCAAGGAGAGGGATCATTACTGGCTGGCAACTCTCCTTGATCCACGTTACAAGGGTAAGGTTGCGGACCTTATCCAGCCGTTTCAGAGGGAGCAGAGGATGAAACATCTTCGGGAGGCCTTGCAGAAAGGTTTGTGCAACGCGCTTCCGGAGCCTGGGAGGTTACAAATTCCTGGTCCTGGACAACATGTTGCTGAGGCTTCGGTCAGTCACAGAAGGAGCGGTGGAGAAGGTGGCCATCTGATCAATGCGTTCAGCCAATTTTTTAGTCCGCAGCCCCAAGGTATGATCGGTTCCAGCAACCATCGCCAGCGTATGATTCACATGGTGCAGGAATATCTAGGGGCAAGATCAGACTTGGACACCTTTCCCACCGAAAATCCTCTGGGTTACTGGGTCTTGAGGATGGATCACTGGCCAGAGCATGCACAGTATGCAATTGAGCTACTGGCCTGTCCTGCATCCAGTGTTCTTTCGGAACGCACATTCAGTGCTGCTGGAGGCTTTGTAACCGATCACAGGGTGCGCCTGTCCACCGACTAGGTCGATCGGCTGACCTTCATAAAAATTAATCAGTCTTTGATCACCAGCTACCAAGCACCTGATGCTGATGTAACCGAATAATTTTTTTTAATGTGAGATCCCTTCAAGACTGCCTATGCTGATGCTGAGTGACTATCCTGTTATGCTGAGTGACTATCCTCTTCCTCCTCAAAGTTCATGTTGATAGCTGGTAAGAACATTTTTGGTTCTGGGCACCGCCACCAGTGGCTAAGGCCCAATTTTTCAGCCCCTGTTTAGGGTGTCGTGTAATTACAATTTTTGCTGCAATACTTTGCAGCAGGGCTCATTCCTGCGCTCCAACTAGAGTATCTGTGAGGGGTTGTAGTGTTGTGGCACCAGCACCAGTGCCTAAGGCCCAATTTTTCTGCCCCTGTTTAACAGGGGCATGTAATTACAATTTTTGCTGTAATATTTTGCAGCAGGGTTCATTCCTGCGCTGCAACTAGAGTATCTGTGAGGGGTTGCAGTGTTGTGGCACCAGTGCCTAATGCCGCGTACACACGATCGTTTTTAATGTAATTTTCAAAAACTATGTTTTTCTCGACGTGATTTTTCTTGTTTCCTCTCAAGCCTGTCTTGCATACACACGTTCATTAAAAAAAATGCTTGAGCAAAGCGCAGTGATGTACAACACGTACCACGGCACTTTAAAGGGGAAGTTCCGTTCGAATGGCTCCACCCTTCATGTTAGTAAAGTTTGTTGGGCGACGATTCGCGCTTTTCAGCCTCGTGCTTTTCAGTCCATTACAGCGTGACGAATGTGCAATCTCCATTACGAACGCTAGTTTTACCAGAACGAGCGCTCCCGTCTCATACTTGATTCTGAGCATGCGCAGTTTTTTCCCCTCGAAAAAGCATACACACTACCGTTTTTCAAGTCGTTAAAAAAAACGACGTGAAAAACGACGTGAAAAAATAAAGCAGGTTCTCATTTTTTTTTGCCCATTTTTCACATCGTTAAAAATGCTCTGGAGCCTACACACGGTCGTTTTTAATGCCCAATTTAAAAAATGGCATTTTTAACGACGTGAAAATGATCGTGTGTACGCGGCATAAGGCCCAATTTTTCTGCCCCTGTTTAACAGGGGCATGTAATTCAATTTTTTGCTGTAATACTTTGCAGCAGGGCTCATTCCTGCGCTCCAACCAGAGTATCTGTGAGGGGTTGCAGTGTTGTGGCACCTGCACCAGTGCCTAAGGCCCAATTTTTCTGCCCCTGTTAAACAGGGGCATGTAATTACAATTCTTGATCTAATATTTCACAGCAGGACCCATTCCTGCGCCCACCAAGAGTAACTGTGAGGGCTTACAGTGTTGTGGCACCACCACCACCAAAGGCCCAATTTTTTTGCCACTGTTCAACAATGGCATGTAATTACAATTCTTGATATAATAGTTCACATCAGGGCGTTCCAGCACCCACCAAGAGTAACTGTGAGGGCTTACAGTGTTGTGGCAACACAAACACCTAAGGCCCAAATTACTGCAGAGTACATAGGGCAGGCCCCTACTTTCAAACATCCGACTTTCAAACGACTCCTACTTACAAACGGAGGGAGACAACAGGAAGTGAGAAGAAATCTACCCCTAGGAAGGGAAATTCTCTCCTTTAAGAGTTAATATGGGAAAAAGGTGTCTCCTCTCCACTGATGCTTTATCACCAATCCTTGTTTCCCTAAAAAAAACTAATTTTCAAAATCCACTTGTCATTGGGACAGAAAGCGAGGTGAAATCTTCTGAACAGGTGCACAGACAGCAAAACAAATGTTACAGGGGTGATAACCCTTTCCTATGTTTTCCAAAAAGCTTAAAAATAGCTTTTTTTGGCTGGAGCTACACTTTAAAAATGTACCAGTTAAAAATTACAAACAGATTCTACTTAAGAACAAACCTACAGTACCTGTCTTGTTTGCAACGCCCGTGTAGCGACCTCATCCCATCTCTTTCGTCTAGGGGTATTACACACGATAGGATGAGATGCGCTATGGCCCATGTCCTCCCCATAGCTGTGGGTGAGGTGAAGGCCAGTACCAGATATTTCCTCGGGCCTATGTGCTTCTGTAAAGGATCAAGTCCTGCTGTGCCAACACTTCCCTTTTCCCCCATTAACCAGAGTTCCACACACCGATCACAGTCCAACTCTTGTTTTATTGCATATCTCACAATAAACAGTGCTTCAGTAGCCAACTGGTTGCGACTCGATAACATTTTGATACGGGGATGAGCAGGTCGAGGCACTATCCTAATTACCAGCTAAACCACTGCGATCTCGCCAGCGGTTACTATAGCCATATCTTGAAAGGACTTAGAGCTTGCGAGTCTCTACCAGTGACTCAAGAGAACATAGATAGGAGTACCTTCGCTGCGTTGTGGCCCCTATCAGGGGAAGATGTCCCTCCAAGGGAGTTACCAGAGGCCCATCCGTCACTGCGTTGATGCTGCTCCAGACTCTCCGAATGGGTAACCTCCCCGGCCTCCTCACCTCAGACATGGGCCCCATCCACTTCAGGGACCCTCGGACTTCTCCACCCTTGCGGGACCCAGTCGAAATCACCGGGCCCCAGGCCTCCTGGTTTAGTACCTCACCCCAGGCTGAAGGTGCCTGGGATGGACTCCAACTCCATTCCGGTCAGGCCTAGGGCACCTGAGCCGGAATCCGGAACCGCCCGCACCCAGGCCTAAGGTGCCTGGGCGCGTGATGAAGAACCTCCAGAAGAGCAAGACCTCGTGACCAGGGCATCTCCCCCTTTTATCCCCTCCAATGACGACACGGCAGGTTCCCCGCCCTCGCCGTACCATCTCCGAGAAGGGACAAAAAGGACAGCACTGTGGCAGTGAATCTACCTTGAGCCTGCGGGCACCTGCCACCCACAGGCCAAGGAGATTATTACACCGCCCAATCCTCCACGAATACAAATGGTCATTACTCCCATACCTACACACCTGAACTTCTACCCAGGTGTACCCCACCTAAATTTAAAGACCCCGCTACACCTGTATACTGCTGTTCAGAGTATATAGGGCTTGGGTGCCCCACGCCTTTCCTTTTTTTAATTTGGGTGCAGGGTTCCCCTTAATATCCATACAAGACCCAAAGGGCCTGGTAATGGGCTGGGGGGGAGAGGGGGGACCCATGCCATTTTTCTCAATGATTTTCATCCATATTGCCGGGACCAGACATTACATTAAAGCTGCAAGCAGTTTTAAATGACTTTTATTCCTTTAGAAATGTCATTTTGTGCAGGGACAGCTATAAACACGGGAAACACGCACCACTTTACAGGCATACTATAGACAACCCCCAGGCACGATATTTAAAGGAATATTTCACTTTAATTTTTTCACTTTAAGCTTCATTAACCACTTAAGCCCCGGACCATTTGGTAGCTAAAGGACCAGAGGTGAATTCAGAATTTTGCACTGCGCTGTTTTAACTGTAAATTGTGCGGACATGCAATGTTGTACCCAAACGAAATTTGCGTCCTTTTCTTCCCACAAATAAAGCTTTCTTTTAATGGTATTTGATTGCCTCTGCGATTTTTATTTTTTCCGATATAAATGAAAAAAGAGCGAAAATTTTGAAAAAAAATGATATTTTCTACTTTTTGTTATAAGAAAAATCAAATAAACTCAATTGTAGTCATACATTTAGGCCAAAATGTATTCAGCCACATGTTTTTAGTAAAAAAAATGTCAATAAGCGTATATTTATTGGTTTGCGCAAAAGTTATAGAGTTTACAAATTAGGGTACATTTTCTGAAATTTACACAGCTTTAAATTTATGACTGCCTATCTCATTTCTTGAGGTGCTAAAATGACAGGGCAGTACAAAACCCCCCCAAATGACCCCATTTTGGAAAGTAGATACCCCAAGGAAATTGCTGAGAGGCATGTTGAGCCCATTGAATTTTTTTTTTTGTCCCAAGTGATTGAATAATGACTAAAAAAAAAAAAAAAAAAATTACAAAAAGTTGTCACTAAATTATATATTGCTCACACATGCCATGGTTATATGTGGAATTTCACCCCAAAATACATTTTGCTGCTTCTCCTGAGTACGGGGATACCACATGTGTGGGACTTTTTGGGAGCCTAGCCGCGTACGGGACCCCAGAAACCAAGCACCGCCTTCAGGATTTCTAAGGGCGCAAATTTTTGATTTCACTCCTCACTACCTATCACAGTTTCGAAGGCCATAAAATGCCAAAATAGCACAAAACCCCCCAAATGACCCCATTTTAGAAAGTAGACACCCCAAGGAAATTGCTGAGAGGCCTGTTGAGCCCATTGAATATATATTTTTTTGTCCCAAGTGATTGAATAATGACAAAAAAAAAAAAAATTACAAAAAGTTGTCACTAAATGATATATTGCTCACACATGCCATGGTTATATGTGGAATTACACCCCAAAATACATTTTTCTGCTTCTCCTGAGTACGGGGATACCACATGTGTGGGACTTTTTAGGAGCCTAGCCGCGTACGGGACCCCGAAATCCAAGCACCGCCTTCAGGATTTCTAGGCACAAATTTTTGATTTCACTCCTCACTACCTATCACAGTTTCGAAGGCCATAAAATGCCAAAATCGCACAAACCCCCCCCAAATGACCCCATTTTGGAATATAGACACCCCAAGCTATTTGCTGAGAGGAATGGCGAGTATTTTACAGCTCTCATTTGTTTTTGAAAATGAAGAAAGAAAATATATATATATATATATATTTTTTTCAATTTTCAAAACTTTGTGACAAAAAGCAAGATCTGCAAAATACTCACAATACCTCTCAGCAAATAGCTTGGGGTGTCTACTTTCCAAAATGGGGTAATTTGGGGGGGTTTTGTGCTATCTGGGCATTCCATGGCCTCCGAAACTGTGATAGGCAGTGAGAAGTGAAATCAAAAATTTACACCCTTAGAAAGCCTGAAGGCGGTGCTTGGTTTTTGGGGTCCCGTACGTGCAGGGCTGGCCCAAGACATTGTGCTGCCTGGGCCCAAGAATGAAATGCTGCCCCCCCCCAAAAAAAAATCCTACGCCCATCCAGCAAAGAGACATTTTCATAAAGCAAAGAGACATGCCCCTCCTGCAAAGAGACATGCCCCCTCCTGCAAAGAGACATGCCCCCTCCTGCAAAGAGACATGCCCCCTCCTGCAAAGGGAATTGTGTAGCACCACGAAAGCTCCCCCTTTCTCTCCACTGCCACCGACCAGTTACGCTCTGATCCCAGCTCAGTGATGCAACATGCTGCATGCAACAGCAGCGCTGCAGTGGCGGCTAGGGTGACCACATTCCCAAACTGTCATTCAGGGATACCCCCCTTCCTTCCCAAAAAAAGATGTATTAGCACTTAAATCATCCTAACATTATGATTGATATGGTGTCAGGATGATCAAATCACATTATTTCTATTATCATTACATTGTAATATATAATGAAATAGTTCAACTCACCATAATGCAGAATCAGTGGGAGCCCTGAGCTTGTCACTTGCCACCATTCCACCAGATGCAGCTTGTTACTTGCCACCGTTGCCTGCCACCAGATGCACTGTGCCAATTGCCTTCCAAAGCTGTGTCACTTGCCACCTATAGCCTGCCACCAGTTGCAGCTGTGCCACTTGCCACCCATAGCCTGCCACAAGATGCAGCGTGTCACTTGTCACCATTGCCTGTCACCAGATGCAGCGTGTCACTTGTCACCAATGCCTGTCACCAGATGCAGCGTGTCACTTGTCACCATTGCCTGTCACCAGATGCAGCGTGTCACTTGTCACCAATGCCTGTCACCAGATGCAGCGTGTCACTTGTCACCATTGCCTGTCACCAGATGCAGCGTGTCACTTGTCACCATTGCCTGTCACCAAATGCAGTGTGTCACTTGTCACCATTGCCTGTCACCAAATGCGTGTCACTTGTCACCAATGCCTGTCACCAAATGCAGTGTGTCACTTGTCACCATTACCTGTCACCAAATGCGTGTCACCAATGCCTGTCACCAGATGCAGCGTGTCACTTGTTACCATTGCCTGTCACCAAATGCATTATGTCACTTGTCACCAATGCCTGTCACCAGATGCAGCGTGTCACTTGTCACCATTGCCTGTCACCAAATGTGTGTCACTTGTCACCAATGCCTGTCACCAGATGCAGTGTGTCACTTGTCACCAATGCCTGTCACCAGATGCAGCGTGTCACTTGTTACCATTGCCTGTCACCAAATGCAGTGTGTCACTTGTCACCATTGCCTGTCACCAAATGCAGCATGTCGTTGTCACCAATGCCTGTCACCAGATGCAGCCTGTCACTCATAGCCTGGCTCTCTCTCCCTCCCTCCCCTTCAGCTTTGCATGCTGGGGGCTGCAGTTTCCCCCCTAGAATTGCAATGGGCCAGCCAGTTATTGGGACTACAATAATTTTTCCCTGGCCAATAGGAGGAAAAGGGGGAAGAAACATAGCAGGGAACAGCAGCATGAGGAGGAGGAGGGGGGGAGAAGAGCCCGCAGCTGCTCTCTCCACACACACACAGCTGCTCCGATCTCATGCTGTTCTGCTGCCCGTGCCCGCTAATAGAAGGGAGAATGGGCAGGAAACAACTGACCTCTTCTGATAGCAGCGCCTGGGGGGAGGGGTTGGAGGGGAGTAGGCTGCACAGTTTCTGATCCTCGGACCGCTCGGCGCTTGCCGCTTAGATTTGCTGAGAGGAACACATGCAGGGAGGAGGTGGGTGGAGCTAGCGGAGGAGGAGGAAGTTAATTCCTCCTCCGCAATGAATGGTGGGCCTCTCTCTCCTTCTCTGCTGATGTCACTGGTTGCTAGACACAAAGCGGACCGCGGCTAGCAACCAGTTTGGTCAGGCAAGCAGGGGCCGCTGGTGAGACCCTTGAAGTGGGTCTTGCCACTGCGGCCAGTGACAGCGACAGTGACACACTAGATGGATCATGGAGGGAACCCCAGGTCCTCAGGCAGTGCGCCCCTGTTGCCGCCCCTTGTAAAGTGCCGCCTGGGACCATGGTCCCACCGGGTCCCATGGTAGGGCCGGCCCTGCGTACGTGGCTAGGCTCCCAAAAAGTCTCACACATGTGGTATCCCCGTACTCAGGAGAAGCAACAGAATGTATTTTGGGGTGTAATTCCACATATGCCCATGGCATGTTTGAGCAATATATCATTTAGTGACAACTTTGTGCAAAAAATAAATAAAAAAATGGCGTTTTTCCGCAACTTGTGTCAACATATAAAATATTCCATGGACTCGACATGCCTCTCAGTATATAGCTTGGGGTGTCTACTTTCCAAAATGGGGTCATTTGGGGGGGGTTTTGAACTGTTCTGGCATTTTATACACAACATTAGGAAGCTTACATCCACTCTTCTAACCACTTGAAGACAAAGCCCTTTTTGACACTTTTTGTTTACATGAAAAAAAATTTTTTTGAAAGAAAATTATGTTGAACCCCCAAACATTATATATATTTTTAAAGCAAAGGCCCTACAGATTAAAATGGTGGGTGTTGCATTTTTTTTTTCTACACAGTATTTGCGCAGCGATTTTTCAAACGCATTTTTTGGGTTAAAAAATACACTTTTTTAATTTTAATGCACTAAAACACACTATATTGCCCAAATGTTTGATGAAATAAAAAAGATGATCTTAGGCCGAGTACATAGATACCAAACACGACATGCTTTAAAATTTTGCACAAACGCGCATTGGCGACAAACTACATACATTTTTAAAAGCCTTTAAAAGCCTTTAAGCCTTTACAGGTTACCCCAGTTGATTTACAGAGGAGGTCTACTGCTAAAATGATTGCCCTCGATCTGACCTTCGCGGTGATACCTCACATGCATGGTGCAATTGCTGTTTACATATGACGCCAGACCGACGCTTGTGTTCGCCATTGGGCAAGAGCAGGGCAGGACAGGGGTGCTTTTTTTTTTTTTTCTTTTCTTTTATTATTAATTTTGCTGTTTTATTTTATTTTTAAATTGTTCCTTCCAAGTATTTTTTTTTTTTTATCATTTTTATTGTTATCTCAGGGAATGTAAATATCCCCTATGATAGCAATAGGTAGTGACAGGTACTCTTTTTTTGAAAAAACTGGGGTCTTCTAGACCCTAGATTTTTCCTCTGCCCTCAAAGCATCTGACCACACCAAGATCGGTGTGATAAAATGCTTTCCCAATTTCCCAATGGCGCTTTTTATATCCGGGGGGGCATTCCCTCCCACTGCTTGTAAAAGCAGTCCAGAGGCTAATTAGCCGCTAGGATTGCTTTTACATGAAAGCCGGCCGCAGGCTGAAAAGAATGATACCAAAATGATACCTAAACCCGCAGGCATCATTCTGGTATAAACATTCAAAGTCCAGCAACATACCAGTTCGTTGCTGGTCCTTGTTGGACATGTATTGTAATCTTTTTTTTTCATGCAGCCAGTTGGCTGAACGAAAAAAGAGATTGATCAGTGGGTATGCCCACCATTAGAATACCGCCCTTCATCCACCCACTTCCAATGATGGGCATACACGCACCATTTATATATGCCGAAGCATGGGGGCATCCTCCCGCAAAAAAGTTATGCCGCACACACATGGTCGGACTTTTCCACGGGCAAGCCTCCGTCGGAATTTCGACCGTATGTACGTGGCATTAGGAGCAAAATCGCTCCTCCGCCCCTGCTGCCCCAATGCTTCGGCATATTTGCTTTTTTTTTTAACTGTGGTGGTGAAATCACCTCCTACAGCACTGGAGTCGCAGGGATCAGGCCTGTCTCTGCGAACGCTGCAGTTATGTGTGTTGTGTTTTGTAAGTGACAGTGATCGATCGATACTGCACTTGGGTGGCCTGGGCTGGACAGAGAGGCAAAACGCAGGTGCTAGCAGGTATCTGGGCTGATCCCGCTAACACTGCGTTTTTGGGAACCCTAAACTGCTGGGGACGCTAGTATAGATCAGATCAGATATTGATCTGTTCAGATACTATACCACTAAGGAGGGTGTATGCTTCACGCGTGGGTGTTAGCGTTACTGGCACTAACCTGACGCTGCCTGGGGTGTGACGCAGACCCTCTCTGACGCTAAAACCTAATTGATATCACCCGCCGGGCGATCAGGGGGTTAAACCTTTATTGGGTTATATACACGGCGGGTGCCCTGACACTATAAAAAGCAAACTAACTAACCAGCGTCACCCGTAACACTTATATGGTGATCATTGGTGAAAGGGTTAACTAGGGGCAATCAGGGGGTTAAAACCTTTATTAGATAATATATGGGGGTACCTGACGCTATAAAAACCTGCGGCGAACCTAAAAAAAATTACCAGCTACCGATCTGCATCACCGACACTAAGACAGTGTTTAGAAAAACGATCGCTTAGCGACAGTGGTGATGGGGGTGAAAGGGTTACCTGGGGGACGATCAAGGGGGTTAAACCTTTATTAGATAATATATTGGGGTACCTGACGCTATAAAAACATGCGGCGAACCTAAAAAAATTACTGGCTACCGATCTGCATCACCGACACTAAGACAGCGTTTAGAAAAACGATCGCTTAGCGACAGTGGTGATAGGGGGTGAAAGGGTTACCTGGGGGGCGATCAAGGGGGTTAAACCTTTATTAGATAATATATTGGGGTACCTGACGCTATAAAAACCTGCGGCGAACCTAAAAAAAATTACCAGCTACCGATCTGCATCACCGACACTAAGACAGTGTTTAGAAAAACGATTGCTTAGCGACAGTGGTGATGGGGGTGAAAGGGTTACCTGGGGGGCGATCAAGGGGGTTAAACCTTTATTAGATAATATATTGGGGTACCTGACGCTATAAAAACATGCGGCGAACCTAAAAAAAATTACTGGCTGCCGATCTGCATCACCGACACTAAGACAGCGTTTAGAAAAACAATTGCTTAGCGACAGTGGTGATAGGGGGTGAAAGGGTTACCTGGGGGGCGATCAAGGGGGTTAAACCTTTATTAGATAATATATTGGGGTACCTGACGCTATAAAAACCTGCGGCGAACCTAAAAAAAATTACCGGCTACCGATCTGCATCACAGACACTAAGACAGCGTTTAGAAAAACGATCGCTTAGTGACAGTGGTGATAGGGGGTGAAAGGGTTACCTGGGGGGCGATCAAGGGGGTTAAACCTTTATTAGATAATATATTGGGGTACCTGACGCTATAAAAACATGCGGCGAACTTAAAAAAAAATTACTGGCTGCCGATCGGCATCACTGACGCTAAGACAGCGATCAGAAAAATGATCGCTTAGCGACAGTGGTGATAGGGGTGAAAGGGTTATCTGGGGGGTGATCAGGGGTTAAACCTTTATTGGGGGGGGTTAGGGGGCTACACTGGACCTAAGACTAAACTTTGGTGACACTTTTACAGTCACAAATGTCACTGATTGCAGTGATCACTAAATAAATGGTCACTGCAATCAGTGACACTGTGACTGGGGGCTGGGGGGGTGATCTGGGGGGTGATCTGGGGTGTCTGGGGGGCCTGGGGGGGCGATTTATGTCCCTATGTGTCCTGGTGTCAGTGTAGTGTTGTGTGCACTGACCTGATGTCTTCTCTTGTACGGCGCTCGGTATATGTGAGCGCCGCACCAGAGATGACATCACTTCCTCCTGCTCCCTCTGTCTGACACAGACAGAGGGGGCATTTCCATTCGCCGGGAGCGATCGCGAGGGGGTGGCCAGAAACGAATGGCTGCCCCCTCATCCCGAAACGCTCCCGGACACTTAGCCACCGCTCACTGAATAGGAGGGGGGTCCGATTGGACCCCCCAACTATACAAAGGCAATCACGTATGCTCTACGTGATTGTGCCTGTCGGTGCCATTCTGCCGACGTATATATACAGTGAGCGGTCGTTAAGTGGTTAAGATCACTGCTCCTGAAAAAACTGCAGTTTTTAATACTTTTTTGCATTGATACATGCACCCTGGGGCAGGACCCGGGTCCCCAAACCCTTTTTAGGACAATAACTTGCATATTAGCCTTGAAAATTCACACTTTTAATTTCTCACGCTCGAGTCCCAAAGACTTTAACAGGGTTCGAATGTTTGTGCGAACTATCGGTCCGTTCGCATGTTCTGGATGCGAACCGAACCAGGGGGTGTTCGGATCATCCCTAATCGGGACAACTAGGTAGCCCACAAGTGTGTTTCAACTTTAGTTTGGTACTTATACGGTTCTACAGCTTATATGGTAATTCCCCCTAATGCAAGAGGTTCATGCGTGCTGGTGAAACTCGTCCCAGCATCTTATGTCACGGCCGATCGTGAGGATCTGATGGCATGAGAGAAGGTAAGAATGGCAGGAACAGCTAGAAGGGAATTATTCACCAACCCCGACCAGGTCTGGGCAAGGTGGGAGTTTGAGCTAATGATACGATTGAACAATTTCTCATCCATTGTGGATGGGATGTTCATTTAAACCAGGGATCCTCAAACTACGGCCCTCCAGCTGTTGCGGAACTACATATCCCATGAGGCATTGTAAAACTCTGACATTCACAGACATAACTAGGCATGATGGGAATTGTAGTTCCTGAACAACTGGAGGGCCATAGTTTGAAGACCCATGATTTAAACTGTTGAAGCCACAAGGAAGATCCCACAGGAACAATGGCAGACCAGACCTTTCTATTAAAAGATGGCCCATATGGATAAGTTTAGATCCCTGCAAGGCAAAGCCAGAGCTATAGCTAGTGAAGGTTGAAATACTTTTACGGGTCTGGGAATCTTTGGGGATTTTTTTTTCTATTTTGCAGCGGATCATAGTTGAAAGAAGTAATGGCATATATACTCATGTTGTTTTTGTTTCTATTCCTTCTATATGTCGTGATGGGGTGCTACTGTTGCCTGATTGGATGAGTGAACAGACCCCAGGCAGATGACGACATCCCAAAGCCCAACCCAAGTACAAGACACAGAGGATCCCAGACCAACCGGCCTTCATGTCAAGTCATCTCTCCTGAAGAACAGAGTCTACATGTCAAGCCGTGTTTTCCTTTATGGACTCATATCGACTGTAAGGACTGATTCATTTCCAGGTGTAAGAAGAAGATCAAGATTCATCGAGAACTACATGGAAGCATATGACAAAAGAGGAGGAACTTTTGTGGAAATTTTATGAAGATGTATTTAATATGTATTGTCATAGTGTCTCCCAGTGTTAGTACTCCCGCAGCCCGCTCTAAAGAGCTGACTGGGGCAGACTGACGCTGGTTGAGTCCCATCTGGTAGTGGAAAACTTCCTGAGGTTGAAGAGAGGTGTTTGCAGAGTGGGCATATGTCCGCCAGCGAAAGGGCCCCTGTGCATTGCACAGACGTTCGTCTGGGGGGGGGGATGTGTTCACTCTGCAAGGACATTATCGGATATAGGTGGATGTACGCTCGGGATTCTCTGTGTGCCTGATCAAACACGCGACAGGACGTGTAGCGTGCACCTGCAGATAGCCTCCCATCCACAGAAACGGTAGTATAATCCGGGTATGCGTTGGTCTCTGAACAGTGGTAAAAATGGGAGCTTTTGAATTGTCATGGTTGCCATGCGGCTTCCTTTGTCTAGCTTCCAGGTACAGGGGACAGGAAAGCCATGCGGCTTAAAAACATACACGTTGTCCCTGCGCAGACACGCCCATAAGACTCCCCTAGCCATTATTCCTTGGTTGTTTGTATAAACTAATTTCCTGTGTGGAGGTCATTTCCTGTGATGTCATTTCCCATTGAGAAAGTGAATGGCTGTTGGAGCCATCACTTCCTGTTTGTGATTGCTTTTGTTGTGTTTGAATAAAAACCAAGGGCGGTGCTGGGGAGAGGCCCAGAAGAGCATGATGCTGAGAACGTAAGCTGTGGTGATGTCTGTTTACTTGGGGATATACGAGAAATAGAGAGATAGGTAAGATGCATTATACCATTAGATGGAATGTGTGCTTATTAGCACAGGAGATATGGTTTACGCTTAGCGTACAGCCATATTTCCATGACAAAATAATTACCTTTAAAGTGGATGTAAACCCGATTCATGTAATCTAAGTTGAGCACATATATCTGCAGTGTTTTCTTATCTCTCTCCAAAGCATTAGGTCCCGTGTGTTTCTACTGTTTCGTTGCTCTGTTATCAGCATGATAACTTCTGACAAGTTCTCCATTAACCAAGATAAAACCAGCCTGAAATTTGTGTCGCGGGAGGTTGCTATAAATAGATTAGCAGAGAGCTTGTCTTGTCACAGCACATCTCTGCACATTCCTTCATTCCTCTGACTATTAGGAGGAGGGGTGTGTGCCTTTCCTTCAATCAGCTGTCACACAGTATTTGCCAAGAATCCACTCCTACTACTGAATGAGGAAGTAAAAATTCTAACTCGTTTGTTAGAATTATAAAGAATATAGAAAGCTGAAGACAGCAGATATACATGTAAAACTTATGTAGGGAGATTTGTTTCCTCTCTGTGTATCATCTGAGGCTGTTCACTTCACTGGGTATCGGAGAGGGTTCACGTCCACTTTAAGGCTGTGTTTACATATGTGCGACCGAGGTTCACAGCATGGGGTCTGGTGCGTCTCGGTTTACCGGTTCAGGTTATAGGACGGGCGGTGGGTTTCCCGTTCTAAAGGGATGTCATATGATGTCCTTCAGAACGGGCTGCTCGTGCATGCCCCCGGGGGAGCGCAGCATGGTGATCCATGGTTCAATATGTCCCTCGGACACACTGCATCACCGATCACTGTAAAGAGCCTGACATAGACTATTTACCATGTGATTAGCTGTGTCAGATCACAGATGATCACAGTGTAAATAGTGAGTGCCAGTTATGGGCATTACTCTCCTCTCACTGACAGCACGTGAAGAGAGGAGAGCTGATAAGTGGCTTTCCTCACAGGGGAGATCTGCACTGATACTCAGTGCAATGGTTATCAGTGCAGCCCCATCAGTGATGCCTACCACTGCCCACCAGTAATACCCACCAGTAATGCCAATCAGTGCCCATTAGTGATCCAATCAGTGCCGCCTATCGCAACCATAAGTGCCAACTATAAGTGCCCATAAGTGCAGCCTATTAGTGCCCATCAGTGCCGCCCATCAGTGCCACCTATCAGTGCTGCATATTATGTCTGCCTATCAGTGCCCATCAGTTTGAGGGGACAGCAAATTTACACTGTTATACAAGCTGTACACTCAATACTTTACATTGTAGCAAAGTATAATTTATTTAGTGTTGTCACATGAAAACATATAATAAAATATTTACAAAAATGTGAGCGGTGTACTAACTTTTGTGAGATACTGTATATTGAAGAGACTGGAGTAGTATAAATCAACACGCAGTTTATACCTTAATGCATTCTCTGATGTAATCCATCGGAGTCGCACTGTTTTGACAGCTTTCATTGCGGACAAAAGGGTGCGACTTGTCATGTGATTTGAATCACATCACATGATAAGTCGCACCAGTGTGATCGGGGGTTTAAAGTTATATATGTGTGTCAATTTATTGGTCACCAAAATGTTCTAGGTTATTATAAGTACTAGCAACCACATCAGGTTGTTTGCGTTTAACCAAAAATGAAACTTTAAATTATTGGCTTCTTGCTAGCTTGGCAGGGTAGTTATTTGCAATATAGTTCAACTTCTGATTTTAAGAAAACAGCCCTGCTAATTCCTTTGTTGGTCATTGCTGATGGAATGTAACATCAGCGTACGCATAATGCAGTGACCTAAATGCCATGTCAAGCTTAAGGTCGTGAAGAAAGAATATTTCCTGTATGCTCCTAGCTTTATTGCGACATCAAAAAAGATGCAAATAATACAAAAACTTTCTGCAGAAGTCAAAATATGGCAACAGAATCTGAACCACTGGAAAAGTAAATTTTCAGTAACCAACTCAGACATTACATCATTTCCTGATTATATTGATATGTGTTTCTATTATTTGCTTATTTGCTTCTTACGGAACAATTAATTTCTGTTGTTTTGTTGTAAACAATGTTGCAAGGTCTCCTATTAAATCCTAATTATTTACTGAGTAGTTCACGCACCTTTGTCTCCTGAGGATCCAGTGACGTGAATTTACAGGAAGGTCGGGGTATTTCTCACCAACAGTATCCTGTTATTTAAATGCTTTTGTTCACTTGCAATCTTTTTTACCCTTAATGTTTTCAGAAGAAAAACAAGCAACTCAACCCAACGTCAATGTAATAAAAGGAATGCTTCAAATAGTTGTACCTGGAATGTCACTGTTATGTAGGATTGGATGTAATCCAAAAGATTCTTGCAGGTTGTTTTATTTTTATCAAGTCAAATGGTTCAAAGGCAATATTTTTCCCCAATTCAAATAACTGTACTTTATAGAAAAATGCCACAGCCACCCTTGGGTTTCCTTGCAAGCAAACATGAAAGTGTTACTTCTGCAATGTTCCTCTGCATTGTATAAACTTTGCCAACTGTTGACAGCATCCAAACACTGCAGATGTGGTAGGGATTTGCATGAAGAAATGCCTTCTGACACACAGCACAAACAGAGAAAAATTACATCAAAGCTTTAGGCTGGGTTCATATATATGTGAATTGGATGTGGTTTTCCGCATCCAATTCGCATGACAGGCAGCGAGTGTAACCAGCTTTCAATAGAGATGGTTAACACAGGTCCGGAGTGGCCACGGTCCAGATTGCAGAAGGGTCCTGTGCGTCTTTGTGTCCGGTTCAGGTGCGAATTCAGGCAAAAATTCGGACCTGAATCGCTCCTGAACCGGTAAACCGAGACGCACTGGACCCCATGCTGTGAACCTCGGTCGCACATATGTAAACACAGCCTTAAAGTGGACGTGAACCCTCTCCGATACCCAGTGAAGTGAACAGCCTCAGATGATACACAGAGAGGAAACAAATCTCCCTACATAAGTTTTACATATATATCTGCTGTCTTCAGCCTTCTATATTCTTTAGAATTCTAACAAACGAGTTAGAATTTTTACTTCCTCATTCAGTAGTAGGAGTGGATTCTTGGCAAACACTGTGTGACAGCTGATTGAAGGAAAGGCACACACCCCTCCTCCTAATAGTCAGAGGAAGGAAGGAATGTGCAGAGTTGTGCTGTGACAAGACAAGCTCTCTGCTAATCTATTTATAGCAACCTCCCGCGACTCAAATTTCAGGCTGGTTTTATCTTGGTTAATGGAGGACTTGTCAGAAATTATCATGCTGATAACAGAGCAACGAAACAGCAGAAACACACGGGACCTAATGCTTTGGAGAGAGATAAGAAAACACTGCAGATATATGTGCTCAACTTAGATTACATGAATCGGGTTTACATCCACTTTAAAGGTAATTATTTGTGCAGCTAGAGGCAGTCATATGGATAGGTAAAGTGATACTAAAGTCTCGTTATTTTTCTATAAAAATAACAAACATGTTGTACTTATATGCTGTGTGCAGTGTTTTTGCACAAAGCAGCCCAGATCCTCCTCTAATGGGGTCCCTCGCCCGCACTCCCTGCCCCTCCCTCCTGCTGAGTGCCCCACAGCAAGCAAGAGAAAGGGAGTCTGGTCTTGGGAAGAAGAGAAATGGGAACTAGATTGCGTGCATTGAGGCTGCAGCCAGAGGGTGTAGGGTAATGGGAACATTGAGTACAGTTAGATGATGGAGGCCCAGGGTTTGGGGATACATCACCAGAGGATAGGAGAAGCAGAAGGGTGAGGGAGGTAATGTGGGAGTGTGATTTATATGAAGGGACAAGCCCCAGTGGTTTGGAGTATTGGGCGTGTGAATTTCGAATTAGCCGGAGTTGGTAAGCGCACTAATAAGGAGAGGACAGAAGTGAGGGTGATATATATAAGGGTTAGTTTAAGGATAGAAGACACAGCTGTCAGAATGAGTGCTAGACATTGCATTTTAGAAGGGGGAAGAAGAGCTGAAAGTGTAAACAAGGTCACGTATGGTATTTTCAAGGTGTTTTCTTGTGTTACTTGCTGAAGTGCAGAGTCAGAAGTGCTCCCACTTATAGAAATACCCCCACTTTGAGAAAGAACCCCATCTGCAAACGTGCCACCCCTTGGCAAATATATATATATATATATATATATATATATATATATATATGTATATATACACACACACGTATATTATATACATGTGTATGCCCGCCCAAGCGTATGACTTTCTTTACTTCGCTGCTATGGGCTCTAGCCCCAGATCTCCAGATCTTTTGTAGACCAAGCAACACCCCTGATTAGTATACTGATTTTGCTTTCTCTTGTTGCCTGGAATTTCTCTTTAAATTGAATTGATGGAAAACATTTATGTGGTGAGAGTGTGGGGTGATTGGGGATAAAAATATTTTGATTGTATTCACAATAGGCAGTTGCACCTAAGACAAATCTTAACATGTATGGCAGATCAGCTTAGATTGTTTGAGGCCCACTTCAGAGCTCAACCTCTAGGGCAGTGGATCTTCTTGAAGACGGATTTTATGGGTGGCACTTCTCGCACACCCTACATCAAACTCATCCTCAGAGAATATTTTCCTCCACCGAGTCAGCTGAGCCTTGGCTCTCTCCTTCCATTTCTGTGGCAAGGCTGTATCTTCAAGGCAGAGCTCTTCCAAGGTGGCTTCTCCATCTTTTGACTTCAATTCAGACAGGGTCACTGGGGTGGCAGGGTTCACCTTGCCCAATAGCACCCGGGCTGTGATCTTAACAGGAGAATTTGTGACATTTCTGACACTTACTGGAATCTGTCCCTTTGGTTTCTTCAGTGCCCTCAACGGGACCACTTCAGGGAGTACGTCCAATCCTTGGTGAGTATTGGAGGGGTCTGGTTCCACGACCACAAAGGGACCTGGCTGCTCCCAGGAGAGTTTTACTGTAGCCTGAAGACAGGTCACCTCACCAGGCTGTAGTATCTTCTCTCTTCTAGACAGTCTCCAGACTCTTCCCACCCCCTCTTCCGGGGGCCTTTTGCTCCAGGATCATCTTCTGGTAGACCTGTTGCAGCATTGGGTGAATCTTCTGTCTGCGAGGACTCCGTTCTTGCACTAACGAGGTCAGCAGTCTCCGGACCAAGTCAGTGTTGGTCCCTATCAACATGGACATCGTATTGGCTCCTGGTGGGCGAGGGCAAACCACCGCCAAAGTGTCAAAAGCTTCGGCCTTCCCGGTCACCGAGGGGTCAAAGGCCAGCCTGATCGAAACATAGCCATCATAGGGGAAACTGCGAGTGCCAATCCCCCCTATCTTCAGGTCTTCCAGCTTCTGCAAAGGTACGTGACTTAAATGCTTCTGATAAAAGTCTTGGTATAAGAGAGTCACTTGGGCTCCTGTGTCTAAGAGTGCCTTTGCGTAGACTCCCTCCACTTGAACGGAGACTAGAGGGGAGGGTCCAACTAATTTATCCGGGAACTTCTTTGGAGGTATTTTCTCCTTTGGATTTTTTGACTTTTCCAATGTTTTTTATCTCTTTTTCCATTTATCCCTAGATCTCAACCCTTTTTGAACCTGGTATGCATTGATCTTTTTCTGGTTGTCAAATTGCAACTCCCGACAGACAGTATCATAGTTTTTAGGAGGGGCATTGTTGCCCTTCTTTTTTTTCTCTGCTTGTCTCTGAACCTTCTTGGAGCTTTCTGTAGGTAGCAGGCGCCCGGTTGACTCCTTCACCGGGGCCCTCGGAAGTTTTCCGCCAGCTGGTATTGAGTGCCTCTGTTCTTCCTTGGACTGGTGCACCTTATATCAGGGTGGCCAACTCCTCCACAATTTAAGCAGATAATTTCCTCCCTGATCTTTGGGGAGGCTGGAATAGGGACATTCCGATCCGGTTCCCTCTGGATCTCTTCCTTCTCCTTGACTCCAGAGTTCTTGGCCAATAAAGAGGTCAATAAGTCCAGTACTTGGGCCGTTTGAGACTTCAAAGTTTCTACCTCTGGGTCACGTTCTGTAACTACTGTCGTTCTGACTCCTACCAAAACAGGTGGGGCGGTTTTCTCAAACCCCTCTTGATCCTTCATCAAGGCCTCTTCGTCCCTTATGATCCGCACAAGGTCTGTGTAGTTCAGGGCCATGACTCCGTCAGAGGTCTTCAGGGGGAGCCAAACTGGATCCGACCGTAAGGCTTCCCTAAGGATCTGTTTCATCCTGGTAGCATCTATGACCTGTGGCTGCATTCCTTTTCTCAGTACAATCTGGCACAGCATTCTATTCAGTCTCCGGACATACTCGGACAACTTTTCCTTTGGCTGTTGGAAGGTATGTTCAAATTTATACATCAAGTCTGACACCTTCTCCAGCTGGCCAAACTCTTCCTGCAACATAGACAAATAATCCATTGCTGTACACACAGTATTGCTGCACCTAAGATTTTTCACCAACTCAGCAGCAGGGCCTTTCAAGCTCTCACTGATGCGCTGCTTCTTCTGCGCTTCTGGGACTTCCCAACCTTCTTCTGCCTGCATTGCCTGCTCGATCCAAGTATCGAAATCTTCCTCCCTGGCTGGCACAGGTTGTGTTCCTGAAAACACCCGGAGCTTCCGGTACCCAGCTTCCACATGCACTGTGTTGTTTTTTTGACATTTAACAACAAAGTCCCCCAAAGCAGACAACAGTTCAGGACCTATGGCGGTCAGGGGTGACTTTGTTGTTTTCATTTCGCTACTGCCTCCCATTTTGGAGAAGAGTGACGGAGATAACTGGGGGGAGGTCCCTGGGGACTCTTTCTTCACAGCCCCAGTATGCACTAAGCGATACGTTCTGTCATTTATGTCTTTTACACTTTGCCCTTTGAACTCCTCTGGGACTCCTCTTGTCCACTCTATTAGCGCATATGTCCCCGAGGCATTTGACTTCACATCTACTGGCCACGCTTTCCATTTTGGAGATATTAACATTATCAATTGCTTTATCTCTTCTTTCTCCCGGATCTCTCCTGGGAGTTCAATAGCTACCGCCCGGAGTGGATCGACGCCCTCCTCTGCGCACCATTCTATTACTGCCTGCGAGTCCATGCCGGTATTTCAGGCCGCCTTGATCGCAGCGTGCAATATACACGGGTCCTGGACCGAGCCTCCACGTGTAGCGATACCCTCAGCTTAAGAGGGCTGCTTGTTTGTTTGGGCCCCTGTAATGCACTGCTACCAACCCCTAGCAATCAGCTCTGACTTCTCTCGTGACACAGTTAGAAAATAGGGAAAGTAGTGGTATGACTGTACTATCTCTATACATATATATTACACAGTACAACCCCCTTTGTATACCAGCACAATAATGGACACTCACAATCAAGTTACTTAACTATAACGCTTTACTGTAAGCAACAATATAAAAGAGTAATTTGAGTACAATATCTTATGCAGATCTCTGCAATAAAGGTGTACACATTATATGCATATGACATTCAATTAGGCAATAAAAACGATATTAACCCCGCTGCAGCTATCCTCCCTCGTGAGTAGTGTTGAGCGAACCCGAACTGTAAAGTTCGGGTCCGTACCGAACTTTAGCTTTTTCCCGAACCCGAACCCGGACTATGCCCAAAAGTCCGGGTTCGGCAATCTAATTACGCATTTAGAAATGCTTCAGGGGCCAGCCAATTACCTTTTGATTAGCTGGTGTGCCCTTAGAGGCCATCATAGCCATGCCTACTAATGGCATGGCTGTGATTGGTCAGTGCAACATGTGACCCAGCTTCTATATAAGCTAGAGGCACACAGCACACATGTCACTCTGCTTCAGAATAGATAGGGAGAGGATCTAGTCTGCTGCTGCTGCTTTTAGGGAGAGATAGAAAAATAGATGAGGTAGTCCTGATTCTACAATCTGAGGGAAAAGATAGAGAGATAGTGTAGTGTAGGGCCAGGTTCCTGTGTTGGTGCTTTTAGGGAGAGAGAATATTATATAGGAGTCCAGATTCAGAGATTAAAATCAGCGATCTGCATAGGTTTACCTGTTTGTGTTGCAGTGCAGTCTTTTTACACTGCCATGAGCCCAGTGTCAGAGAAAATCTAACTTTTAGGGGAAAAAAAAGGCACTTTATTGTGCTCTTTTCCAAAAGATCCATAGGGCAAAAAAAAAAAAAAAAAAAGCATTTTATTTTGCTCGTGCAAAAAAAGACCCGTTTAGGGCAAAAAAAAAAAAAATTGCACTTTAATGTACGCTTGCAAAAAGAGCCATTCAGGGGCACAAAAAATAGTTTGCAGTGTGTTATACATATTTTGAGGTGTGTGAAATAAACAATTTCTATATAGTTTTCTCCTACTGTGCTATACTAAAAAAACAACATTTTTTTTTAATAGCATTTTCTGCAGTTCTGTAGCTGTGCGATTCAGCGGTTACGTACTGTGGGTGTGTTCTGCTCTTCCAAAAAACGCCGTTTAGGGGCACAAAAAATAGTTTGCAGTGTGTTATACATATTTTGAGGTGTGTGAAATAAACAATTTCTATATAGTTTTCTCCTACTGTGCTATACTAAAAAAACAACATTTTTTTTTGAATAGCATTTTCTGCAGTTCTGTAGCTGTGCGATTCAGCGGTTACGTACTGTGGGTGTGTTCTGCTCTTCCAAAAAACGCCGTTTAGGGGCACAAAAAAAAGTTTGCAGTGTGTTATACATATTTTGAGGTGTGTGAAATAAACAATTTCTATATAGTTTTCTCCTACTGTGCTATACTAAAAAAACAACATTTTTTTTAATAGCATTTTCTGCAGTTCTGTAGCTGTGCGATTCAGCGGTTACGTACTGTGGGTGTGTTCTGCTCTTCCAAAAAACGCCGTTTAGGGGCACAAAAAAAAGTTTGCAGTGTGTTATACATATTTTGAGGTGTGTGAAATAAACAATTTCAATATAGTTTTCTCCTACTGTGCTATACTAAAAAAACAACATTTTTTTTTTAATAGCATTTTCTGCAGTTCTGTAGCTGTGCGATTCAGCGGTTACGTACTGTGGGTGTGTTCTGCTCTTCCAAAAAACGCCGTTTAGGGTCACAAAAAATAGTTTGCATTGTGTTATACATATTTTGAGGTGTGTGATATAAACAATTTCTGTATAGTTTTCTCCTACTGTTCTATACTAAAAAAACAACATTTTTTTTGAATAGCATTTTCTGCAGTTCTGTAGCTGTGCGATTCAGCGGTTACGTACTGTGGGTGTGTTCTGCTCTTCCAAAAAACGCCGTTTAGGGGCACAAAAAATAGTTTGCAGTGTGTTATACATATTTTGAGGTGTGTGAAATAAACAATTTCTATATAGTTTTCTCCTACTGTGCTATACTAAAAAAACAACATTTTTTTTAATAGCATTTTCTGCAGTTCTGTAGCTGTGCGATTCAGCGGTTACGTACTGTGGGTGTGTTCTGCTCTTCCAAAAAACGGCGTTTAGGGGCACAAAAAAAAGTTTGCAGTGTGTTATACATATTTTGAGGTGTGTGAAATAAACAATTTCAATATAGTTTTCTCCTACTGTGCTATACTAAAAAAACAACATTTTTTTTTTAATAGCATTTTCTGCAGTTCTGTAGCTGTGCGATTCAGCGGTTACGTACTGTGGGTGTGTTCTGCTCTTCCAAAAAACGCCGTTTAGGGTCACAAAAAATAGTTTGCATTGTGTTATACATATTTTGAGGTGTGTGATATAAACAATTTCTGTATAGTTTTCTCCTACTGTTCTATACTAAAAAAACAACATTTTTTTTGAATAGCATTTTCTGCAGTTCTGTAGCTGTGCGATTCAGCGGTTACGTACTGTGGGTGTGTTCTGCTCTTCCAAAAAACGCCGTTTAGGGGCACAAAAAATAGTTTGCAGTGTGTTATACATATTTTGAGGTGTGTGAAATAAACAATTTCTATATAGTTTTCTCCTACTGTGCTATACTAAAAAAACAACATTTTTTTTAATAGCATTTTCTGCAGTTCTGTAGCTGTGCGATTCAGCGGTTACGTACTGTGGGTGTGTTCTGCTCTTCCAAAAAACGCCGTTTAGGGGCACAAAAAAAAGTTTGCAGTGTGTTATACATATTTTGAGGTGTGTGAAATAAACAATTTCTATATAGTTTTCTCCTACTGTGCTATACTAAAAAAACAACATTTTTTTTTGAATAGCATTTTCTGCAGTTCTGTAGCTGTGCGATTCAGCGGTTACGTACTGTGGGTGTGTTCTGCTCTTCCAAAAAACGCCGTTTAGGGTCACAAAAAATAGTTTGCATTGTGTTATACATATTTTGAGGTGTGTGATATAAACAATTTCTGTATAGTTTTCTCCTACTGTTCTATACTAAAAAAACAACATTTTTTTTGAATAGCATTTTCTGCAGTTCTGTAGCTGTGCGATTCAGCGGTTACGTACTGTGGGTGTGTTCTGCTCTTCCAAAAAACGCCGTTTAGGGGCACAAAAAATAGTTTGCAGTGTGTTATACATATTTTGAGGTGTGTGAAATAAACAATTTCTATATAGTTTTCTCCTACTGTGCTATACTAAAAAAACAACATTTTTTTTGAATAGCATTTTCTGCAGTTCTGTAGCTGTGCGATTCAGCGGTTACGTACTGTGGGTGTGTTCTGCTCTTCCCAACACACCCATTTAGGGCAAGATCCTAAATTTGGAAAATATGAGGAGAAGGTCAAAGGGACGTGGTGGCCCCGGTCGTGGTGCTGCTGGTGGAGCTCCTGTTGCAGGGAGAGGACGTGGTGGATCTGTGCCAGATACACGCACAAGTGAAACACCTTCCTCAGGTGCGAGTAGGCGACTGAGCCTGCAGCGGTATTTTGTTGCGCCTAATGAGGCTGTACGAATGTTTAGGCCAGGACAAGTACAGGCGATAGTAGATTGGGTTGCTGACAGTGCCTTGGGTTCCTTCACATTGTCTCCCACCCACTCTTCTGATGAAAGAACAGAGTTGGCACCTGAAACCCATGTCCATCAGTCTTTCACCTCACCCCCTTGCAAATCAGCCAAGCAGTCTGAGCCCCAAATCATGCAGCAGTCTCTTCTGCTTTTCGATGACTCTGTTAGCAGGGTTTCCCAGGGCCATCCACCTAGCCCTGCCCCAGAAGTGGAAGAGATTGAGTGCACCGATGCCCAACCACTTATGTTTCATGATGAGTACATGGGAGGACCATCGCAGTACGTCTCGGATGATGACAAAACACAGGTGCCAACTGCTGCTGCTTTCGCAATTGTGCAGACAGACAAGGAGGGCAGGGGTGAAGACTGGGTGGAAGATGATGTGGAGGACGATGAGGTCCTCGACCCCACATGGAATGAACGTTATGCAGGTGACCAGTGTAGTTTGGAGGAAGAGGCGGTGGTCGCACAGAGCCACCAGCACAGCAGAAGAGGGAGCAGGGTGCAAAAGCGGAGCGTCTGTCAGCTAGACAGTATGTCTGCTACTGCCCAACGCAGCAAGGGACCGAGCACACCAAAGCCAGGTCCAAGGACTTCCCTAGCGTGGCAGTTCTTCACACAATGTGCTAATGGCAAGACACGAGTGGTTTGCACGCTGTGCAATCAGAGCCTGAAGTGAGGCATAAACGTTCTCAACCTGAGCACAACCTGCATGACCAGGCATCTAAGTGCAAAGCACGAGCTGCAGTGGAGTAGACACCTCAAAAACCAAGAAAGGTCTCTGGCTCCTCCTGCTTCCTCTTCTGCTGCAGTCTCGGCCTCTTCATCCACCTCTGTAGTGACAGTGGCACCTGCCACCCCGCAAACAGAGGATCTGCCAGCAACACTACCACCTGGGTCACCAACCATCTCCACAATGTCCCATGGAAGCGTTCAGCTCTCTATCTCCCAAACATTGGAGCGGAAGAGGAAGTACCCCCCTAGCCACCCGCGATCCCTGGCCCTGAATGCCAGCATTTCAAAACTCCTGGCCTTTGAAATGCTGTCATTCCGTCTGGTGGAGACGCAGAGTTTTAAAAGCCTGATGGCATTGACTGTCCCACAGTACGTCGTTCCCAGCCGCCACTATTTTTCCAGGCGAGCCATCCCTTCCCTGCACAACCAAGTGGGGGACAAAATCAGGTGTGCACTGCGCAACGCCATCTGTGGCAAGGTCCACCTAACTACGGATGCGTGGACCAGTAAGCACGGTCAGGGACGTTATATCTCCCTAACAGCACACTGGGTAAATGCAGTGGCGGCTGGGCCTGAGGCAGATAGCAGTTTGGCGCATGTCCTTCCACCACCGAGGATTGCAGGGCGCTTCAGTTTGCCTCCTGTTGCTAACTCCTCCTACTCCGCTTCCTCATCCTCTACCGCCTCCTCATCCGGTCAGCGTAACACATTTCACCACCAACTTCAGCACAGCCAGGGGTAAACGACAGCAGGCAGTTTTAAAACTTTCCTGTTTGGGGGAAAAACCCCACACCGCGCAGGAGTTGTGGAGGGACATGGAACAACAGACCAATGAGTGGTTGCTGTCAGTGAGCCTCAAGCCCGGCCTGGTTGTGTGCGATAATGGCCGAAATCTCGTAGCAGCTCTGGGCCTAGCCGGTTTGACACACATCCCTTGCCTGGCGCATGTGCTGAACTTGGTGGTCCAGAGGTTCCTTAAACATTACCCCAATATGCCAGAGCTGCTGCAGAAAGTGCGGGCTGTGTGTGCGCACTTTCGGCGTTCTCACCCTGCTGCTGCTCGCCTGTCAGCGCTGCAGCGTAACTTCGGCCTTCCCGTTCACCGCCTCATATGTGACGTGCCCACAAGGTGAAACTCCACCTTGCACATGCTGGCCAGACTGTGCAAGCAGCAGCAGGCAATAGTGGAGTTTCAGCTGCAGCAATCACGCGTGAGTCGCTCTGCGGAACAGCACCACTTCACCACCAATAACTGGGCCTCCATGTGAGACCTGTGTGCCTTGTTGCGCTGTTTCGAGTACTCCACCAACATGTCCAGTGCCAATGACGCCGTTCTTAGCGTTACTATCCCAGTTCTATGCCTCCTTGAAAAAACGCTTCGGGCGATGATGGAAAAGGATGTGGCACAGGAGGATGAGGAGGAGGAGGAGGAAGCGGGATCATTTCAAAGGCTTTCAGGGCAGTCTTTCACAAGTGGCTACGAGGGTGGGTTCCTGCACCAACAAACGCCAGGTACACAATTGTCCGGCAGAAAGGGCACAGTTCTGGAGGATGACGAGGTGGAGGAGGAGATGGAGGAGGAGGAGGAGGAGCCATTTTCACAGCAGGGTGGCACCCAGACCAGCTCGTGGCCATCACTGGTGCGTGGCTGGGGGGATACAGAGGACACAGACGATACACCTCCCACAGAGGACAGCTTTTCTTTGCCTCTGGGCAGCCTGGCACACATGAGCGATTACATGCTGCAGTGTTTCCGCAATGACCGCCGAGTTGCCCACATTTTAACTGGTGCTGATTACTAGGTGGGCACCCTGCTGGATCCCCGTTACAAGGACAACGTACCGTCCTTAATTCCCTCACTGGAGCGGGATCGTAAGATGCGCGAGTACAAGCGCACGCTGGTAGACGCGCTGCTGGTGGCATTCCCACCTGACAGCGGGCGTACGGTGGAAGCACAAGGCGAAGGCAGAGGAGGAGGAAGAGGTCGCCAACGCAGCCGGGGCACCGGCAGCACCTCAGAAGGCAGGGTTAGCATGGCTGAAATGTGGAAAAGCTTTGTCAGCACGCCACAACAACCAGCACCACCAGCTGAGATGGAACGTCTTAGCAGGAGGCAGCATTTCACCAACATGGTTGAGCAGTATGTGTCCACAGGCCTACACGTACTGGATGACGGGTCTGCCCCCTTTAACTTCTGGGTCTCCAAATTGGGCACATGGCCTGAGCTTGCCCTTTATGCCTTGGAGGTGCTGGCCTGCCCTGCAGCCAGTGTATTATCTGAACGTGTATTTAGCACGGCAGGGGGCGTTATCACAGACAAGCGCAGCCGCCTGTCCAGAGCCACTGTGGACAAGCTCACGTTCATTAAAATGAACCAGGCATGGATCCCACAGGACTTGTCCGTACCTTGTGCAGAATAGACATGTATACCGGTGTTGTGACAAAAACTGTCCGGCCATCGGATTGTGTCCGGCCCATACTGCGAAGGCGCAGCGCTTGCGCAGTACAAAGGACAAGGAGATTCACGAAATCTCCGAAGATGAACGGCGCCTGCGCTGTGAGTGCAGGTTCAAGCCCCACCATCCAAGTGGACATACGGTAGCACATAGTAACAGGGCCCCTCACGGGCTCGGTTCGATCGCCACGCTTCGGGCACGGCCTCACTTGGCTCGGTTTGAACCACGGATGGTGTGGCCTTCACCTGAACTCACCACGCAAGCGCCGTTCGTCTTGGGAGATTTTAGAAATCCCCTTGTCCTACATACTGAGCAAGCGCAGTACAGGGTGGACACTATTTGACGGGGGACAGAATTTGACACATCACCGGCCTTACCCAGCCATTGTTGTATTTTTGAATCAGTGTTGGCTACCTCGTCCTCCTCCACCGCCGCTTCCACCTACACAGCCACATCCACCGCCACCTCAACCTCCTACACCATATGGACCTCGTCCTCCTAGGTCAAGATTATTATTTTTTATTTTTATTTTTTTATGTTATTTTAAGTTATTTCCCTATCCACATTTGTTTGCAGAGCACTTGCCATGCTCTTAACAACATTTTGCTGCCATTTGCAGCCCTCTAGCCCTTTCCATTACTTTTTTAGAGCCTTTTTAGTCCTTAGAAGTCCGGCTCCCCATTGACTTCAATGGGGTTCGGGTTCGGGTCCGGGTTCGGGTTAAAGTTCGGTCCCGAACCCGAACTTTTTTCTGAAGTTCGGCCGAACCCGTCGAACCCGAACATCCAGGTGTCCGCTCAACTCTACTCGTGAGCAAAGAAATGGCGCCCAGCAATGTCCTAACTACCCAGTCAGGCCTGACTATAACTGTGGGTATAGTTTGGTGAGGAATCTTCGCTAGCAACTGTCTGTGGTGCACATAGAGAAACAAATTGTAATCCAATAAGGGGGTCTGTGAATAACCGCTGACTTAGCAAACTGGAGAGGCTGGCAAACTCAGTTCAGGACAACAGTCTCTCCAAAGTATAACTATGTTCAATAGAAGGCCTAGGTAAAGTTATTGATTTAAGGTTCCGAGCAGGCGCTCTCTCACCCTAACCGCACCGACTCCTGTCCGGTTCCTCCGCTACTGTGATGCACCGAGTCTTTGGTCCTTCAGAAGATGATGGCACCTCGGGTGGATCGGATGCTCTGCAGACTCCCCAGCGGAACGGAAGCTCTCTGGAACAGGAACGCGAGACCCAGGCTTCAGGCCTAGCGCACGCGGCAGGTGAGTGCAGGGGATCCTCTTGCAAGGAGGGCGGCGTTCCAAGAGAGCGAAACGAGCCCCGCCCTTCTCTTTTAAAGTCCACCCCAGCAGTCCTTGGGCGGGGAATGGCATCCTGGGTTCCGCAAAGCATCCCGGGAAATGTAGTCCTGCGGGCAAAACGACACCCCGCTACACACTCCCCCCACTTGAAATCTTTGGTCCCTCAAAGACAGTATCAACAGTAGGAAAACACAAACTCATTAAGGGCAGCTAGAGAAGTTGCCAGAGGAAACTCCCACCAGAATGGGGAAGGGAGTTTGTCCTGCCCACTGGTTACATTAAAGGGGTTGACCTGTCTAACTGTGCCAGAGAGAGCTGGGGTTGCCTTCCACCAAATGCACAGCAGAAGGATCAAGTGTTGGCAAAGTCCTTCTAGCAGTGGTTACTGTATCCTCAGAACTTTTCCCCATCTGGGTGTAGGTTAACTTGCGAGGAGGACGAATAACTCTTTTAGCCCTTTGTTCTCTTGGGGTGACTGTTACATCCCTCGCTTCATCTTCCTCTAAAGTTGGCACACTGGGCTCCAATACTTCTGGTACATCCAAATCAGGTATAGGCAGATGTGAGGAGTAATCTTGATGATCAGCAGGTGACCATTTGGCATCTTCCCACTCTTCAACCAGAGGACTAGACGGAACAAACTCAGTGGCTTCCACGTTCAATGTACTGTCCACCGTGCCTTCAGATGGTGGAAGATCTATAGACATGGGTTCTGGGGTCTGAGAAGGCCACAACCATCCAAGCTCTTCTTCCAAACTCTGATCCGAGGCATCCATTTCTCTAAACTGAGAAACCTGAGACCGAGTGTTTGGCCTAGGTGTCTCCAAACTTGAGGATGGTTCAGGGGAATCTTCTACAGAAGGTACCTGGACCGCTTCCGAAAGTGGGAGTAAATGGTTTCTGTGCCATGTCTTCAGTGGCCCTACCTTCCCTTCTGGTTTTAGCTGATACACCGGCAAATCTGGTAACTTCCTACATATCACATAGGGTTCAGGTCTCCATCTGTCTGCTAACTTATGCTTCCCTGGAACTCCTAGGTTGCGCAGCAGCACTTGGTCCCCTGCTGGAGGTCCTGGATTCAAACCTTGAGGTCAAAATTCCTCTTGTTCCGGACTCCTCTTTGTTCTGAGGCCACTTGAGCCTGTTCAAAAGCCAACTTCAAACTCCTCCTTAGTCTGTCAACGTAGCCCCTGTGTGAGGTGGCTGAAGTGCGATCTGTGGATATGCCGAATGCCAGATCCACAGGCAGTCTTGCTTCCCTGCCAAACATAAGGCGGTATGGAGAGTACCCTGTGGCATCACTAGTGGTACTATTGTAGGCGTGCACGATGGCCGCTATATGCTTGCTCCAGTGCTGCTTCTGTTCACTACTTAGCGTCCCCAACATATTTAATAGAGTCCCGTTGAACCTCTCTGGCTGAGCGTCACCCTGAGGGTGATAAGGGGTGGTGCGGGTCTTCTTGATACCCAAAGAGTCCAACAGTTTCTTGATCAATCAACTCTCAAAGTCCCTCCCTTGGTCAGAGTGCAAGCGTTGTGGCAGTCTATAGTGCACAAAGTACTTCTCTACTAAGATTTTAGCTACAGTGGAAGCCTTCTGGTCTTTGGCTGGAAAAGCTTGGGCATAACGGGTGAAATGGTCGGTTATCACCAGAACATTTCCTTGTCCACTTAGGTCAGGTTTGAGACAGAGAAAGTCAATGCACACCAAGTCCAAGGGTCCTTGACTCTGCATATGGCCCATTGGGGCAGCTTGACGTGGCAATGTCTTCCTCTGGATACAGCGTGCACAGGAGTGGCAGTATTCTTCCACTTCAGCCCGCATACAAGGCCAATAGAACCTATCCCTTACAAGTTGGAATGTTTGTTCAGCCCCCAAGTGGCCATGATCATCATGTAAGGCAGCTAAGACGGTTCTTCTGTACTTTTCCGGCAGAAATAGCTGCCACTTATCTTCCAGATCATCAGAGGGGCCCCTTCGGTAGACCACCCCTTGATGGACCTGCAACTTGTCCCATTCCTTGTGGACCAACCGGGCCACCTTTGAAGGGTTCTTCAGAAGTCTTTCTGGATCCTGGTCTTCCAAGGTCTCCAGTGCTAATCTTCTCCAAGGGTCTTCCAGCTGGTCTTTCCTCAAATCCTTCTTGGACAATTTGGGTAAGTCATCCTCTCCCACTAGGGTCACATTGCAGTAACATTTAGGCACCCCCACGGCAGAAACACCGATCTCTTCAGCCCTTGCCCCACCACTAGCTTGAAGTTGTACTCCTTGACACAGGGCCCGTACCCCATCTGGGGTTACCTGGGTCCAATCTTCTGGACGGTGGGTGGGTGTATGGCCTCTTCTGGACAGTGCGTCCGCATCACGGTTTCCTGCTCCCGGCCTATACTTCAGGCTGAAGTTGAACCCGGCTAGGGCGGCCAACCAACGATGACCAGTGGCATCCAGCTTGGCCGTAGTGAGGAGATAGGTGAGTGGATTATTGTCAGTCCATACTGTGAAGTCAGCTCCATACAGGTAATCTCTGAGTTTATCCACGACTGCCCACTTTAGGGCCAGGAACTCCAACTTGTGGGTGGGATAGTTCTTTTCAGTGGGTGACAAACTTCTGCTAACATAGGCAACTGGGCGCAACTGCCCCTCATATTCTTGATATAGCACCCCTCCTAGGCCATCATGGCTGGCATCTACATGCAGTTCATAAGGCTTCTTTGGATCAGCATAGGCCAGGACTGGTGCAGTGGTAAGACTCTTCTTTAACGTCTGGAATGCTTCTTTGCACTCTCCTGTCCACTGGTCTTCCACAGACTCTCCAGACTTCCTGGGACCAGTATCATCCTCTTCTCCTTCCGTCTTCAGTAGCTCATTTAGGGGTCTGGCAATTTTTGCAAATCCTTCCACAAATCTACGGTAGTAGGAACAGAAACCTAAGAAGGACCTGAGCTCAGTCACTGTAGTTGGTCTGGGCCAGGAGGTGACTGCCTCCAGTTTATCAGGGTCCGTAGAGACTCCTTCACCAGATACTATGTGCCCTAGATAGTGGACCGAGGACTGATAGAACTGGCATTTTTCTCTGGAAAGTTTAAGTCCTTCCTCGCTGAGTCGTTTCAGGACTTTCTCCAATCTTGCTTCATGTTCCTCCAGAGTCTTCCCGAAGACAATGATGTTGTCTAGGTATACCAGGACTTCAATCAGATTCATGTCCCCAACGGTCTTCTCCATCAACCTCTGGAAGGTAGCAGGGGCTCCTGACAGACCTTGGGGCATCCTATTAAACTCATAGAACCCCACCGGGGTGATGAAGGCCGTCTTCTCCTTATCGTCAGGGTGCATGGGGATTTGATAATACCCACGCTTCAGGTCCATGACACTGAACCACTTGGCCCCAGACAGGCTCTGCAAAGCATCTTCTATCCTGGGGGTAGTATACTGGTCAGGAATGGTCCTCCGGTTAAGAGTCCTATAGTCGATGCAGAGTCTCAGCGACCCGTTTTTCTTCCTTACCACCACAATGGGGGAGGCATATGGACTTCTGGACTCTTTAATGACCCCTGTCCTCTTTAGCTCTGCCAACTGTTCCCGCAAATCTTCCAGATCAGCCAGGGGAACTCTTCGGACCCTCTCCCGAAAGGGCTTGTCTTCTTGAAGACGGATTTTATGGGTGGCACTTCTCGCACACCCTACATCAAACTCATCCACAGAGAATATTTTCCTCCACCGAGTCAGCTGAGCCTTGGCTCTCTCCTTCCATTTCTGTGGCAAGGCTGTATCTTCAAGGCAGAGCTCTTCCAAGGTGGCTTCTCCATCTTTTGACTTCAATTCAGACAGGGTCACTGGGGTGGCAGGGTTCACCTTGCCCAATAGCACCCGGGCTGTGATCTTAACAGGAGAGGTTGTGTTCCTGAAAACACCCGGAGCTTCCGGTACCCAGCTTCCACATGCACTGTGTTGTTTTTTTGGC